>JAQFVV010000055.1:3717243-3997529 GCA_028023455.1 Epiperipatus broadwayi | reverse complement strand
AATGTAGAAGCATATCCTCACACATAAACTTTATTACATTACAATGAGTTTAAAAGCAGTTAAATATTTATGATTTATAGAGTATTTATCATTTGATAATTGAGGCATTTATATTTTAGCCAAATGTAGAAGCATATCCTCACACATAAACTTTATTACATTACAATGAGTTTAAAAGCAGTTAAATATTTATGATTTATAGAGTATTTATCATTTGATAATTGAGGCATTTATATTTTAGCCAAATGTAGAAGCATATTCTTACACATAAACTTTATTACATTACAATGAGTTTAAAAGCAGTTAAATATTCATGATTTATAGAGTATTTATCATTTGATAATTGAGGCATTTATATTTTAGCCAAATGTAGAAGCATATCCTCACACATAAACTTTATTACATTACAATGAGTTTAAAAGCAGTTAAATACTTATGATTTATAGAGTATTTATCATTTGATAATTGAGGCATTTATATTTTAGCCAAATGTAGAAGCATATTCTTACACATAAACTTTATTACATTACAATGAGTTTAAAAGCAGTTAAATACTTATGATTTATAGAGTATTTATCATTTGATAATTGAGGCATTTATAGTTTATACAATAATTCATTCAAGGAAGAACCTTATAAGCAGTCAAACATTTATAATTCGGTCAAACATAAAAATATAATAAAGATGTCTTAATATTTATTGAACAAATTCTACGCAATTAGTTCGAAAATTCACTTTGTAATATTTGATTATTATGTTTTAGTATTTTATAAAAATTACCTTCCAGTTTTACGGTCCACTTTATTCAAACGAAGGCGGGTTATTTTATTAATGGAAAGTCATGGCACAGCGTGGAGAGAGTGAAGCTCTTAATTTATTCCAGTTTCATTATAATTTCTCTAGTAAAACTTTTTATTTTTATTTTCACGTTTTGTTAAAGCCCTCTGTGTAAGACGATAGAAAGAAAAAAAATTTCTTCTTTCTTCAACGACGTGTCAGAATTTGATGATACTGCCTCAGTTTAACTCAAGTATCCTTTTTCTTTCTTTTTAATGATTGGATAATTAATTTCTTTCTTTTTTTTATTGAGACAGATAAAAAAAAAATAAAATAAGACGATATAACATTCTATTTAAATCCATCAATACTAAAAATCAAATTTATGATTTTATTTTTCGTTTTTAAAGAATCACAACTTTATTGCGTTTCCAATTAGACTGAATCACGCTAGACGTTATTGAATGGGGTGGGGGTTCTTATAAATATTTATATGAGGGACAGTATTCCTGTCTCAATATATATATATATATATATATATATAAACATGATCTACATATATATATATATATATATATATATATATATATTGTGCCATTACAATTGAGTCACTAGATAAATTTATAGTAATGTGCATGTAGAAAAGGTAAACCAAAAATCATCATCAAATTTTTATATAATCATAAATGAAGCTGTAGGGCATCCAAGTTCAAACCCTACAAGGTCCAGTTCTAAAAGCTTTAAACAGAAAAAGAATGGGTCAACAATTACATGCTTTACTTGTTTGTGTGTTGATAGAAAGATAATACACACATTTAAACTATTTAATATTTAATTTTCTTTAAAAAGCAAAGTTATAATGCATACATATAGGCAATGTATGTGTAAATTATTTAATTGTTTTATATTTCAAATATTAAACATTTTAACTTTCTTTAAAACTAACCTATGCTTGATCAATTCTAATATTTTATTCTATGCTTTTATTTTGTTTTTCTTTAATTATAATTGGGATTTAAAAGTTACAGATTTAATTAAATAATTGGGTTATAATTACTAAGCTAGCAATTATATTATTTAATGTTAGTTTATGAATGATTTGAAAGAATGAAGGATGTGTGTACATTACATACAAAAATTTACATTTCCTAAATATTGAAAGAAAAGGAAGTATTAAATCTGTCAAATTATTTTTTTTGTACAATTTTTTTTGTTAAAAGAGGAAATCTGTTTAATCAGATATCGATCTTTGTAGTAATTTTTTTTTGTAAATGATTGTTTCACTTTGGAAGCTTATAATGGGTCAGAGCTCTAATTGTCTTATCTCAAGATCTAAAGAAGGAAGCTCAAAGATTTGAAGTGTTACCTGGATGTTAAAAAAGAAAGAAAAAAGAAAAGAAAGGAAATAAGGATTGAGTCTATTTTTTTTTTTAAACAAAAGTGTCTGGAAAAAGGATTAAACTTTTCAGTTGAAAAATAATGTAGTTGAAAATAAATTACAGATCTAATTAAAACAAATTTGTCCAAAAATAGCAAGTGATGCTATCTCTGATTGGTTAAGTTAGCTAAAAATTGGATATAAAAAGCTGTCTTGAATTATTATTAAGATTATTGTTTATGATTCAGATTATTAAACTATCCAATTGAATGCTGAAAATATAAGAAATGGCGGGCTAGAAAAATTATATGTATGTCCCATTTGCTGGACCATCTGGGGAAGCTGCACATCACATAGGAAAGAAAAGATGTTGTGTCTAAAATAATATTCTACACCTTTCAACTGACCAGAGAAATAAGATGTTTTTAATAGAAGGAAGAAAGCATTCACCTGCCTTCAAAGAAGATGAATTAATCTACTGATAAATATTAATCATCAAGTCCAATTAATTGTTACAACAACTGATTTTAAACTCAAGAAAATTTACAAATGGGAAAACAACTGCTGTATTTCATCCACATGCTTGACAGGAAGAGAAGAAAAATTAATATAATGATTTCCAAATTATCCACTAAAGCAAATAACCTCAATAGAAAGCATTCACCTGCATTCAAAGAAGATGAATTAATCTACTGATAAATATTAATCATCAAGTCCAATTAATTGTTCCAACAACTGATTTTAAACTCAAGAAAATTTATAAATGGGAAAACAACTGCTGTATTTCATCCACATGCTTGACAGGAAGAGAAGAAAAATTAATATAATGATTTCCAAATTGTCCACTAAAGCAAATAACCTCAATAGAGTCATCAGCATCAAGTAGTTATACACCTCAAGAAAGAGATTATTCCCACATAAAACGGAAATAGTAGCTGCAGAAATATAAACATTATACAAGACAAGTTTGAACCCTTGGAAATTCGCCACAAACAAAAGATCGGTAATATGACTTTTTATATCTATTTTCTTTATGATATCAGTCTTAATAAACATTCTAGCAATAAAGTGGTACATTTTATTTAAAGAACTTTTAAAGACTATTCAGATCGATTAAAACAAGAATGTCTTACTAATAATAACTTTGAGCTTCATAAATTATCTTGAATGTATGAAAATTATTTGTTTATTAATTTTACAGTTATGAAAAATATTAATGTATAAAACAATTTTTTTTTTATGGTATTATGATTTTAGTTTTAACTGATATATTATTATTATTTTGGTTTTTAATAATATTTTGTTATTATGGGATAAAACACGCACATACATAATAATATTTTTATATGTGTATAATTGGGAGTGAATGTGAAATAATGAGTAGTATTAGAATATTAGATTATTTTGTTTCAAGTTCAGTATAGATTTCAGTGCTTGGAAGGGAGGGGGAGAAAATAATTTAAAACTCTTTTCTAAAACTTGCTCTTTCAATTTTACTAACATTTTTTTTTTACATTCTATTTACATGTTGGATTTTTAAAGTATGTGTGCTAATGAGCAGATAATATTTTTTTTTAATACTTTTCTCATGGAGTGAAAATCATGGTCAATGTGACATCCAACTTAATACAAAATACATTTGAAGGGAAAGGGGGAAGAACTTAAAATTAATCTGAGGATTGTAATATAATCAATTATTATTATTATTATTCATGTCAATTTTCATATTTATCTAGAAATTTTTATGTATATGTTAGAAATGTAGTAATAAATATTAGTTTGTTTTATTAAACGAGGCGTATATATTTCATTAATTGTAGTCTTTGTTAAGTGTGATTATTCATCATCATCAATGGTTGAATATTAGTTATTTAAGATATAAGTAAATATGCTAAAATTAAGCAATAATTATGAATTTCTTTATAAAAATTTAGTTTTATGTTTAGGCTTAGTCCTAGAGCTGTAGTTGAAACCCTTGTCATTATCGTTATTATCATCATCATCATCAACGTTTTAATTAATGAGCTGTTTAACTGTTTAAAGGCCATAAATAAATATTGATTTTATAATATTTAGTGATCTCTTAGTATTATTATAACCACATCCCATCATCTATTTCATGCAAGGATGAGTGAATTGCCATCCTAAATTAGTTATATATAATCTGAGCTAGTAAACTTATAAAAAATATTGAAACACATTTGTTATGCTAAGATCTGAGAAATGATTTATGTCTAATATACTCCACTGTGGTTTAAAGATGTTTTACTTTTACCTAAATATTAGTGCTTATAGTGATATGGCTCAAAAAGCAAAATCTTCCATTTTATTATAAATAAAGTACCAAGAAGGGATTCAAACCCGGTACATGTGAAAGGTTATCAGATATAACCATGTCTAGATTCAGATAATCTAGTGGCGCCCTGCTAGACCATATTCACTTAGTATTTGTGTAAACATGCACTTAACATCAAACCAAGAAATGAAAGTGGATAAAACCTACTGCCTGTATACCTGAGTTATATTTTATTGAATTACTAGTGTACTCACTTCACGTGATTTCATATACCTGAGTTATAATACTGGTTATTAATAATTTGCTCATAATTTGCTTATAATTCTATAATTATTTGGACTCCTTTAAATATTTCTTTGAGTAACTTTATTATGTTACAATGGCGCCCAACGTGGGGCCTGATAATTTGCCATATACCTGAAAAAGAGAGTCTATAGAATGATAGGAGATGTGTGGTTAAAAATAGAGAAATTTTTTTTAGTAAAATTTTTTTTTCAGTAAAAATTTTTTTTTTGTCTTACAAAATTTTCTTGGCCAAACAGTCTTATTTTAGATGATGATGTTTAATATGATTTAATTATTCATTGATGATGATAAAATGGGTACAGCCATAAAACAGCTTAGTTTTTTTTATCAATTTTGAAAATAGAGATGAATATCACAACTTAAGACAAAGGTGAAATAAATAATAGATTTTTTTTTGTGGAACATTAAAATGATTTATTGCCAGATAGGATAGGCACAGTAATAGTGTTGAATTATGGAATAGTAGTCTCATGTGTGTTTGGAGAGTTCATTTTGTAAAAAGTCTATGATTTTAGAGGTTTGATTGGATGGTTGATTGTTGGAGTTTGGTTGGTTAGATTGCAGTTTTGATGATGAGTGGAGAGTTTTGTCATTGCCTTGAGAATGCTATGTATTTCGTGTAACTTATGAATGATCAAACCCATTCACTGCTCCAACCCAATTTATATGTTATCTTTATTTTATCATGAAGCAGTTAACAGCAGACCTGCCATGATACCAGCCTATAAGTCTCCAAGAGAGAGAGCATGGCATAGTTTTTCAATCAAGTTTATATGTTATTCTTATTTTATCATGAAGCAGTTAACAGTAGTCCTGCCATGATATCAGCCTATAAGTCTCCAAGAGAGAGAGCAAGGTTTCGTTTTTGTAGTCTATAATAAGCAGGGCATTCCTTGATACTTGCCACATAAGACTCCAAGAGAGAGCAAGGCATAGTTTATCTATTTTAGCCCCTAAGACTTAATACATCTTTTATTGCAACAGAGTTTGCTTCATTTAATCAAGGGTTGTGGTAGTTAATAGTGATCGAATTGGGATGATCTTCTGAGTGCTCGTGATGCATTGTGTGATTATAGTGTTGTGACTGAATTCTTTTATTTATCTCAAGATTGTGAACTGCTAGTCATTCTGTGGACTGTCAATATCTGTCGGATTTCTGGGAGAATGGATGAATGTATAATTTGGGCTATTACAGACAGACATGCACTATATAGATTATTGTTTTGTAGTTCATTAAATAAGGATATTAAAATTTTTTTTTGTTGTATTTGTAAATGCATAATAAGGTGAAAATCAAATCAGTCAGTTGGTCAGAATAGGTGTCAGACAGGGAGAAGATGTGTGGATTTTTGATGGTCAGGGAAGTAGAGATGGGATATATATAGTTTTATAACATGAGTGAACTAAATTATAGTATGGAAGAGGTTATGGAAGAGGAAGGTGCCCCAATACCAGGAATCAGTGATCGTTTTCATACTGAAGCTCAAGAAAAAGAGGAAATAGAGGGAAATGCCTCTAAAGTCAGTAGCAATAATAAGGCCTCAAGTATAGAAATGGTAGATGAGGAGCCAGAAGTGGGCCAGGCTCAGATAGAAAAGATAGCACCATCAGACATGGACATGATAAATGCAGATGCTCAGAAGTATGAGAGAGGAGAATAAGCAAAGTATGATAAATCTAGAACAAAAGATAGAGAAAAGTATAATACGTCTAAGAGAAGCTAGTAAGCATAGTATAATAAGTATAGAGAGTCTAAGAGAAGATAGTAAGCACAGTATAATAAGCATAGAGAGTCTAAGAGAAGATAGGAAGCAGCTCATAGAAAGTTTAAGAGATGATGGAAAAGGCATAGAAAGAGTAGAAAGTTTAAAAGAAGAGGATAAGAGGAGTGAAGATGAATTAAAAGAAAATATCAATAGCTCTGTTGAAAACAACAGTAAAATTCCTATAGCTTTGGGAAATAAAATAGGGAAACATGGGAAAAGAGCCTCAATTCCTGGAGTTAATAATCTTTATAAAGAAGAGGATGGAGAGGTTGTAATGGGATTAGAAGTTACTGTAAAAGTAAAGGGGATAATAACAAGTACTGAAGAGTTTCAGATTCGAATAAAGAAGGAAGCACTATCAGGTATAAAATTGACCAGACTGATGAAAGATTGTATGTATCAAAACATACAAGAAGATTATAACAAATCCAAAAGAAATAAGGAAAGTCTGGAACAAAAGGTTTGTCGTTCTGTGAAAAGATGGATAGAAAGTCTAAGAGAGGATAGCAAAAAGAGTGCAGAAAGTATAATAGAAGGTAGTCAAAGATTAGAAGATAATGCTGAAACCTCTTTAGAAGATAGAGCAGGAGAGATGGGTGAATATGTTAGACTTGTAAAACGGAAAGGTAGTCAGAGGTTACCAGTTTTAAAAAATAATCTGGATAGTCCGACCACTGATAATAAAGAAAATAATGTAAAGTTAGATACACTGATAGAGAATAGGCTCCAAGAAGTAGAAAGGCCAATAGTAGCCATAATACCAAATCTCCCAGTAAAGAAAGTAAATGAGATGATGACCAAAGAGCAGATTGGGATAGATCATGAAGTGAAAAGAAGGAAAAGAGAGTTGGAGGAAAAACTTCATACATCCGATAAGATGATTGATTTAAGAGAGGCAATAAGGGAGATGAAACCAGTTATTTTAGAAAGAGAGCAAAAGTTTCAACAGTCTGTAGTTCTCAATCTAGTAACTAACCAGCATGTGTGGTTTCAAAAATCTGTCTTCTTAAATAGATTGGAGATACCTTATATATGGTATAGAGAGGCAATCTCTCTGAAAAATGTAAATGTCCAGTATGTATCAGACAGAGAATCAATCTCTCTGAAAAATTTAAATGCTCTGTTAAATTTAAATGTGCCTTATATTTGGTACAAAGAGTCAACCTTTTTAGAGAGTTTAAAAATGAATTATACATGGCCCAGAGAATCAACCTCTCTGGAAGATTTAAGGATGAATTATATATGGTACAGAGAGTCGATCTTTCTAGAAAATTTAAAAATAAATTATACATGGCACAGAGAGTCAATCTCTCTGAAGAGTTTAAATGTCCATTATATATGGTACAAAGAATCCACCTTTCTAGAAAATTTAAAAATAAATTATACGTGGCCCAGAGAATCAATCTCTCTGGAAGATGTAAGGATAAATGATATCTGGTATAAAAAGCCAACCTCTCTAGAAAACTTCAAAGTGCCTTATGTATGGTACAGGGAGTCAATCTTTCTAGAAAGTTTAAAAATAAAGTATGTATGGTATAGAGAGTCAATCTCTCTAAAGAACTTCAAGGCATATTACATAAGGTACCAAGAGTCCATATTTCTAAATGGAGTTTGTAATAGGAGGTTATATAAAATAAAACCTCCAGATATGTTTTATAAATATCCAGTCAAGATGAAAAATGGAAATATTAAAAAGGGACTGGATGTACAGGTGCATTTTTATGCAGACCACAATATGGTTTGAAAAGAAAAAGCCATTCCAAATTACCAAGAAAATAGGGGAGAATGCCTTTATGCTTGCTGCTCTTGATGGGAATAAGGGGACCTATAATGCTAGGAGTTTGATCCCTTATACTTCAGCAGAATAGCCTGGCAAAGATCTCCAAATAAATTACTTTTAGGTTTTCTAATGAAAAATATATTTACCAGGAGTTAATTTTTTTTTTTTATATATTATTAGTGTTTATTATTATTAGTGTATTTATTAGTTAGGATTTTTTTTTAAAAATATAGTTAAAACAAAAGTGCTGATGATTTTATCCGAAGGGGGAGAAAGTTGTGCCATTACAATTTAGTCACTAGCTAAATTTATAGTAATGTGCATGTAGAAAAGGTAAACCAAAAATCATCATCAAATTTTTATATAATCATAAATGAAGCTGTAGGGCATCCAAGTTCAAACCCTACAAGGTCCAGTTCTAAAAGCTTTAAACAGAAAAAGAATGGGTCAACAATTACATGCTTTACTTGTTTGTGTGTTGATAGAAAGGTAATACACACATTTAAACTATTTAATATTTAATTTTCTTTAAAAAGCAAAGTTATAATGCATACATATAGGCAATGTATGTGTAAATTATTTAATTGTTTTATATTTCAAATATTAAACATTTTAACTTTCTTTAAAACTAACCTATGCTTGATCAGTTCTAATATTTTATTCTATGCTTTTATTTTGTTTTTCTTTAATTATAATTGGGATTTAAAAGTTACAGATTTAATTAAATAATTGGGTTATAATTACTAAGCTAGCAATTATATTATTTAATGTTAGTTTATGAATGATTTGAAAGAATGAAGGATGTGTGTACATTACATACAAAAATTTACATTTCCTAAATATTGAAAGAAAAGGAAGTATTAAATCTGTCAAATTATTTTTTTGTACAATTTTTTTTGTTAAAAGAGGAAATCTGTTTAATCAGATATCGATCTTTGTAGTAATTTTTTTTTGTAAATGATTGTTTCACTTTGGAAGCTTATAATGGGTCAGAGCTCTAATTGTCTTATCTCAAGATCTAAAGAAGGAAGCTCAAAGATTTGAAGTGTTACCTGGATGTTAAAAAAGAAAGAAAAAAGAAAAGAAAGGAAATAAGGATTGAGTCTATTTTTTTTTCTAAACAAAAGTGTCTGGAAAAAGGATTAAACTTTTCAGTTGAAAAATAATGTAGTTGAAAATAAATTACAGATCTAATTAAAACAAATTTGTCCAAAAATAGCAAGTGATGCTATCTCTGATTGGTTAAGTTAGCTAAAAATTGGATATAAAAAGCTGTCTTGAATTATTATTAAGATTATTGTTTATGATTCAGATTATTAAACTATCCAATTGAATGCTGAAAATATAAGAAATGGCGGGCTAGAAAAATTATATGTATGTCCCATTTGCTGGACCATCTGGGGAAGCTGCACATCACATAGGAAAGAAAAGATGTTGTGTCTAAAATAATATTCTACACCTTTCAACTGACCAGAGAAATAAGATGTTTTTAATAGAAGGAAGAAAGCATTCACCTGCATTCAAAGAAGATGAATTAATCTACTGATAAATATTAATCATCAAGTCCAATTAATTGTTCCAACAACTGATTTTAAACTCAAGAAAATTTATAAATGGGAAAACAACTGCTGTATTTCATCCACATGCTTGACAGGAAGAGAAGAAAAATTAATATAATGATTTCCAAATTGTCCACTAAAGCAAATAACCTCAATAGAGTCATCAGCATCAAGTAGTTATACACCTCAAGAAAGAGATTGTTCCCACATAAAACGGAAATAGTAGCTGCAGAAATATAAACATTATACAAGACAAGTTTGAACCCTTGGAAATTCGCCACAAACAAAAGATCGGTAATATGACTTTTTATATCTATTTTCTTTATGATATCAGTCTTAATAAACATTCTAGCAATAAAGTGGTACATTTTATTTAAAGAACTTTTAAAGACTATTCAGATCGATTAAAACAAGAATGTCTTACTAATAATAACTTTGAGCTTCATAAATTATCTTGAATGTATGAAAATTATTTGTTTATTAATTTTACAGTTATGAAAAATATTAATGTATAAAACAATTTTTTTTATGGTATTATGATTTTAGTTTTAACTGATATATTATTATTATTTTGGTTTTTAATAATATTTTGTTATTATGGGATAAAACACGCACATACATAATAATATTTTTATATGTGTATAATTGGGAGTGAATGTGAAATAATGAGTAGTATTAGAATATTAGATTATTTTGTTTCAAGTTCAGTATAGATTTCAGCGCTTGGAAGGGAGGGGGAGAAAATAATTTAAAACTCTTTTCTAAAACTTGCTCTTTCAATTTTACTAACATTTTTTTTTACATTCTATTTACATGTTGGATTTTTAAAGTATGTGTGCTAATGAGCAGATAATATTTTTTTTTAATACTTTTCTCATGGAGTGAAAATCATGGTCAATGTGACGTCCAACTTAATACAAAATACATTTGAAGGGAAAGGGGGAAGAACTTAAAATTAATCTGAGGATTGAAATATAATCAATTATTATTATTATTATTCATGTCAATTTTCATATTTATCTAAAAATTTTTATGTATATGTTAGAAATGTAGTAATAAATATTAGTTTGTTTTATTAAACGAGGCGTATATATTTCATTAATTGTAGTCTTTGTTAAGTGTGATTATTCATCATCATCAATGGTTGAATATTAGTTATTTAAGATATAAGTAAATATGCTAAAATTAAGCAATAATTATGAATTTCTTTATAAAATTTAGTTTTATGTTTAGGCTTAGTCCTAGAGCTGTAGTTGAAACCATTGTCATTATCGTTATTATCATCATCATCATCAACGTTTTAATTAATGAGCTGTTTAACTGTTTAAAGGCCATAAATAAATATTGATTTTATAATATTTAGTGATCTCTTAGTATTATTATAGCCACATCCCATCATCTATTTCATGCAAGGATGAGTGAATTGCCATCCTAAATTAGTTATATATAATCTGAGCTAGTAAACTTATAAAATATTGAAACACATTTGTTATGCTAAGATCTGAGAAATGATTTATGTCTAATATACTCCACTGTGGTTTAAAGATGTTTTACTTTTACCTAAATATTAGTGCTTATAGTGATATGGCTCAAAAAGCAAAATCTTCCATTTTATTATAAATAAAGTACCAAGAAGGGATTCAAACCCGGTACATGTGAAAGGTTATCAGATATAACCGTGTCTAGATTCAGATAATCTAGTGGCGCCCTGCTAGACCATATTCACTTAGTATTTGTGTAAACATGCACTTAACATCAAACCAAGAAATGAAAGTGGATAAAACCTACTGCCTGTATACCTGAGTTATATTTTATTGAATTACTAGTGTACTCACTTCACGTGATTTCCATATACCTTTCATAGTACATTGCTATAATACGGGTTATTAACAATTTCCCCATAATTCTTGATAGTGTTATATTTTGAACCTTTACTTAGTTATTTCTATTTGAACTCATTTTATTATGTTACAATGTATCTTTTGATGATACATTTATTTATGTTACAATATATATATATATATATGTAAGAATAATTTTAAATTTAGAAAAATATAGTACAAAACTAGTGATTTTTTAAAATGTTATTATTGAAATGGATTTTTGCAAACATGTAATAAATTACAAATATAGATCTATATATATTTATAGGAATAAACATTGGAAATGACCATAGCAATTGATCAAAGGACATAGGTAGATATGTAGAATAATATATTGCATATGTGGATAGAGTATATTTTAAGGCTGTAATGTTCTTAATAAATTCAATATTTGAAGTGGTCATTAATTAGTGAGATGGTAATATATTATTTATGCAGAACTAGAAAGATGAAAGCTATTGAGAAAGACAATATTAGCAGTTCATATTTCTAACCTTTACAAACATTTTGATGAATTTAAATTAGAATCTTGAAAGCCATTTAAAAATATTAACTGATTCTGAAGACGGCTCAAACTTGACCAAAATTGATAAGAAGATATCTGATACTCTGTTAAAAACAGCTGATACAACATAAATTTTCTACTGAGACAAGTCAATTCATAAAAGAACAAATCATATTAAAAATATTAAAAAATGACCCATTAAGAAAAATTAAATATTTCGAATTCTGTAAAATGGGTCAAAAAGAGTTAATAATGATATAATGAAATATAATTGTGAATTGACAAAAAAAACTATAGAAGAGAAAAAAAGTTTGAAAAGTATAAAACAATATTTTGGTATTAAAAGGAAAGCTGCTGTAAAAAAAAGAAAAAAAGTGAAGATATTACTAATTAATATCATGAATTGTGTTGGAGTATACTAAAAAGACGTGCCTGGAAATAAAGAACGAGAAAACAAAGTATTCTATACAATCCCTACTTATTCTGAATTGCCAAGTATTTTAAATGAATTTATAAGTCATGAAATTAAAGTTACGAAGAAGAAAAATGTTTAAAAAAATGATGGAATTATTGATATTTTAAAAGAAGTTGTAAACAAAGTTATATACCAAATGTTTAAATTAAAAAGATGCACCAGATGATTTAAGGAAGGTCATAAAGAAGATATAAGAAATTAAATATCTATCAATCATCTAGCAGTTCTTTGTAAAATTGTTATCAAGATAATTACAACTCATCTACAGCAAACTTTGGATTTCAACCAACCAAAAGAACAAGCTGGATTTAAAAAATGGGTTTAGTACAGTGGATCATATCCAAGTATTGAGAGAAGTTACAGAAAGGATCAATGAATATGAGTTGCCATTATGTTTTGGATTTGTAGAGTATGAAAAGGCATTTGATTCTATAAGCATTTTTTCAGTGATTAAAACATTAGATCATCAAAGTATAGATATGGGATATTGTCATATTCTGAGAAATATTTATAAAAATGCAACAGCAACTAAGATTAACATTGAGAAGGTTTACAATTGGATATTTCATTATCTCTAAAACTTTTATAGCAGTTTTAAAAGAAGTATTTTTATGGATTAATATGAGAAGCTAAGAGAATAAACGTAAATGGAGATTATTTAAGTCATCTAGATTTGCAGATAATGCAGTTATTTTCGCAAATAATGCTTTAGAGCTTCAGGAAATGTTGCAAGAGTTATCAGATGGACTAAAGATAAATACTAAAAAGAGTAATGTTTAATGGATTTTTGCAATAGCATAAAGATTGATAATTATTAATTAGAAGAAGTTAGCAACTACAAATACTTATAAACTTGAATGAGGTGCTTTTGGTATAAATAACTTAATATTAAAGTAAATATGTTATGTGTTTTACAAGTTCTTACTTATGGATCTGATACTTGGTCACATAACAGGAGAGCAATAAAGACCAAAATATGGAGAGATGTAAGAATGTTAGGAGTAAGAAGAGATTGAAAACAAAATACATGTGTGAGAGAACAACGAGTGTCACTATTTTCAGTGAAATAATAAAGAGACTGAACTGCAGCTAGATCATGCATATTGCTAAAAGAGATAGTAAAAAATGGGCAGTTAATATTTTATCGCAAGGGATTTAGAAATATCCTGAAAGAAACAATATGTGAGATGGATAGATAAAATTAGGAAATTTGCTGGTGCGATGTAGAGAAGAGAGACTGCAAATAGGTGATGCTGGATTAAACTTGGTAAAACGTTCATCCTACAGTGGATAAATAATGGTCGAACATGATAATGAAGATACATAATTATGGAAAGGAAATGGTTCATAAAAAACAAGATCTTATTCTGAGAACTGAGATATTAAACTAAATTAATAATCAACATTTTTTCCTATCCCTATCCTAATTGTAATTGAATTATTTCAACGTTCTGAACACTGAAATAAATCAATCGAACTAAATTAACAAAAATATGCAATACATATCGATTAAAGTGTTAATTGGATTTAGGCAAAAAAAAAGCCATATTTAATCCTGTAAATAAATACAGTATTACAAAACAAAAATTGCAAACGATAAAAATGGCTAACAAATAAATGAAGACGTCATCTATCAGAAGTGTACACGTCATTGCCTTGTTATCTTCTACTTTAAAGTACCATGATAAAAAATGAACAACAAAAATGAAGCGGCAGTATATATATATAAAGGGCTTTAAGACGTAATGGCCAAAATAAAATAAATAATCGAATGATTCTTTCTTGGGAGTTCATTAGTACAAACACCGGAAGTTATAATTGGCTGCAGCCCATAGGCTTTGAACTCTAGGATGGGTCATTTTAACATTATACCAAGTTATGCAAAGCAGTAAAACAAATATTCAAGTAATTTCATTGCTCAGAAGTTCATAAGACGTTTGAGTGTGGGAAATTCCAAAACTAAATGATCGGAGGACATTAGCACTTCAGATTCTGAAAGTCTACCACTGAGCTGAAATATAGGAATGGTTGCAGTAACTTCCTGCCATATCCAAGATATGATGTTCAAATTGGGCTAGTTATATTTTTAGTTTAACTCTAATTAGCTTTGAATTTTTTGTTCAGGCAGCCAACTAGCTATCTAATATTGATTGGTAAATGGGTGTGTAGATATTCTTTGCTGGAAGGTAAGCAGAAAAACATTCGAACTGTTACTGTTTAGCAATTAGCAACCCCAGGGTGAAAAGCCATCTTCATCTTCTTTTAAAAAAACTGTTGAAGAGTTCTTTCGCAATGTAGTGAGCTTTTAAAAAGCCACTTTATCTTTTTATCTGCATATATAAATATTTTTTATATTGCTTAATAGTAAATGGGAGTAAATGTCATTTACTATAATAGGATTTACTATTTAAACGATATCAAATCCAATAAGGACTTTGAGTGTTCTACGGTTGAATAGTTGGAAGGGTGAGAAGATTGAAGCCTGTCCATTAAAGTTTGAGAATCTTGATATAAACTGAGCACTGATTGTATATATATGTGGTAGATTGTGATCTGGCCAAACGGATGAGTGCTGGTTCTGCACGAAATACCTATTTTTTTTGTGTGTGTGTGATCATGTGTATCGATTGGTTGAGATGGAGTGGAGGACAAATAAGCTGAAAAATCCTGAGTTCAAATCTCTCCACTTATACATTTAAACGTTGCATACAACGTTATATATAATACTTACAGAAGAAAATATCAAAATCACACACACACACACACACGTATATATGTACATAGAAAAATGAGATATAAATTGAACCAGTTATACAATTGGGTAACTTCTCTGAAACATTTACATGTATATAAATAAATCATCAACAACAACAACAACAACAAAATACAATAAAAAAAATATAAAGGAAAAAGAAAAACAATTAATGTAGTACTATTAAATGTAAGATAACTTAAAACATTTAAGTATCCGCTTCCCATTTTGCTAGGACCAACTCAGATTTTATTTATATATCAATTATCTATCATTTCCCGTTCTTCTCCTATCCTTTCTTCTCTCAGTATATTATGTTCATGTTACGTTCTTTGCCCAAAGGTAGATTCAGGTAATTAGGCAATATGGTATTACAATCAAGCGCTAACACTAAGCCATCTTTCCCTAACCTGTTATCATAATTTATTCTAAACATCTGAGTATAGTCATAAAATTAAATGAACTCTCTACATTTTAAAATATTTCTTTCTGAATATATCTACACACACACACACACACACATCTATATACATATATACATGTATTAATTGAATTATAACTTACCCCAGTTATGTTTCAGTAGTTTAAAAAAATCATTACTTACTAATTCTATAATTGTTCTGTGGGCAGGAAATATTTTCCACATTTCACGCAGCTTTAGGTGTTTGCATTTTAACATTCTGGTTCCGCGAAGAGTGTGACCATCCTATAAAATAGTTTACCAGACGCGACGGATCTCTCTTTAAAAATATATTGAGAATGTTAAAAAAAAAAAAAAGCTTTCTAAATTAAAAGCAAGGATGGTAGAATATTTTTTATACTTATAAAATTAACAATCAGACAATGCAAATATTAATGATACCACCTGATTATAAACATTTTGTTTATCACACACACCAGAAAATAATCATTCACGCACTGCTGTCGGATATATATATACACAAATACAGTACATATATATACACAGTCTTTTATGCGTTTATGATTATCCCTATTCATTTAATAGAATTATGTTTTTTTTTTTTTCAGATATTAATTTATAATCAACCTAATCAATGTTATCATTATAATTTTCAACCAATATCGATTCACTGTAGATTAAAGGTCTAGTTTCTCCGATCTCTAGCCTCTCTTTTTCACATTACACTAGAAAACTTCCTTATTTCATCTATCTCACCTTTGGCCTCTTTCTAGGTCTTTTAAGATTTCTTGGAATCCAGTTTAAGATTTTAACTGTCTACCTATTATCATCTTTCCTAACAATATGTGCAGCCCAGCTCCACTTTACGCAATAGTCATTCAATATTGTTCGCAAACTATTCTTAGAAGATAATGATAGAAAAACTTTAAAAAAGTCTAAAACTCTTATCATTTGATAATTATGTGTAAATAAATCAATTATTTTATTTAGCGCGATGTTTTATAAACTGTAATAGCTAAACAGCATTAAGCTGTTGCACATGCGCTTTGCAGATTTTAACTATAAATGACTGAATACAAACACTTCAAACACATGATAAAGTCTTTGGGAAAAGATAGAATGGCCATCTATCTTTTCGAACCCAAACTCTTTTGTATGGGCAAATCTATATGTATAATAAATTAATAAATCATTGTAACATTTAAATTTTAAACATTAAACAATGTATAATGATTAAAACTTATTTATTATATATATTAGTTATGATGTATATTGACTTTATATATGTATTGAAAATATCGAACATAATGAAAAACAGAGAAATATATGAACAATGAATGATTGCTTACCACATCAATAACATAGTGCAATTCAACTACAAATCACGTGTTTATAATTTCTTAATAGTGACTGCAAAAGATGGTCCATCTTGTCAAGCGTTGGTGACCTAATGGTTAGCATAGCTGCCACCCAAACAGCTGGTCCGGGTTCACTTCCCGGTCAACGCATTTGACGTATGGAAAAAAAAAGATGAGCCATCTTTTTTAATCGTAGCTAAGCAATTATAAACAAATGACTTTTAGTTGAATTGGATTGGGTTATCAATGTAAGATAGGACTGTCAGTCTTTTCTCATAAATAAAATTTTGATAGTTGAGAGTTTACAAGTAAACCAAGATGGCAGCCCATATTTTTGATAAACGTAGTTTTGAGGGCCTATAATCTACCGACGATGTGTTAGTTGTTAAATTAAGACAAAATTAATAAATCAATTATTAAATTTAAAAAAGGAATAAATTCCGATAAATTTCATTAAGAAGGTTTATTTCAATTTTTTTTTTTTTACTTATAACATAGGAAGGACAAAGTGCTCCTAATATTGTCATACTTTGGTTCAATTCATTGTATTTCTTTTTGGCAGAAGTTTTTTTCGTAAATTTCCATAATAATAAAACTTTGGGAACTTTCTGTCACAGAACTTAGTGCATCAGACTATTTTCAAAAGTACAGGATCTTGCCCTCCCGAAAAGTGCACGTTAATGGGGTCACGATATGATTGCACGCTGCAGACATGAATAAAATGTAAATATTGTATTTAAATATTTTTTTATTAATAAGTTAGTCCTACCTACCCCAGAGAAAGAAAATAAACTGTAAATATTGTAATTAATTTTTCCATAATGATTTCTTTTTTTTAAAATAACAATAATAAAAAATAAAATATAAATATTAAATACGGCATTTCCTAGCAGGCAATTTTTTGTAAATATTTTTTGGAAGTCCTCAATACTGAAAATTTATCCAAAATATGGGCTGCCATCTTGGTTTACTTGAAAATTCACAAGTACCAAAATTTTTAGTTGATAAAGCAGGATCCATATATAATACATGATGACATTTTTAAGTTGTTCTATCTTTAGTTTTTCACTCCAAAACTTTTAGTACTTTTTTTTAAAGACTATTTCTCAACTTATTTCTTCTTCTACCTGTTTTTTCCATAGTCATTGTAATTTCCAATTTTTCTAACCTTTTTAATATTTTATCTGTAACTATATGTTCCAACACACTTCTTTTGCACTTTATTAATTGTATCAATAAATACTTTTTCTTTAATAGCTTTTTTTAATAATTTCTACATTTCTATTTTTCTAAATTATCTTTTGTACTTTTCTTTAAACTTACATTTCTAAATTTTCTATCTTTTTTTTTTTCTAAACTTCAAAATTATGCTCCATATAAAACAATCCTCTTTTTGGTACTTATGTATTAGACCTGCTATCTGTGTTTGTGATGGCCTAATGCCATACCTTCATCCAGTGGGGTGTGTGTGTTTATGATGGCAGAATACATAGTTGTGGCTATTTAATATGGTATATTAAAGAAGTCACAATTTTTAAAAACAATAATCACAACTATGTCAGTCTGCCCCCTCCCTCAACTGGAGAATGGTATGGCATTCTGCTATTTGTAAACATGGACAGCAGATCTAATACATAAGTACACTTTTTTATTTTAGACCAGATTTTAATGAGGCACAGAATAATAAGATTCTTTTGATATCCCAATTAATATTCTAATTTTCTGATGTACCCAGTATTAACCTGTTCTGTAACTTCTTGTTATAACTCTAAACTTTTATTCTCTCCATCATTTTTATTGTTTTATTAATCTTTCCATATGTGAGTACTTGATACATTAATACCACATCTATCACTTGTAATCCAAAAGTGACATCTTTATCAAATTTACAATTATTTAGATAGATATAATTTAAAACTATTATTTTACTTTTCATTCATCAAACACATGAATAAAGATATTAAAAACAAATGACAACATATGTACTTGTGGTTGATTCAACACTTTTCAGTAGGCCTACATTTCAAAATTCTCTGAAATTCCTTGATGGTTGTTTATTATTTATCTATAAAATGATATATTTTTCCAGTTACATGTACTACAATAATAGTTTATGATAATGCCATCTAGTGCTAGCTACAATAGTCAATAGATGCCAGAAGATAATGGCATTTAAATTCTTATCTAGTGACTACTCATCTAATATTCCCAGACTGGTTTCTAGCTTATGACTGTCATCAGTGAAGAGTCTTGGATATAAGATCAATGCATCTAGACCTTTGGATCTAATGCACCATTCCAAAAACTACCTTTTATCTATTGGTTAACTATAAAGCAATGGACTCAAACTGAAAATACAATATTGTTCATAATCCAAGCTAATTTTCCTGCAAAGTCATACAGGTTTAAACCCAGTTCAGTAGCTATATATTGTGGTGTCTTTGTTTTTTTAATAATTATAATCACCAACATCCTTTACAAAGATTGCTACCTAACCATGAAAATATCACATGACCACCATTTCTCAGCTCCAAGGCTCCTAACTGATTGTAGCCATAAGATAGAAACCAGTCTGGGGATTGGATGAGTAGGTCCTAGATAGAGATTTAAACCACAAACCTGACATTTATTGATTATTGTAGTTTGCACTAGATGGCATTATAATATGGAGATAATTTTTTTTTTAATTCCACAATTACATCAGATCTACAATTCTCATTTCGAGCTTTTGTTCGATGAGACTAATATTTTACTGACTCATGAGTCGAGAAATTAAAATGAAGGATGTAATAAAATATGCTAATCAAAATAATGAACATTTTAAAATTTATTTTTGGGTGCAATTTATATTTTATCACATGTTTTTTTGTTTTGTAATTATTTATCCAATAAAACATTAAATTGCTTTTTTAGAACTCACTGACAAAAGCCACAAGCTAGAAACTAGTCTGGGGATATTGGATGAGTAGACACTAGATAGGGATTTTATGCACAAGCCTTCTGGCATCCATTGATTACTCTGGCTTGCACTGAGTGGCACTGCTGTATGGAGAGTTTTGTCTGTTTTAATAAATATATATAGAAGTGGGGACTTAAAGAAACCAAAAACTAAGTTCCAGAGAGAAACATTGAAGTGCAGAATTCTGCCACTAGGTGAATGTTCATAAAATCCTTCTGAATGAAAAATATGCCAGGCTGAGATTAATGAGAAAAATTGTGTTTAGCTCCAGCAATTTTTTTTTTCAATGAGTCATCCTTCCACTTATTTTATGATAGCTGATTCATAGTTGTTAGTCTGCAAACAACCTACAAGGAAACACTTGTTTTTGTTTTCCGAAGTCATAACTGGAAATTAATCTTGGTATTGCAGTTATGGTTTAGAAATAAAGTAGTAATTTACTCGAAGGGAAAACTCCCATTTCTCTTCATCCCCCAAAAGGGCAACAAATTAAAACTAGTATGAAAACAATTTTCATTTGTATGTTCATGAAAGGGATAGTGCATTGAGAACTTATACTGCAGGGTCAAACAATCAACCTAGATTTATATTTGGAAGTTTTGAAACAGTTACATTATGATTAGTGGCAAACAGGTGACCAGATCTTCCATCATGATAATGCACCTGACCATGCAGCACTAAATGTTCAGCAATTTTTGATCCAAAAATGATACACCACCTTTATCTCACTCTCCATAAACATCACCCAATCATTATTTTTTATAGTTGCACAAACTGTTAAAACAGAGGCAAATGCATCCATTGATTACTATGGCTTGCACTAGGTGGCACTACTGTGTGGTTTCCATATTTAGCTGACCTTATCCCATATGACTATTTTAGTCCCTTGGATAAAAAGAGACTTCAAAGGAAAACATTTAGCTGACGTTGAAGTGGTGAAACCAAAAAAATGGCAGACATACTAAAAGATATCAACAACAATGACTTGAAAAAATGTTTTGATCAATGAAAAAAAACATTTTGACAAATGAATTGATTCAGATGAAGAGTACTTGAAAGAGGCTGAAGTTTCAAAATATAGAAATAAATGCATTTTTTATAATTTAATTCTGATTTCTTATGGGTACCCCCCCATCCAATTTTAAAATCAATGTTTTGTTATTCTTTAAAAGATCCAAACGTCCTAATTAAATAAAAATTAGATCAAGAAACATACACTTGATTGTTATTGTTTTAAAACAAATAATTTTTTTTTTTTTAAGTGTCATAGCATCGGCCGGGATGCTAACCCACAAATCGGGCAACTGCCTGCAAGTGCAAGGCAGTCGCGCTGGCCTCTCGACCACCAATGCAAGATTTTCGCACTTATTGTGTTTACTGTATGACTTATATATAAACCCAAACTAATAGACATAGTTTATTATTTATTTAATCAAACAAATATAAAAATCCATACTTATAAAATATACACTGTTATACTTCCACCTGTTACTGTTAGTATGGGTATAGCTTCTAGTTGCCATACAGCTATAAAAAGAAGGGGACTTCAGGTAACCTTATAAGTTTAGCCATCATGTCCAGCTGTTCTGTGAAAACCTGCCTCATGAGTAGGTATGGTAACACTTCTAGCTGTATTATGACAGATTGCCTCCTCTCTGATTTAACTTTTGGCAGTTTCCAGTCCTGAATGTGGTCTTGCCTCACTGCATTAACTATGTAGGGGATAACCAGCATATTGTCATTCAGTTTTGACAATTGTTCAGTTACCTTATCTCCAAATGGATTGATTATTTATGGTCAGATCCCCATTCTTACTGAGAACGAATAAGATATAGTAAATATCTTCTATTGACTTGCTCTTATCATTGGATATATGATATCTATTTGTATATCCATTGGTCCATAGTGATGATTGCTTAATATAATTAAAATAAGATTGAATCTGAATTAGTCCATTATTTGAAGGCAAGTTGAGATTTAACAGTGCTACTGTTTTTTCTTAAAGTACTTTTGCCGATAGAAAAATAAAGTTTCTATAATTACAAAAATATTAAGTAGAAATCAACTTAATAAAAATTGATTTTGTGGTAATATATACGCTTACAAATTTATTATTGATACTTTATTATCTATATTTAAAATTTGCTTTTAATTCTATACTGAATAAGATTTAAATCATATGAAAGTAGCTGACACCAATACCAAGAATCTTCAACCTGTTATCAAGTCAACCTTTGATATTAATATCATCTATGTTCTTTATTACTATTTACAATGCTTTTCTACAACCCACTATTGACGATTTCGACTGCTGCAGCAATTTTTTTCAGAACTATAACAAATGCAATATAAATACATGAATACAAGTGTACATGAACATAAAGAACATAGATAATATAACAACATAGATGATTTAGCAATGCAGTAAGAAAGATAAAGTTATAATACTTCAATCCTTGATAGATAGATTGAGGATTTTTGGTCCTAGTAAATATTGACAGCTTTCATGGGATTTACAATTTATAAACCAATCCAACTTTGAGAAAAAGCAGCTTTATTGTCTTAAAAATTAGAGGAGTGGGAAATTTTGAAAGCTTTAAAAATGACACCAACATGTATCACCTTGCCTTCAAATAATGGACTAGTCCAGATTCCATCTTATCTAGATCGGATTCAGAATGTGTCACTATAAATCTGTGTATATAGATTGATACTGTATAGCCAATAGCAAGAATGGGACAATAAGCAATGATACTCACTGAATCCTAATGTGACCATTGAGGATTGGGGATCTGGCAATAAATAATCAGTCTTTTTGAAGGCAGTGTCAGAAAACTACTAACACAAGGCTGAAAGACAAAATCTCCATTTTCCAGACAAAAGCAATTAAGCTAAATATTGCAGTGAAGCAAGTCCACATTCAGGAGAGGAAGCTGGTAGAACCAAACATTGGCATGAGGCAATCTGTCATAGTACAGCCAATAGTATCACTGGATCTACTCATGAGGCAGGTTGCCAAGATACAGCTGGAAGCAGTACGAAACCTATAAGGACACATGCAAACACTCTTTCTGTAGTTTTCCCTAGGACTAGGAACTATACTTAACCAAATGGTAGCAGGTGGAGTATAGTCATTGTAAAATACTGTAAATATAAATGTGTATATTTGTTTTATGTGTTATTAAAACATAGTAGAAATCATATTTACACACATTTGTATTTACAAGAATCTGTGATTATTAAATCACACACATATACTGCCAAATAAACAACAGAATATTTATTAGTCTACTTTCAAAACAGGTTATATTTTCATGTTTAATGGGGATTGTTTAAATTTCTATGAATAAAAAATCTAATGCCAACATTTTTATTATCTATACAAGGGGTGGGCAATTGTTTTGGCTTGGGGGCCGCAGAGGTTGGCAGAGGGCCGCATCATGAGCCACTTTGTGGAAGTGAACGTTAGCGGAGGTAACACCTTTTTTCATGACACAATAAACACACTGCTTTATTTCCTATATTACCAAAGAAACACACGATATTCATCACCAATTTTACATTTTTTTGGAAGGTTCATGGTTTTACTAAAGTTGGAATAGTATATATTTACTAATGCAAAGACAAAATTGAAATAAACTAGATCAACTGGAAAAGCACTGCACATCGTATGTACACTGTGCATGTGTATTGACATGGCTATCCTAGTGGAAAATAGAAGAAGAATCTTTGGTTATGCATGAGAAGGAAATCTCAGTTCAAGGCTGATTTTTCTGATTGTCTTGGTGGGCCACATAAAAACTCTTAGTGGACTGCATGTGGCCCTCAGGCTGCTATTTTCCCACCCTGGTCTATACTAATATCTTAGATCAAAAAAAGGTGGGGTCTATAACTTTTTTAAATAGAAGATTGCTTTTGAAGCAGATTGAAGATTCTTGCTGTTGATAAGTAGTGGTGGCTTTTATACAATTTAAATTTAAACTATCCTAGGTTTGACAAAATTAGCTTCCAATAAAATTTCTATTTTTTTTCTCACATTCCTCAAAATTTTTCTTTTACATTTACTGATAAAAGTTGCCATTATGAAGCAGAAAAATTATGGAACCACTGACTAAAAATTAAGCATGTAAATAATATTTTAAACATATATTTAGTATCCTTTATTTATATAAAGTTGATTATTAATAATATAATGCATGAAATAATTTTTATCGCTTTTTTATATTTGGAATGTCTTTGCATATAAAATATATGTTTAAATAAAGATTGTTTATTTTTGTAAATACATACAGATTATTTTACTTTTTAAATATTTCCCTTTTAAAAAACTATTATTGAAAATCTATAAAGATATTGCCTTAATAGAAAATTGATATAAATAAAATTTGTATGCAAATAAAAAAATTTATGTACAGATGAGTAGAGTAAATAAACAAACCTCTATGCAACTGAAATGATGTAGTGGAAAAGTATTTGTAGCCAGATAAAAATAGTTACCAAAGAGAGGGTAATTAACTTAAGTTAACCAAACTGCATTTGTGGATAAATTATAACTTATATGAATTTATGAACAATCACATGCTTAATGTTTTCCATCATTATTATTATTTTTGAATAAATATTGTTATACAATTTTTTGCGCATGTTGTCATTTATTTTATCATTGCCTGACTGATATTTGGACACTCTCAGGACATAAGTACTATTCAAAATAATTTAGATTTATGATACCAGCATTTTAACCATAGGCAGAATTAGCATTTATGATTAAACAAAAATGGTTGTTACGGATAATTCAACTGATGACATATTACCCTGAAGGCATACCAGTCTGATGTTGCGATTTTTAAGATAACGTCTTCAAGTGATCTGCGGACACATGTAATCGCTAAAATGTTTCCGCAGATCACGTGAACACGGTTTGTTAAAAATCACAAGATTAGATATGCCTTCAGGGTAATACATCATCGGTTGAATTATCCAGGTCACATGCTAAAAAATATTCAAAAATGAAAAATATCTGATGCAGGTCAGGCAATACTAAAAAAAAATACAAAAAAAAAATAAAAAAAATGTACATGCATGCATCAAAATATTATTCTCAATTTTAAAATACAGCAGCACGTAGCGCTGGAATTGGCAGGGGGGGGGCCTCCGGATGTTTTTGTTGAGCCACAGGCTCAGCATACACGTATATCAGACATTGTATTACTCTCATAGCTGTAATTTTTATAATTGCTGATGACGAAAAAAAATTTTATTTTCAATTTTAAAATACAGCAGCGCGTAGTGCTGGAATTGGTGGGGGGGGGCCTCCGGATGTTTTTGTCGAGCCGCAGGCTTGGTGTACACGTATATCAGACATTGTATTACTCTCATAGCTGTATGATATAATTCAGAAATTAAAAGTAAAATTAAAACGTAATTCAATGTAAGTTTGAGAATTGTAGAAATATTAACAAATATTTTTTGTAAATAAGTTTGAGAATTGTAGAAATATTAACAAAAACTTTTTGTAAATTTTAAATAAACACCTAAATAAAAAAGACATGATCTAATGCAAATTCTGGTATTAATGGCGTCCAGAAAATGCCGCACTTTTACATGCATTTGGTAATTTTAAAAACGTACTGCATATTGCAAAATTGATTTAAAAAATTATTTCAAATTATTTACACATTAAAAACATAATGTAGAAATATTAACAAAAAGTTTTTGTAAATTTAAAATAAACAAATAAAACACTTTACCCAAATTAATGCGAATCTGGCATTAATGGCGTCCTTGTTATCACATGCATATAGTAATGTATATTCCAAATTTGTTTTAAAAAATTATTGAAAATTATTTACACATTAAACGTAATTCAATGTAAGTTTCAGAATTGTAGAAATATTAACTAAAAATTTTTGTAAATTTAAAATAAACAGATAAATAAATAACACTTTACCGGAGAATAAATTATTTACACATTAAACGTAATTCAATGTAAGTTTGAGAATTGTAGAAATATTAACAAAATTTTTTTTGTAAATTTAAAATAAATAGATAAATAAAACACTTTACCCGAATTTACAGCTCAAAAAAAGTAACTGTGATGCCGTGAATAGCAAAATCACAATAGACAGAAAAATCAAAAAATTTCCCAAACCTCTCTCCAAATTTTAAATCTCGCGGGTGAAAAAAAAATTGACTCTCTGATGGATTAATCATGCCAGTCACTTTGTTGCCATGACAATGTTGTCATGCAAAAAACGTCGATGTCTACCAGAAGGGAAATTGGTAAGTTAAATACGTCATCAGTTGAATTATCCGTAAGTACCACAAAAATTAATTGAATTAATATATTTTGCCAACATACACATTTAAAAATTTATTATTAATACACTTTGTTACTGTATCTAATCAATGTTTGTTTTTGATTGTTTGTTCTATTTAAGATGTAAATCTTATTTACATTGGGTCTGCTATAAATTATAGAAGATTATCTTGCAAGGATACGAATAAAAATTAATAAGCTAAGTAATTGTATTTCTAATTATTTTAATTTAATCAAAACATAATTCTGATATATTATGAATAAACTATGTACTATAATGAACCCTTTATTGGGCAAAAATGTCACCATTTTATTGTCCTTGTATACTTACATTTTCATGAGATAATTTCCATCTGTTGTACAATTTTTTTAATTAGCCATTCATTATCTGTAGTTTTTTATTCCACTATTAGTATTGCAAATACTTTTCTTCAATCTTTAAGATTCCATTTTTGATTCATTTTTTTTTAAAAAAAATCTTTTAAAATTTAATCTCACTTTTATGATTATAAATCAATGCATAATTAGTTTAAAAAACTTATTACTCAAAGCTTTCTGAGAATAACATTTTGTGATTTTTAAATGCCTTTATTTAACTTATATTCTCTGTATGTTTGTGTGTTTGTTTGAAGTAGTTTAAGTAAGGAATGCAAGAGGGTGGTATAGAGATATTTTGGCTTCAATTGATAGCTTTTAAAATTAAATTTATACATTTTAATTAATGGACATTTTTTTTGGAAAACTTAATGATTTATTAGACAAATATATAATGTACACATACTAAATCTGATACATACATAAGAAGTATGCATATTATATTGTAGAAATATCAAGTGATATATATATATATATAAATTAGAAGTATCAAATTGATTTAAAGTACTATCTGCAATCATTTGAATGAATAAAACTTCTAAAACTTTAAATCAATTTGACACTTAGAGTTATACATCATTTAAAGTTGAATTGATATAGAAATAGATTGCTTAACAAAAAGAGAATTGCAAAGTGTCTGAATACTACAAAATAAAAAAACAATAAAGATAAATATTTTTTAGTAAATGCTTTTATTTGTTGTGCACTAAAAACCAAAAAAAATAATTGCTTCTTCAACCACAAATGAGTTTTTTGGAGTGAACTTGAAATAATA
This sequence comes from Epiperipatus broadwayi, assembly GCA_028023455.1. Taxonomy (NCBI): domain Eukaryota; kingdom Metazoa; phylum Onychophora; class Udeonychophora; order Euonychophora; family Peripatidae; genus Epiperipatus; species Epiperipatus broadwayi. The sequence goes on along the minus strand of JAQFVV010000055.1, from coordinate 3,969,845 downwards.
GCATAAAATAAAAGGAATGGTTTTAATTAATTTTGACACCCCCCCCCACACTTTTATTTCAAGTTTAATATAAAAGCCACAATTGTGGTTGAAGAAGTAATTATTTTTTGGGCTTTAATGCATGACAAATAAATGTATTTACTATAAAATATTTTTTATCTCTATAATTTTAAATCTTGTATTTATTCTTAGAATTCCAATTTCCTTTTAAAAACATACATTTTATTTCTCTAACTTTTACTTAAGATTTGAAATACCAGGCACTCTTATATCTGGAGCCTAATTGTAAATATAGGGGATTTGAACTCAGACTTTTAAGCCCCTTCACTATTCACACTATCTCATACTACTGACATACACTCCCCCCACATATATATATAATCAGTGCTCTTATTATATATATGTATGGGAGATGATAGTCTGGACCAACTAATTATTGCTGGTTTAGCACAAAATACCTATATTGGTGATTATTTATCTTTTCTGCATGTGTGTGGTCATGTGTATCAGTAATATGAGATAGTGTGAATAGTGAAGAGGTTTGAAAGTCTGAGTTCAAATCCCCTGCACTAACTTTTACTGCTAACATTTTATATTATTTTCTTTGTAATAATATTTACTGAGGCTATAACCTCGATAATATCCGTATAAAATGCGATAGTAGGGTTCCCCTCTTTTCTTCCATAGCGTAAGCTTCTGGTTAAAACACCTGTAGAGGTCCCTATTATCGCATTTTATACGCATATTATCGAGGTTATAGCCTCAGTAAATATTACTACGTAATCAATGTGCGTTTAATAAATTTATAATTACAACTTTAAATTATTTTCTTTGATGAGTCACAAGATTTAATCTTTTATTGTCATTATAATTTTACATCCTTTTTAATTACTTTTTAAATTTTACATACAGAATATCTATTAACATTAAATTCAATCGCTAACCACTCTTTGCTAGAATACAACTTGCAAACCAGCCCTCCTAACATATTTCAACTGACTTAGTCACTTCAAGTGGCATTAGAACAAATTGTATCTCAATACTCTTTACTGACTTAGTAAAAATTTGCTCATGATAGCAAGTTGAAATTTATTGATGTTTTTGGAAAAGATTATTCTCATATAAAAAATGGTTAGAGATTTACTTTAATGTTAAGAGTTATATGGTCGTATAAGTTGAACAAGTTCAAAGTCTTTGCATATGATAAAGAATTAATGTGAATAAAATGAGGACATATTTAATTTTTCAGATTAATTTAAACATATGTTATATGGTGAGAGAACAAACAGGCGCTACTGACATCTTTAAAAGTGTTAAGAGATGAAGTGGAGTTGGACTGAATATATTGCTAGAAGAGATGATAATAAATGGATGGTTGTAATCTTAAACTAGATTCCAATCAACTATAAAAGACCTAGAAAGAGACCACATGTGAGATGTATGGATAAAATAAGGAAGTGGGTGGGATGATATGAAGAATAGAGGCTGGAGATTAAAAAAGATGGATTGAACTTGGAGAGATCTTCATCCTGAAGTGGATTGATGATGGTTGAAAATGATATATCAAAAGATATAAAATATAAAAATTTATATTTATAAAACAGGATTGTTGACGTTTATTTTGTCAATCATATTAATAATTTGAATTATATAACAATTATTTGAAAAAATGACATTTGTAATTCAATGGATAAAATATCTATCATTACTATAAATATGGGGGATTTGAACTCAGATTTTCAAGCACCCACCAACTATTCACACTATCTCGTACAACTGATATACATGACCACATACATATAGAAAAGATAAATAATCACCAATATAGGTACTTCATGCTAAACCAGCACTCATCAGTTGGTCCAGATTATCATCTCCCCCCCCCATATATATATATATATATATATATATATATATATATATTCAGTGCTCAGTTTATAATAATGTTGGCATCAGCATGGGATTTGGGCCTTCCATCATCAGATTTTCAATGATATGGATGGCTGAAAAGTTGGAGGTTGGAGTAGATTGAAACCTGTCTATTAAAGTGTGAAGATTTGCTATCTTATTATAAACTCAGCACTGATTATATATATATGTGTAGGAGATGATAATCTGGACCAACTGATGAGTGCTGGTTTAGCATGAAATACATATATTGATTTATCTTTTCTATATGTATGTGGTCACATATATCAGTTGTATGAGATAGTGTGAATAGTAGGTGGGTACTTGAAAGTCTGAGTTCAAATCCCCCATATTTACAACGAAGCTCCAGGTTTGTGAAGAGTGCCTGGTTTTCAAATATTTACTATCATTACTATGTTTACTAGTTACTACATTTGCATTTGATCTATTTAAAAACGTATTATTTATACAATTTTTAAAAACGTTACCACTCTTGAACTAAAATATAGTTTGCTCCAATAAGATTCATAACTTTAGAATAAAAGGTGTATTTGGTTGATGCAGCTTCAAAAATTATTACATGAGTCAAGGAAGTGTATTCTTCTATATGAACTAGGAAAAAGCACCCATTGACTTTGATTTTAACATAATCACCATCTTCAACCATTATTCACACATTGTAGAATACATTTCTCTCCATGTTAATCCGATATCTCCGATCTCTAAGATTTCTTCTTCACATCATCCCAGCTTATTTCTTTATTTTATCCATTCACCTCACATGTGGTCTCTTTCCAAGTCTTTTACAATCTCTCAGAATTCACTTTAAGATTTCATATGTCCAACTACTATCATCTCTTCTAGCAATATGTTCATCCCAACTAGAATTTTGTCTCTTAGTTCTTTCACTGCTAAACAAAGCAAAGCAAAACTCCATATAGTAGTGCCACCTGTGCTAAACAGAGTAATCAATGGATGCCAGAAGGCTTGTGCATAAAATCCCCCAATGCCTACTCATCCAATATCCCCAGACTAGTTTCTGGCTTGTGGCCTTCGTCAGTGAGGAGCTTTGGATCTGAGAGCACTGCATCTAGATCTTAGGATCTAATGCAACCCTCTAGCAACCACCCTTTATCTCTACTTAACTACAAAACTATGAGCATGAAATTGAAAACACAAAAAATATTTTCAATCTAATCTCAATAGCTTATATAGTCATATGGGTCTGAACTCAGTTCAGCACCCATACATTTTGGTGTCTTCTGGCATTCATTGATTACTCTGTTTAGCACAGGTGGCACTACTATATGGAGTTTTGCTTTGCTTTGTTTATAAACAATTATGTGCTAGTATTGGAAATGTGATCATGTGATGCTTGCTGGTTTAACACCAATCCTGCCTAATAGGGTAGTGGTGGCTATGGTTGTTAAAGAGCCAAAGACACCAAAATGTATGGGTGCTGAACTGAGTTCAGACCCATATGCTATATAAGCTATTGAGCTTAGATTGAAAATATTTTTTGTGTTTTCAATTTCATGCTCATAGTTTTGTAGTTAAGTAGAGATAAAAGGTGGTTGCTAGAGGGTTGCATTAGATCCTAAGATCTAGATGCAGTGCTCTCAGATCCAAAGCTTCTCACTGACGAAGGCCACAAGCCAGAAACTAGTCTGAGGATATTGAATGAGTAGGCATTAGATAGGAATTTTATGCACAAGCCTTATGGCATCCATTGATTACTCTGTTTAGCACAGGTGGCACTACTGTATGGAGTTTTGCTTTGCTTTGTTTGTAAACAATTATGTGCTAGTATTGGAGATGTGATCATGTGATTCTTTCACTGCTGTTGGGAACATTTGTTTGTTCTCTCACCCATGTATTTAGTTTTTGATTTCTTCTTGTCACTTCTAATATTTAATAAATTAAGCCTCTGTTAAATGAAATTATATTATAAAACAATTTATAAATATTGACCATGAATCAAAATAAAACCATTTTACTTAGTTTAAGATGATGAAATATAAAAGATTAATGGTAACGTCCTTACAATGATTAAAAAAAAGAATAGGCCATTTTCAATTTATACTCTAAAAATCCTAAAAAATGATCATCAGCTAAAAAAATGAACAAGACTATTCCAACTCATATATATTGCTTATAATAACTCTTTTCATATACACTTTAATGCAAAAAATTTTTAAATAAAACTTCTTTATTTTTCTGACAGTTTCGACTGTTCAGCAGTCTTCATCAGAGCTTTCTCAATTTCTTTTACCTTTTAATCCAACCATTCCAACTCCAAGAGAAAAACTAAAAAGACAAAGCAAAATAGTAATAATAATTATAATAATATGCCATGGATGAATTTTGTAATGATTATACAAACCAATCTATGAACAATAAATGCATTAGCATATAGAACACAGCTGTCATATTAATGCAATTGTTTGATGTTTTGTTATACTGTCTTTTGAAATATCTGCATAAAACAGTTTGTTTTAAAATATTTTAATACTATGTCTAATTGTATCTCCCATTGCAATCCAACCTCAGTTATGAAAATAATCAAAATTGTACTTATTTCAAACGTCTTTGAGATATAATATAACTAGCCTCTACCCATCCTACAAAAGCTGATTAATCATAAAATATTTTTTTTAGGAAGTCTTGTATTTCCAGTCATTACATTATCTCATCCAGCTAAAAGGATATATTGATCAAACATATAATCTTGCTGTTGTATCTGGAGCCACTTGATTTTCCTGTCATCAGGAGTCATTTGATTTTTTTTTATTAATTTGTCATGTCCAGTCTCCAAACGAATTCATCCAAATATGACTTCAAATGCTACATGCTCCTGTTATTAATTTCTGGAGTGATTGGAATTTCAAATCAGACTACTAATTGAAGATACACATTTATTTTAAATTAGTAAGGATTAATCATTGGATTGATGAGAGCTTGTTCACTAAATGTAAGAACAATGCTGGATGAGTGCTTCCTTAGTGGTGGATCTTCAGACAATTCTTTCAGGAGATGCACACATGCTTTTTGGTAACAGTGGATGATCACAATGTGGAAACATGAATGAATGCAATTTTAGACAATACTGAACCAGACTCTCTAATTTACTCAGGTAGTTGGTACACCTACAAGAAGGAAAAACTGGAAAAGGCCAGATTCCAACATTTCAAAGTCAATTATTGCTACAATTTCATTGATTCTGATATTGACAATGTGACAGCATTTGAGCTCGTATTTGGCCAAATTCATTTGGAGACTGGAAGTCAGAGATAGCAATATATTTGAATCACTTTTGGATGTAATTAAATATTTCTGGTCTTGAATATGAATTATAGATGATATTTTGCATATACATTAAAAAAAGAAGAAAAAGTCAAATGGCTTCAGATAACAGGAAAATACCCAATTTTAAATTACATCAATAGGGAAAATATACCATTTCCAACTTTCTTAAACACTTCAACAATACTACTTTTTTATATCAAAACATTATACTTACAGTTTTGACTGTCCTGCAGTCATCAGTAGAGCTGCAATATCCAAATATATAAATTAATAATAAAATTATAATAAATAGTTTGTAAAATAATTAAAAAATAAAGTAATATAAAATAAATGTGGATAAAATTGATTAAGGGTAGAGTAATAAAATGGAAAATGATTGTTTATAATGGTCAGGTTAAGATGTATGTTTAATCATGTATTTAATTATGTATATAAATATGTATATAAAATGTATTAATTGTATATTTATATATTTTGATATTATAGCTCTGATAATGACTGCAGGACAATCAAAACTGTAAGAATAAAATTTTGATATAAAAATAATAGTGTTGAAGTGTTTAGTAAAGTTGGAAATATTCAAATATATAAGCATACAATTAATATATTTTATACAAACGTTTAATTATGAATATAAATATGTGTATAAAATGTATTAATTGTATGATTATGTATTTGTGTATTATAGCTCTGATGATGACTGCAGGACAGTTGAAACTGTAAGAATAAAGGTTTGATAAAAAAATAGTATAATTGAAATGCTTTTTCACCTTTCATTAAATACTTACCATACATTGTGGATACACCTTTAGTACTTTCAAAAGCATAGGCAATAATGGTATAATCTTTTTTTACGATGATATAGAATATCTGGTCAACCTTAGCAATTGTTTTCATGGTAGATCGGTTATCTTCAGTTTATCACATACTACCAAGCATTTTTTTTAAGCCTTGGTAAAATTCTTATTGTTCCTAACTTCACCATTTTAAAAGAAATTCAAGTCCATAGTAATGTACCAACATGTGAACCTGTAACACTCACAACAATATAATAGACTGTGTGTGTAAGAAAAAAATGGTCATTATATAGGCAAATATTGTGCATGCAAAATATACAAAGTTTTATAACAAATAACTACAGTTTAATAATAAGTGTCAAATGTGCTGCCCTCACAACTTTGACAAAAATCACTTATATATAAATATATTAATAATTTTTATTAATCATTCATTAGACTAGAGATTTTTCAATAATGAATAATACTTATGTAGTGTAATTTTTACTATACTACTCTCATGCAAGGTAGGGATTGGCTTCTATCTGGTTTTAAAATCTTGCAGAGGGATATAATCATAAACATGTGACTAAAGACATGTGAAAAAGATCTATGATACCTAAGATGTCCATTTCATGCTGTACCACCATTCATCAGTTGGTCCAGAACATTGTTCAGTATATATAGATAGCCAATTATTAAAGTTTAATTGATGAGTCAAACTTACTGCCCTCACAACTTTGACATAAATCACTTATATATAAGTATAGTAATAATTTTTATTAAGCATTCATTAGACTAGAGATTATCCAATAATAAATAATATTTCTGTAGTGTAATTTTCAATACACCACTCTCATGCAAGGTAGGGACTAATTTCTATCCCATTTTAACACTTTGTGAAAAAATGTAATCATAAATTTATGACCCAAGACTTGTAAAAAAAATCTATGATTCCCAAGGTGTACATTTTGTGCAGAATCAGTGTAAATCAGTTGGCCCAGATCACATCTCTTACACATATATTTATTTTGTTTAGTGTATATGTAGATAGCAAATAACCGTAGTTTAATTAATTGTCAAACATGCTGTCTCACAACTTTGACATAAATCATTTAATGAAAATATATTAATACATTTTATTAGTTATTCATTGAACTAGAGATTATCCAATAAAGAATAATATTTCTGTAGTATAGGACTGGTTTCTATCCAATTTTAACATCTTGTGGAGGGTTTTAATGTTTTTTTTTTGTATGTATTATATAATATTTATTTCAAATTCTGAAGTATTGAATTTATTGATTCGGGAGAATGGATATGGTAAACAAGTTAACCGTATAACCTTAAGGTTTAATATTTTCTCAAAACACCAACATGGCCAACTTTTAATATTCTTATTATCAGTGTTTCAATAAAATTTTAGTGATGAAATTTTTATTATGGCAATAGAATGAGTATCTTGATATTTGATTATTTACCAATAGTGCAAGTAAGATGTTTGGTGCTGGGTCAAATCCTTTTTATCATCTCTTATCCTATCCGATTACTTAAAATGTAATAAAATTTATATCAGTGGGCATCATATAAATACTCTAATAATATATATAAAATATTGGTTCTCTACCATTCTTAATAATATAAAAATACTATAACAGAGAATAATAATATTACCAACTTCACCACTTCCTTTATTTTGCTGTAATATCTTATAGAAATGTAATTTATCCACTCTACTTTGAACACTTTTTAGCAAAAAGTCTTTATGTTTTGACTATCCTGCAGTCTTCTTCAGTGGTTCCGAAGAAGACTGCAGGACAGTCAAAACATAAAGGTTTTTTGCTAAAAAGTGTTCAAAGTAGAGTGGATAAATCACAGAATAAAAATATATTAAATTAAGCAAACTGAATATATTTTCAATGCTGGTGTCACAATCACGATTGTTCTGTTAAGAATCTACAACACCCATTTTTTGTTAATTTGAATACTATTACTCTTTGGTTCATTATATATTTATTTTGTGTGATAAATCATGCCTCTTTGATCTTATGTTTTCTATCATTTCTTTTCTTCACACATCATCTTACAACAATAGGATCAAAGTTGTGTACAAGTTCCTTTTCATGGTTGTAAAATATGGATACATTTGTTGAATCAGCCTTGGCTTTATAATAAAGCCATGAATTAAGGCTATATTTTGTTCTAAGTTACCATCATATACAAATATATATAGTATATAATAACTCATATTTTCTTGATAGACATTGGTTAGAATAGAATACATGTTGTTTATTAAATTTTCAACCTGGACATATATATATATATAATAAATAAATTTTGGATTATTAATAATAAATTGAGATAACACATTTACATATCTTTTACTGTGTGTGTGTTCATTAATTCTTCACTAACTATAAAAAAATAATTATTGTATTTTTATTTTTAAAATAAAGTAAATAGTAAAATGTCATTCTTTCATCACTATTAAACATGTGCTGGTGACATTCTTTTTTAGTCAATAATAGACTAGCCTCTTTATCAAGAAATTATGATCTCTTTTATTTGATGTCAGTATTAACTTTAAATATGTTCTAAGATTTTGTAGAAGTTTTAGCATTATGCTCAGAAAATAATTTATTAATATGTGAAATACTGCACATCAAATTCAGAAAGGATAATAAAGAAAAATAAAATATATGTGCTTTTAACATTAACCAATTATATATTGTAACCGAACATATCGAGCCGACCACGTTGCGTGCCAAAATTGTAACCGAACATATCGGGCCGACCACGTTGCGCGCCAAAATTGTAACCGAACATATCAAGCCGACCACGTTGCGCGCCAAAATTGTAACCATGAATTCTTGATGTCCAGCTAATGGCCCTCGAAGGCCATTGCCCTCTCAACTACCTATCGTGTATGAACACGTTGCGGCATTATAAATTGTAACCGCAAATTGTGTGGTCCCAACTACGTAACGTAAGTGCACTAAGAATCTTAACTTCGATCACAGATCAATTCCCTTTGCACATTATCAGCTATTAAGAGCTGTAACCAAAAAACATATCATACTATCTATTTAATGCACCAAAGACCACAATCAACATCTGGAGCAACTTACCATAGACCAAACTAATGATCTAACATAAACTTTTTACAATTTATTTGATTGCAGCCAGGGTATACCATGAAGACCTATCATAGTATTATTATAAAACACATTAAACAAATTATAAGTGCAATGTTATTACTTTTAAACCTTAATTTGCGATTTTTATGGTATGCGACCCTATAGCCGACCATGTACAAGATGGCATAATTTGTGGAATTACATAAGATGAGGAAATTTTAAACCATCTATATGATTTTTAATACAAATGCTAGTCCAGGTAAAGCTTTGCAATAAATAAACATAAATACTTGGGTTCTGATTTTATAGTTTATCATATTATCGAGACTCTTATTATACTGACAAATGACAATTTAAAAACATTAAGTAAATATATTTAATCATATCATTACTTGGTAAATCTGTTCACAAGTTTAATAATTAATCTGTATTTTATACTAGAATCAACTACGTAAAGCCACAATGATGGAAAAGGTAAATGGGATTTTATTGTACCTTACTCATCATAAACTACCAAAGACGAAAAGCATCTAAATGTTTTAAAAAAAAAATATTTATAAACTCTTATATCATGTTGACGATAATATGTAATTCAATGTATGCTCTATAATGTATGCTCTATCCAAAATTTATGATTTCTGATGTTATGAATGACACATAGCAACGGCACAGTAAGTTTAATTATAAATCAACGTTTATTTACAAATTTATGAACAATAAGTAATTAATTTCAATATTCTAAATAAAACATAAATAAACAAATAAAATAAATAAATGATAATTCCCTTGACTTTCTTCAATAACATCTCATAGGTACAGTTTTAAAATCTAATCATACCTTATTTCAATCTAATATAATGAATATTGAGGAATTTATAATAAATTCAGCATCAATTCATGAAATATTGAACGTCATTTCCAGATTCAATAATCCCTACTGTACACCTATAATAATATAATAAATAATATGATGTCTGTATGATTTAGCTATAATGTAATCATTAATTAAAGTGACAATTTAAACTTACGTTCTGGTAAATAATAATCAACCAACAGTTAATTATTATGAAGTACTTGAATAGAAAGAATGTCCTGCTACCATTTAATAATCTAACCGATAAATTATGCTTACAAATGAAGAAGATGATTTAGTAGATTTAACTAAAATACTTTGTCCAACTTATATCTGTGAAGCAAACATATTCCTGTGGATGTATTCATCTACACGTAGGAATTAAATAATACTAAACGTTTTGTGTATTTAAACACCCTCATAAAGTAATACGTATAATCACACAATTCCGCGGATTAACCACCGGCGCAGGAATGTGTGTAAAATACAAAAATGGCAATTAAAATAATCTGCGGATTAACCACCAGCACAGATTAAAGCCCTTTAACATTCTAAAACAACATTATTATTTACTTCACATTAAAGTGCAAAATCCTCCTCCTCAGTTCTTCTGACTATTCAGAATACGCTAACACTTTAGCAAATGTGGGTTCTTGCATAATAAAATGTTACGCTAATCAGGACAACTAATGTACTACTTATCTTGCTTAAAATAAACATGTGTAATATAATATAAGTAATATTGGCATAGGAATATAAATCTGGAAAGACTCACAAAACATCTCACAAAGATTGATATATCTCATGAATTCATTTAGTACTGTTTAAGCTTTTTCGCGAGCGCTATTCTCTTGAATAAATATTTTATTCAACCCCTATTAATTTAAACTTAATAAATATAACTTTTGAACTTCATATGCAAGTTCATATAACGATAAAATTAAATTAATGTATTATTCATCAAAATATATAAAATTTAACGGTGTGTGTGTGATAAAACTAAATGTAAAGCATTTTATAGTTCAATACATGAATTTTAGCAGATGTGTGTATCACAAATTGGATTGTATAGCATTTTATAACTCCTAATGTGATCCGTGGAATCCATGTACGATGTGTAGAATAATGAGTATACGAGGTAATAGCTATAACTGTAGTTAAATTCCATACATGCAATTCTATCCATTTGATTAGTTATTATAAGCAATATTAGATTAACGATTTTGCGTGGCTCCCCAAACAGGAAACAACTTTAAAACATGATACGCAGAATTTAAATGAAAATGTTTTTCATAAAGTTATTAATCTCTACATCTCTCTATCAAAAGTGTTCCAAGTTTATCACATCCATGCAAGTATTTATTTATCCACGCGTTAATCCAGGAATACTAATCACAGCAATTAATTTATTCATTTTTAAACCGACGATAAAATTATAAAATAGCTTTGATTAATTATTTGAAGAATGTTTATTATCCAAATGTTAAACACATTAACTAGCAAATATTACTGGCATTGTAAAGTTAAACATCAATCAATATTATATTTTATTAGAATTAAAAAACGGAAATATTAAAATATTTTGATAACTTTAACGTTTTACTTTAACTTAAAATTCTTCTTTTTTTTTAAAACAAATTTTCATATTCATAAAACTTCTGTAATTAAAATACTTATTTAATTTTTTCCAAATTGTAGAATAATAAATATTTCAAAACATACCAAAATCTTGTATTTAATTCTTTCAAACTTAAACTGGGAAGCTCCGACATTTTAAAAATGTAATATTGGAAATTATTACCGGTGATTCGATCCACTTGGCCAGCGGACTTGAACAGACTTTTAAATTTAGCAATTCATCTTATAATTGATTACCACTATGTTATATTTATGTTTATAGCAAGTTTTGTGGTAATCAGTTTACTTATTAACTATTTTAAAATAAGCTTATCAAATTTACTATTTGCCTTTACCATTTTCTTTTCTTTCTCTCTCCAAAAGCCAACTATCAGACAATCTTCCCTTAAATTCGCGCTCTTTTCTTTTATTACATTGAGACGCATACGTAATTACTGTATTTATTTTTAATAATTTATTTTAATTGAACAAATGGTTTTTTGTTAATTCAATAGAAATAATAATTTAAGATCATTTTAAATAAATAAAAATAATATTATTATTTTTAATAATATTTTACCAAATTTTAATGTGTTGTAAAAATTTAAAAAAGTTAAACATTTTGATATGAGTTAGTATATGGAATGAAGCAAAATTTAAATTTATTAAAATAATATAAGAGAGTAATCTGTTTAAAATGCAGCTCAAGCCAATCAAATCACCAAAAGAAGAAAGAAAAATTTTTATACTAGTTACATCAGTTAATATATTTTATACTAAAATATATGGTTACAATATATATATATATATATATCAATAAGCGAGATGATACATGCAAACTTCCTCCTATTTGGAAAGATTTTTTTTTTAAAAAAACAATCTTACTTTCAAATGCCTTTATTTGTGCCTCAAGACAATTCAAGAGGCATAAGTTTTACAATGCAATAAACAAGAATCATTACAAAGAAATTTAGGGAGTGTCGGTGCGTGTCAAGCGCATCCACACCCATACACTTGATTCAATGCATATGATTTTGAACATTCAAGTATAAATGTATGGATAGGTGAGTGGGATATTAATAGTTCCAGAAGTGCAGTGACACATAATTTACCTGCCCTTCCAGACTTACACCCATAAACCCAACTTCTTATGCTGAAATTATTGTTCACAAAACTGTCCAATTATACATGTCCATTTCTCCATTAGTTATTTGGAGACAAAAATGTTGTTATATTAACAGCAATGTTACACTTTCAGAACACTTCTATTCGTGTCTCATTATTAACATTTTTGCTATTGGTAGAACTTTAACATTTTTTTCAAGTCAGTGATTGTAGCACCTCTACAACTGTCTTTCTACCTTTTATCACCCAGTGGATGACTTGTGTGACCGAGTTGAAACATCGGTATATCAATATTTAAAATATTTTAACACAGATGAACCCGCAAAATATGTCTTTTATATATATGGAATTTGATGAAAAAACAGCTGCTGAAATATTGTAAAATTTATTGACAAATTTTACTTGGTATTTTAAACATGATTCTGTAAGGCATTCAGAGAAGAAAAAAGATCTACTCGAATATCATAAAATTTGCAAATTTAAATGTTTTTTTGTATGTTTATTTACATTTTTGTTCCTTTGTTTATATATTTTTTGGATGGCATATAATTGAAGTCATATAGTTAGATGCAGCATATATAAAATCATAATAAAAATATAAAGTATAATTTTATTACAATAATGGTTTTATAATTACAGTCATATATATAATATTTTTATGTATTTATTATAATTTAAATAATGAAAATTAAGGAGTTATATGCATCTAAATAACCAGAGAAATATTTATCTTCTGATGTTGCTGGTAATTATCAATTACTACTTGATAGTCCTAAGGTAAACAAGTTTTCTCTAGTAACCTATTGTAGCTCTTTTGTTCTGAATTTAAATGGAAGAAAAAGGAGATCTTCATTTACCTCTAACCCAATTTTTTATAAGGATTTAAATCCAGACAACTAGTTCAATAGGAAGATAGATTCAGAAATTCCTATTTTTTTGGCATCCTGTAATTCACCTTTCCCTGAGAGATGTATATGTAAAACCAATCATAATGTAAATAAGGGGAATTATATCTATATAAACAAGGAAAACATTACCTTTTGATGTTGCTTGGTAACTATCAATTACAAGTTATAGCCCTAAGGTTAAACAAGTTTTCTCTGGTAATCTATTATAGCTCTAAGTGTTGACTGGTTTTTAATGATTCCTTACAAACTCATTTAGCCTTCTCTTTCAAGATAATTTTATTTGACCTATAAGTGATTACAAAAAAAAAAAAAAAAAAAAAAAAAAAAGGGGGGGGGGGGGGGGGAGGGGGGGGGGGGGGGGGGGGGGGGGGGGGGGGGGGGGGGGGGGGGGGGGGGGGGGGGGGGGGGGGGGGGGGGGGGGGGGGGGGGGGGGGGGGGGGGGGGGGGGGGGGGGGGGGGGGGGAGGGGGATTTAGCCTTGAACATTATTACACATTATTTAAGTAATTAATACTTTGGGTACAATTTGAAATTTATAATTGCAGTTTGTAATGCTATAATTGATTATTTATTAGTCTGCATTCAGAATAGGTTATACTTACCTATTTAAGGAGGTTTATTTACTTCTTTGTATCAATAATTTCAATTTCTGTGGTCAAGTTGCAATCTTTAGTGTCTATATAAGTATATTAGACAATTAATAAAGGTGGGATTCCATCTTTATTATTAAAAGGTTGCCTTGACAAGAGTTTGAAATTGTTGATTGTTATTGATATTGGGATTGTCTAAGTGTTGACTGATTTTTAATGATATATATTATATTTAATGTTTTTACAGTTATAGGATATAAATAAAGTAGTTTTTGGGTTAATCTTGATAATAGCAGATACTACTTCATCGAAACATTGGGAAGTGATCAAAAATAACACACAGATTAACCCCAAAACTACTCTATTTACACATATATATATAATATTTAAATACAAGTATGTTGTCTATACTAAACTAAGCTTGAAAGTTTGAATTCAATTCCCTTCTACAATATATATATATAATGGACTATTGTTAGATATAATGGACTATTATGCATATAATCCACCGCAAGGCAAAGGCTTTTCCAAACACTTCTCTTCCCACAGAAAAACAATGAAAAAAAAAAACTTTATTTACTAGGCTTACCAATTAGCAGAAAATAAGGGTTTAAGCAGTTTATTCTTTTTATTTCATTTTCTAACTAAAAATAACTAGATACTCATTTATTCATCCATATTGGATTATTGGCTGCAGAAAGGAGTTTGCTATTAACTGAAAGGAGACCCTTTGATTCCTTTTGGAGGCTTTAAAGGAACCGAGCAGGGCAAATTCCTAATGTCCACTCCATACGTTCTTGTCGTTGTAGCTGTTATTACTATGTGATTATTCATATAGTATATGAACATGGATGGGCTGCTCACCAACATGCATTAGTGAGCGTGGTGAGTTTATTGGCTTTTTACCTCTGAGTTTAAGATCAAGAAACACCATGGTCTTTCTTCTCAGTGCCTGATAAGGCAGAATGAATGTTTGTGTAAACGATAAATATTTTTCCAATACATATATACAATTATGACAGACAAAAATAAAGCATGGCCCTTATTCCCAGGAGGCTGTAAAGTCACCAACCAAGGCAGTGGTTGGTGGCCGAAGGCGGAGGGTGCTAAGAATCCCCTGATTGCGGACCCAGGCTGCCATTTGATGACAACTTTTTATTTAGGTACTTACAACTGCAGATCACTTTCAAGTGAAGGAAGATTGCAAGAATTAGAAGAAGAACTGTCTTATATTAAATGGGACATTATTGGACTTTGTGAAGTTAGAAGAAAAAGAGAAGAAACAATTGATTTAAAAAGTGGACATATACTCTATTATAAAGGCACACATATTGGAAATACAAGTGGAGTAGGATTCATTATAAATAAAAAGTGGAAGAACAATATTGTGGAGATTGATGGTGTATCGGACAGAGTGGCAAGATTAGTTATACAACTTAATAGCAGATACCAAATGCAGATAATTCAGGTTTATGCCCCAACAAGTTCTCATAGTGATGAAGTAGTAGAAGATTTTTATATGGATGTTCAAAAGGCTTTTGATCAGAGTAAACAACATTTTAAAATTGTTATGGGAGACTTTAATGCTAGAATTGGTAGACAAATGAAAGATGAAATTGCTGTAGGTAATTTTGGTTATGGTAATAGAAATGAGAGAGGACATAGACTTGTGGAGTTTGCAGAAAAAGAAAAACTTTATATTATGAATTCATTTTTTGAGAAAAATGTTAAAAGGAAATGGACATGGAAGCATCCAAATGAAGGTACAGCAGAATTGGATTATATTTTGACTAACAGAAAATACATATTTCAAGATTGTAATGTTCTTAATAAATTTAACATAGGAAGTGATCATCGATTAGTAAGGTGTAAGTTACGTGTTAATGTAAAACTAGAAAGACAAAAATTATTAAGGAAAACAATATTTACAGTTGATATTCCTAATCTTCAGAAACATTCTAATGAATTTAAATTAGAACTTATAAATAGGTTTCAAGTGTTAGGAGATTTTGAACATGATACAGATTTGAATGAAATTAATATGAAAATAACTGATACACTTTTAAAAACTGCAACAAACATAGCTGGTAGAAAAAAGCAGCAATTGACTAATAAAATTTCTACTGAGACTAGAGAATTTATGAAGAAAAGAAGGAATATGAAGATATACAAAAATGATGTATTAAAAAGAATTGAATATCTCGAATTTTGTAAAATGGTACGGAAAAGAGTTGAAAATGATATAAGAAAGTATAACTGTGAAATAGCAAGGAAAGCTGTAGAAGAAAATAAAAGTCTCAAAAATGTTAAACAACATTTTAATATTGGTAGGAAATTTATATCTGCAATAAGAAAAAAAGATGGAATTATTACTAAAAAGAGAGATGACATCAAGAAATTGGTAGAAGATTTTTATCAAGAATTATATAGTAATAAAGAACAAGTACCTCCTATATCTATTACATCTTCCGAATTGCCCAGAATTTTAAATGAAGAAGTGAGACATGCAATTAAGTGTATGAAGAAAGGAAAGGCTCCAGGAAATGATGGAATTATAATTGATATATTAAAAGAAGCAGGTGAAGAAATAGAAACAATTTTAGCAAAGTTGTATACCAAATGTCTAAATGATAAAGATATACCGGAAGATTGGAAGAATGCAGTAATAATATTAATATTAAAAAGGGTGATAAAGAAGATATTAGAAATTACAGACCTATCAGCCTTTTATCAGTTTTATATAAAATTTTTACCAAGATAATTACAACTCGTCTACAGAGAACTTCGGATTTCCACCAACCAAGAGAACAAGCTGGATTTAAAAGTGGTTTTAGTACAATAGATCATATCCAGGTATTGAGAGAAGTCATAGAAAGGACAAACGAATATGAGTTGTCATTATGTTTTGGATTTGTAGATTATGAAAAGGCATTCGATTCTATACACATTTCTTCAGTGATTAAACATTGGATCATCAAGATATAGATCCAGGATATTGTCATATTTTAAAGAATATTTATAAAAATGCAACAGCAACAATTAGATTACATAATGATACTGGAAAAATCAACATTGAGAAAGGTGTAAGACAAGGTGATTCCATATCTCCAAAACTCTTTACAGCAGTGCTGCAAGAAGTATTTTGTGGAGTAAAATGGGAAATGATATTGGAAAAATCAACATTGAGAAAGGTGTAAGACAAGGTGATTCCATATCTCCAAAACTCTTTTACAGCAGTGCTGCAAGAAGTATTTTGTGGATTAAAATGGGAAACTAAAGGAGTGAAAGTAAATGGAGAGTATTTAAGTCATTTAGATTTCGCAGATGATGTAGTTGTTTTTGTAAATAATGCTTCAGAGCTGCAGGAAATGTTGCAGGAGTTAGCAGATGAAAGTAGAAAAGTAGGACTAAAGATAAATGTTAAAAAGACTAAAGTAATGTTTAATCGATTTGCTCAAAATATGAAAATAAAGATTGATTATGAAGAATTAGAAGAAGTTAACAGTTACAAATACCTTGGTCAGATTATTAATACAGATGGAAACATAATGGAGGAAATTAATCACAGAATTAAACTTGGTTGGAGTGCTTTTGGTAGAAATAACTTGATCCTAAAAGGAAATATGCCTATGTGTTTGAAAAGGATGGTTTTTAACAAATGTGTTTTACCAGTTCTTACTTATGGATCTGAGACTTGGACACTTAATAGAAGAGCAATCCAGAGACTTCAGACCACTCAAAGGAGTATGGAGAGATGTATGTTGGGAGTAACAAGAAGAGATCGAAAACGCAATGTATGGGTAAGACAACAAACAGGTGTTACTGACCTTATTGAAAAAATTAAAAGATTGAAATGGAGTTGGGCTGGACATATTGCTAGAAGAGATGATAATAGATGGACAATTGAAATTTTAAACTGGATTCCAAGAGATTGTAAAAGACCCAGAAAGAGACCACATGTGAGATGGATGGATGAAATAAGAAAATGTGCAGGGGTGTTGTGGAGAAGAGAAGCTAAAGATCGGAGAAGATGGATTAAACTTGGAGAGACCTTCATCCTGCAGTGGATTGATAATGGTTGATGATGATGATGATGATTGGATTATTAGTTGGGTTGGTTGTGGGGTCAACTATTTAAACAAAATCCTAATCATGATTAGAGACTGAAGATATATAATACACTTGGACTGCTTAAAATAAATAACCCATATTAGTAATTAAATTCAATCATCAAGTGATCTTCTGCTTACTGATCTATTGTTTATTTCATCACTAATGTCAATGTATTTTAAATACAATAACAATTTATTTTGGTCTAGACCATGATTTGGTGAAGGTCACATGACTTTAGATTACTCTAGTGGCAGAATTAAAACTTTACCATTTTTAATCAGTTAATCTATGACATGTTATTGTTTATTTTATTTACATTACTTATCCGAGAAATGCCCTGCATGGGTTAGGGCAGTGGTAGAGGATTTGTTTGTGGAGTTTAGAGTTCTCAGATGAACTCCTGTTGTGGCATTCAAACTTCTCATGAACCGCAAGCAATAAAGCAATTGGATTATTTCTTTATCTGAGGAAAGACCTTGAATTGATCTTTAGCTCTGACCAGCCATTCCACCCCTATTGTAAACCTTATGTTAGCAGCAATGAATTATTATTGCTAAGGTAATTAAAATCCTTAAACCATTAAAACAACTCACGATCATCTTCTGGTATCTATTGATTATTATAGTTTGAATTAGATGGCGCTACTGTATGGAGAGAAATAAACAGAATATTAGGTGTGAGTTAATATATGATAATAGTAAGGAAAGTAGTTTATTGTTTAAGGCTCGAACGGGATCTTTAGCTACAAAAGAATATACTTGTAAATGGTAAAATATGGGTGATTTATTTTGTAAATTATGTAAGGAAGGAATTGAAAATATTAGGTATTTGTTAATTGAATGTAAATGCTTGAAAACAGAAAGGGTACATATAATGAAGTTGTGGAAAAATAAATATGAAAAGAGTGATTATACAGAAAGTGAATTATTGGTTTTTATGCTGGGTTTGGGAAAAGATAAGGGGGATTTAGATATAAAGATTATAGAGTTGACAAAAATTATGTTGTGGAAATGGGATAGAGCAGATTATGGGTAAATTTAGAGTGGGGAATGTAAAAGAAAGTGGCTAACAGGTTTATCTGGGCATAATTGCTGAGATATTCTTGACTTCGTTTAAGGAGAAGCCATAATACATCACATCACATCACATCATCTACTATTTTAATTAAAATCTTCCTTCTCTTTAGGATATAGCTTCATAATGTTAATTTTATATTTTTAAGTGCAAATATTTATTTTATTTATCTCTTAGATAAATAACACATGGCCTGTTGATAGCAATATGCTATTACTTTGTATCTAATATTATTAAAATAGTTTTTTTTAACAAGAATTAGTTTTATTAAAGAAATATTATCATACATAAAAAAAAAAATACAAACAATATATAACTCCAATAAGCGTACGAAATAACTTTATTTTATAACAAACAAATATAAAAGAAAATATATGTATTCTATGTACAAACAACACCTTTATTATACAAAAATAGTTACATTTAATTTTTGTTTTGGAATGTTCTGTTGTCAAGCTATTCTGGGGCTTCATTTCTGTCAAATCTAAAAATATATATATATCTTAAATATAGACAAATGTTTTCAATTTATACGGATATACGCTCAAACGAGCGTCAACTTATACGCATCTACACATCAATCTCACAATTAGTTTTTAAACAATGTAAAATAATGTTACAGCTAGATTCATTATCATCGATTACTATTAATAATTATGAATAATATATCATCGATTACTATTAATAATTATGAATAATATAATTCGTTTTTATACCTATGGTGGTTTAACCGAGGAATGGGCTTCCCCAGGGTAAAAGCATGCTACCGGCTGTAGCAGACCCCTGCCCTTGTCCTTGGCCACCTCCAAAAAGTCCACCTCCTTGCCCTTGTCCTTGTCCCTGTCCGGTTGCAAAGCTAGCGGGAGCGAAGCCCATTGGATAGCCCATCATAGGTACACCAGCGGCGGGGTAGAAGCCACTATCTCTCCTATCTCTCCAGTTTGGCATCAGAGCGCTGGCTGCCTGAGGAATAAATATTTAAAATTAATTATATTCTGCGAAAACATTTTAAAAGCATTTGTTTAGAACGACTTTGATTGCAATAAATATTAGCGTGAATCTTCTCAATTTTGTTATAGAAAATAGAACACAAACAACAACTTGAGGCAAGAAAAACAACAATATTTCTAGTGATCAATTATAATGTTAATAATACGTAGGAATTGTCACTAATTTCTATTCAAAGTCAGCTAAGCGTGATGTTAGGTATATTGTGAACACTCAAACTGTAGAAAAAGAGGGACAATACAAACGGAAATTCGGCTCTTAATAAAACGAAACATCCACTAACGATCAATAGCTGACAACTTGTTAATTAATATAGAGGTATTCCAATAAGACTTTTTAAAAAACTTTGTTTTCATATTCTTTATACATATACAATTTTTACCCGTGAATTTAATTATTTAATGAACTATGGTTTTAAAAAAAAAAAAAGCGCAAAAAGTAATTTTATATATCGACGAAAAGGCAGATAATAGTTTTAATTAAAGTCGATAAACATTTTTTTTATTATTGTTGTTTTTCAAGCTTGAATATTGTAACAATATTTTGAATTTCATAAACAATAGCTGTTTCTATTTTTATATTATTTCATATTAATTACTCAAGTTAATAAAGTTTAAAAGTAAACTCCAGGAGCGTTGCTTGGCTTCGCAAATACGATCTTAATATTTTTAAGTATTCTTGAAAACATTTATGTATCTAGCCGCTAATTAATTGTTGGTGTGTTCAAACTTTTTATATATCAGTTACTCACACTTTTTAAACTATATACACGCATTTGCAAATTTGCATTTTTGTAATTAAATCAGATTCGATAGTTTGACCACTTTTTCAACGGTTGGCACATCTTCATAAATCAATGTAAACTTTAGCTATTGAATGATGTGTACTGTTTGTTTACTCTTCGGGGGTGGGTTGGTGGGGGTGGGGAATCGTACTGACAGAATATGCTATTTATAAAATCATTTTTCCAATTACATTAAGTCAGTCTGAAAAATATACGAGTACTTTAGTTGAAATACTATTTTTTTTTACTCCGTAAAAGGCTAAAGTTTATTTTTTCTTTTAAATCAGTTATTTATTACATTCTTTTTTAACCGTGGCTATCTCAACATTTATACTTTTTCTAAAGTTTATTCAACTTACTTACCGCTATATTTCTACCTGTTATCTGATTTTTAAATCCAAATATGTATCAAAATATAATACTTACATATTAGTGCGGCGGTGACATTTTAATTATTGTTAAAATCATTATGATTATTTATAATTGATCAAATATTTAGTGAATTAATTAATTAGTAAATTTAACTCTCAAAGATAAGTTGTTGAAGATCTCTAGAGTATTTTTATATGTACCAACTATTCTTTATTAACTTCTAGCTACCACTGACCTACTTATGCGTTAAAGATCGCCATCTTTTGCCATGTCACTCGTCGTCATCATCAATCATTATCAATCTACTGCAGGATGAAGGTCTCTCCAAGTTCAATCCATCGTCTCCGATCTTTAACTTCTCTTCTTCACATCACCCCTGCACGCTTTCTTATTTCATCCATCCATCTCACATGTGGTCTCTTTTTGGGTCTTTTACAATCTCTTGGAATCCAGTTTAAGATTTCAATTGTTCATCTATTATCATTGCCACGTTAATAAATTGATATTAATACAAAAAATGGACTTGTTATTTACAACTTTGTTAAAAATGATTCTTTAAATCTTTGAAAGTTAAATTTATTTAATTAATTATAAAACGTGCTATTAAATCTTTAGCAATCACAAATAATTATAAATAATGAAGACTACTAAAATTTCACTGTCGAACTAATACGTAAGTATCCAAAATATTAAATTATATATTCATGATTAAACTGCCTCCCTCCAACCACTCCTCAAGGACATATATCTAATTCTACAGAATGGATGTGAACAAAATGAAAAATAATAATAATAAAATCAAGTAGCATTCTTTAAACAGGAATATTTATTTAGAAGTGCCTTGCAGTTACTCTGCAGAAAACCTATCTTACTTTCAGTAGCATATTTATATAATAAATAAAGATAAATGGCCTCCTATAGGCAAAAGTTTCTCCAATAACCTGCCAAGATGAACAACAAAGCAGAAGGTATTACTTGGCAAGATTGGCTAGTAATGACTTCTTTTGATCTTTATTAAAACTCTATAGCTAAAAATAGCTAGATAACCATTTACTGACTGATAATAGATAATTTATATGAGCTGGCGCACAAGAAAAATCTAAAGCCGGGTTGGAACCCGAAAAAAATGTTCAAATTTTATCTTGCTAGGATTTGAACCCAGACTGTAGTCATGGTCACCCATGAGGATCTTAATATATACATGTAATAAAACCAGAAAACTGTCTTTAATATGATAAAATTTGATATACTAATATTAAAATATTTATACAAATAAAAAATTAGAGAGTGGTACAGTATGCTGCCATCTGCAACATCATCTAATTTTCAAAGCAAATACATTTCTATGCGTATTTTATTTATACTGGTATTAAACACAGGGGATTTGAACTCAGACTTTCAAGCACCCACCAACTATACACACCATCTCACACAACTGACACATATGACCACTGGTCAAATATTTATATACTAGTACTGTAGATTAAATTTTATGGAATTAAAAAATTCCTTTTTTTTTTTGCATATACACGCACACAGACCCACACACATGTTGTGAGAGTTATTCAGTAAGTCAGCTTGCTGAGTATGAAAGATTAGCACAGCTTCACTGAAAAAAGTGTGGATATGCCTTGGTAGCTACAATTACGATTAAATTACTTTTCTACAAAGAAGCAAAAAAAATTGCGCAGTGATAGCCATGAGGCGACCGGATTAAGGTAGTCAGATATTCAACACCAAATTTTAAATTAAACACCTGGCACCATTTCCGTTCTACCTGCACTGATATTATATTCTTCCCATAAACCTCCACGAGTTTCCTGCAAATTTCATTTTCTGATAAACCAGATGATTATTTAGAATTGGTGCCACACGCATACCTTTTTACTGTGCGACTCGTTAATATGAGTATTGCTAGTTCCGGGGTAATAATGGGAATCGCTACCAGTTGAACAAACATGTGACTATTTTTACCCCAAAACGTACAATATCTGAGAAACAACTCTCATATGTGTGTGCACGCACAATATATATATACTATATATAAAGCAAAATAATACGGATCGTCTAAATTTAACTTACTGCGCACAAAGCCCCAAGGATCAAGACTGCCTTCAGCATTGTTTATTTGATGACGTCTGTAATAGAAACAAAGAGGAAAACATCAATAAAATTAATAAGACAAATTTACTCATTTAAATCTTTTTTTTGTTTGGTATTACAATTTTAGAAAAATACACAATATAATGATATTAAAGGATTTTTTTTTGTTCTCTATTTAAAATTCTACAATTTTAGAACACCACTTTATTTTCAACTTCAAACTTAGTCTACAATAAACTATCATTATATACACATACGGATCCCCAGAACAGTATCCGAGTTTTCTCGAAAGTATTTTATTATACAAGAATAAACATAGGGGATTTGAACTCAGTTCAAATCCCCTATATTTACAATTAGGTTCCAGGTATAAGAGTGCCTGGTATTTCAAATCTTACAAGAATAAAGACTAACACATAGAGGTTTTAATATTGGTACCAAAATAGAATGTTCTAATGATTTTTGTGGACCAATGAGTATAGAAGAGTTATTTTATTACCATTATCAGCAATGTCACCCATAAAGCAGAAGAGTTATTATACAATCCCCCCTCCACCGCAATACAGAGAACGATAAAGAATAAAGGATAAAGATGACTTGTGTAAATAACTATACAAAACAATTTTCAAAATGCAATGAAGATCAGATATAACATATGTTGGTTTATTATGATATCTTAAGAAGCTATCTTTTAACTTCTTCTGCAGAAAGATTTTTTTTGCAGAAGACTTCAACACATCTGATCTCATTGTAATTCTTGATTGTATTTTACTCTCGGCCATATCTTCCTAAAGAAAAAATATTCTTTAGAGCTTTTTAAGACAATCGTTTTGAAGGGAAAAAATCTTTCGACCCCCCCCCCCCCAACAAAAAAACCCATGCTTAAGTTTGCCATGATTGACTTTATGGCTAGGAAGTTTATAAGAGGTTCAAGCACCAAAACTGCCAGATCTGGAATCGATCCCCGAGGATCGTAGATCCAAAGTCTGACATTCTAACCACTGCACTAAACCATTATAACACTAGATCCAATATTATCAAATTGAGCAAGCTTACTAATTTCTCATTCATTGATCCCAACCATTCTAACCATTACATTTAAGACTATCCTTAAATAAAAAAATTACATCATCTTTAGGTTCTGGAAACAACAGTCTCATATGTTACTGATTTTGATAAAGAAGTTAAATCATTTTGATGAATTAACCAATCTCTCAACTTGATAATAGAGAGTTGAAATTTTAAACCTGATTCCAAGAGATTGAAAAAGACCTAGAAAGAGACCATATGTGAGATGGATGATTAAAATAAAAAAGTATGCTGGCGTGTCATGGAGAAGAGAGGATAGAAATCGTAGAAACTGGATCACCCACTTGGAGAGAACTTTATCCTGCAGTGTAATGATAAGGTTGAAAATGAAGATGATGAATTATAGGCAGGACTTTAAAGTCTACTTTGTATCTAATCATCCAAATCTGTTTTCATCTCTCACTGGTAACTTTTTAAAAGAATGGTAGCATAAATATAAAATGTGATCTTAAATATATCTGAGTATATAGATTCAAACTCGGATGGCTTCTTCTAATTAATTTTCCTAAAATATTACTGAAAAGGATCACTTAAGGAAAGTCGAACTGATGATTAAAATATCACATCATTTATATAAATATTCATTGTTGTAGGCCTAAAAAAGGTTAATTAAAATATTTTTGTCTACCATCAAGCATCCGTTTAACTTCTTTCTTTATTATAACATAGCTAGTAAATTTTGAGAGTTATATTTTAAAGAATGGCTGTTTTGTCAAGCGTTGTTAGCCGGGAGGTCATCGCAGCCGCCTTGCAAGCAAGTAGTTGGTTGCAGACCGTTGTGGGTTCGCGTCCCGGCCGATGCTATGACATATGAGAGAAAAAAAGAATGGCTGTTTTTCAGCTAAACAAGATTAATAGATGTGCTTAGATGTTTGGGTACATCTGTGATGTAAGTCATCACCACAAACTGGTCTTCTCTGTGTTTTTTTTTAATCGTTTAATTGAATCGTTGATATTCAGACTGGAGATAGAGTTGCCCGAGCAGAAAAACTATTGGCTAGAAAAATCCCTAAATTTGATCAATCGAATTCGATTGTTATTTTTAGTAAAGATTCTTTCTATTTTATATTTAAAACTGAGTAAAGATAAAACCACACCCCCATCATCCAGATATTATGAATATTCGTAACTACGCCTAGAATAAAAACACAAGACAAATATGAGTGAACCAATAAAAGCTATATTATATAATTCCTATATTTTAAATAACAATAATAACAACAATAAAACAGATTATAATAAGAGCTTAAAACGGATTATATTAAAAATAATTGTAGAACAAACAATTAAAACTGAAAAAGTAGTATAACAAATTAAAGTAAAACGAAGCAAAAAAAATAAATCAAAATTAGATTAAAGACCACAAATATGATAGACTGACACGTATAGATTAGAATTGATCTTGGTTTTCAGGATAAAAAAAAGGGATGATGAACAAAGTTTGTAATATTCATACATTGAAGATATCATATCTCTTTTAAAGGGCAAAGGCCTAATTAAAATTATCCTACTTTAGTCATATAGATGAGATATTTGCCTGAAGAGTTGTACTTATATGTTGGACTATTTCCACCATCTAATATTAAAGATTTGGTGTCTTTAGAAAGATATTTAAACTAACAACATTCTTATTTCGTAATATAAACAAAAGCAAAAGAGAGTTAAAACCGGGACAAACCCGGGAAAACCGGGACGTACGAACACCCAGTCGGCATAGAAAATATATTCTACCATTTGAAAGAATTTTTTTTTTTTGGAAAAAATAATCGATCTCAAGTAATAATAAGAAAGTACTTAAAAGTAACTTTAATCGAATGGCGTTATTGTTCAGGCATTTGAAAGAAGTTCATACTCCGGAACTGGCAGCTGGAACATTGATTCACGAACCTTGAGCCCTATTATCTGCCATTCTTTCGCTGCAATAAATCGTCACAGTCAGTACGCATTTATATACTGTCTATGGGTGTACAAATACTAGTACATAGATAAATAATTTAAAACTAAATTTTCCCTATCCTATCACTATAAGCACATTTCAGCACATTGGAGATACATACAGATATTAAGTTTCAAAAATATTAGAGAAAAACATATCTTACGGTTGAGTCTTGACAGAATTCTCAGCTATATTCTACTAGAATTCATTTTAAGATTCTCTTATATAAGAGTAATTAATTACTTCCAGAATTCCAATTAAATTAGATTGTCGTGAACGTGTACTTTAAAGAAGGTGAGAATCGAGCCGAGCGTGCCGACCAAAGGAAATGCTAACAGATGCAGCGAACTCCATAGTAAAAAAAAAAGAAGAATGCACACGGGGGGGGTGGGGAGATAATCAATTCTGAAAAATTTGTTTTATTTATTTAAACCAGCAAGATTAATGGCTTAGGAATATTTTGCTAATGCAACACCTAAATAAATTCACATTTTATTGTTCAAATAGAAAGAAAAGCTTTATGGTAATAAAACATACATATATATTTCAATATAAAAAGTTTACATACGTGCATACGCATACATATATAAAAAATAAAATTGCTCTTAAATAATTTACTGTCTCTTCAAACCCCCCTCCCCATTCCCCCTAATGAACATATAGTGGAAGTGAACGTATTAATCACCAGGTTTATTAACCAATTAACGAACGATGAGGGTGTAAATGGCTTCCCACCATTGTCTTATTCTCTACGAATAGCTGAATACCTATTCACTGACCAATATTTCATAGATAGCTATCTAAAAAGAAGTCTTAATTCTGGAATAACATTTACAGGTTTTACCTGGTCCAGATTCAAATTCAATCATAGACATGCTACCACTACCCGATCAGGCAGACATATCGTACGTAAATAGATCTGAGTGAATGGTTATGTTTGCATGCCCCCCTAATTTTTATAAACTGCACACGCATAGACTTATAGTAATGTAGCTGCAGAAGTAAGTTTGCTGCTAACTGAAAGGAGTCTCTTTGATTCCTCTTTGAGGCCATAAAAAAACTGAGTAGGACAAATTACTTAAAGTTCACGCATACGTCCTTGTCATTGCAGCTGTTATTACTATGTGATTATTCATTTTTTAAACGAACCTAAATTGATTGCTCATTACATATCATCAAGATCATTAGCTTTTTATCTTTGAATTTAAGATCAAAACACACTGTGGTTTTTCTTCTCAGTTGCCTGTTAGTCTTTAACTGAAGCATCAGTTGAATTTTGATAAAGGCAGGATGAATGAATGTAAACAGGCAAAAACTTTCCATATAGTAGTGCCACCTTGTGTTCCGTTGATTACTCTGGTTAGCACAAGGTGGCACTACTGTATGGAGAGTTTTTGCTTGTTTACTAACAGTTATGTGCTAGCATGAGATGGCGATCATGTGATGAATGGATGTTTAAAGAGCTCCTTTTTAAATATATACTGTGACAGACAAAAACATGTTAGATAGATGAATAAAATAATAATATTTGCTCCTGTGTTATGAATTAAAAAAACTATGGATCAGAATAACTAGATTAGACTTCAAGAGGTCTTTATTCGGCAGTGGATTGAAATTGCAAATGTTATTTTGTTTCTTATATTGTTGGGTGCTTTTGGTGAGGTAGCAAGTAATAGTGATTACTTGATTGAATAATCTATTGCCATTAAAATTTAACAGCTGAGTTTATTATAGCTGAAGTTAGCATATAATCAGAGCAATATTTGAAAGGATTAATGTAAAATTATTCTAATAAGACAGTTTCCTATGGAGGGGACTCATTACCCACGATCATATTACATTGTAGATTTTTGGTGTTCAAATTCTTAACAGTCAAAGAGACAGATTAAGTAAACTTATCAGTTTCTAAGTGTTTCGAGGTGGTATCCACATCTTTTTCAATATAAGATGAAGATAAGCAAGAGGGTGTGGTTTAAGACTTAGAGGAATGAGGGTTTGAAATATCAAGATTGAAAATGAATTTATCAGGTGATACATTTCAAAGAAGTATGGAGAGATGCAGGTTGGGAGTAACAAGAAGAGATCGAAAATGCAAGGTATGGGTAAGAGAACAAACAGGTGTTACTGACCTCATTGAAAAAAATAAAAGATTAAAGTGGAGTTGGGCTGGACATATTGCTAGAAGAGATGATAATAGATGGACAATTGAAATCTTAAACTGGATTCCAAGAGATTGTAAAAGACCCAGAAAGAGACCACATGTGAGATGGACGGATGAAATAAGAAAGTGTGCAGGGGTTATGTGGAGAAGAGAAGCTAAAGATTGGAGAAGATGGATTAAACTTGGAGAGACCTTCATCCTGCAGTGAATTGATAAAAGTTGATTGATGATGATGACATTTATTATAGTAAGATCAAGTCAGGAAAATGTTATAACATAAGATGCTATAATATAATAAAGATTCTATGATAGATAATTTAATAAAGGTATAGTGGAAGTATTTTCATTAATTTTATCATAAACTATTGGGTACTTGTGTATAATCTGGTCAATGAAGGTTGGAAGTGTTTTTTTTTAATAATACTGTTTTAGGGACTCTACAAATATTTGTTTTTTCTTTTTCAATTTTATTTTAAAGAATATGTATTAGTTGTTAAGTTGAAAAAAAATAATAAATTGATTATAAATTCTATTCAGAAGATTTATTTCAACTTTTCCAAAAATGTATAACATCTGAATGTCAACAGTCTCGAATCATTTTCATAGTTTGTTTAAAGTCAGCAACTTTCTTTTTGTCATTATTCTTTTGGAAAAATGCTGGAAATTTGGGATCTTCCTCAAATGGAATAGTATGCAGTGGACTATTTCCAAGGATAGAGGATCTTAAAACTTTCCAGAAAGTCTGTATTAATGGTCATGATATGACAGTTTATCTGCAAACATACCCCCAATTGTAATGCAATATCAAAACCTGTTTCAAAAGAATATCCATTCAGAAAAGAACATGGTTCAAGGATTCCAAAATTCCATTATTAAGAAATAAAGTGGACATATTATAAATATTTTTGGCAGAAAATTGTCTTTTTTTAATATAACAACAATAATAAAAAAAACGATCACTTCTTTTCAGAACATTTTGTTTTAAAAATTTATTGTGTGCCCTTGAAGCTGTATAATTAAAAAAAACTACTTCTGAACTTGGTTGACTGAATTATACACATGTACCAACTATTGTATCAGAAGCTGATTTACTTCAACCATTAACATGTTAAGAAAGATACCTGGAATAGAGAAGACAAATCTTGTATCAAGCTATCAAATAAGATTTCTAGATTGGATAAAATAATAGTTGGTAGGGATTGATTGGAAGGTATATATGTTCCTAAATATACTTAACATTATTGATATATAAAAGCAGAGAAAAAATTATTGTGTCATAAATAGGTAAAGCCTTGAAGGATCATTTTATTTATAAAGTGGAAGGAAGAGATAAGCAATAGATAGAAATCTTGGTAAAATTCTTTCCTTGAGTCTGAAGCTTTACAAATATTTCCTAAACATTTTTAGGGTAGTGGTTCTGTTGGATGTTGTTGCAACCTATAATGGATTTTATCTGCTTGTTATCATTATATTATAGATATTGACTCTCATCTTGTTATTATTATTAGCATTTTTTTAAATATGAAGTGAACCACCTTCATGAGTCTTTAAAATAGCATGAAGTATTGTTATCTCTTTAATAGCATATTTTTTGGGAAAACGATGCTTTTTTGTATTGCCTTTTAACAGGATCTGGCCAAAAATTACAATATCTTCTGAGGAGATGCATTTTAAATCTGTTCTAGAGTTGGAAGTTGTTTGTTGTATTTCTCCTAAGATAAAACACAATATTCTCAGGAATATACTATTAGATGAGTTTAATCAAAATAATCCTTTGGCCTGTGTCATCATCATCATTGTCAGCTATTATCATTTCACTGCAGGATGACACTTCCTACAAGTTTAATCCAGTTTATCCACTTTATAGACTCTTTTATTCTCATCACAGCAGCAAACTTTCCTATATTTTCCATCCATCTCACATGCGGTCTTTTTCTAGGTCTTTTACGATCTCTTGGAATTCATATTTAAGACATCAACTGTCCAACTATTTTTCTTCTTCTAGCAATATATATCCAATCCATCTCCATTTAAGTCTTTTAATGCTTTCAATAATGTTAATGATATAAGTTTGTTCTCTCACCCAATATCCAAATAAGTATTAACTGACTTTTGTTTGAACTTGGCCAAATTAATTATTGATTTAATAGGCGTTGTTATGATTGGGCAACCTTTTATTGTATTGCTTAGACCATCTTGTTAATTCATAAACTATTTATTATTATGTTGCAAACTTTTTATCAGTTGCATTTAGGTTAAATAGAGCAAAAAGTTGAATGCAACATATATGCCTTAAATTATTTGTTTAACATGTTTATGCATTAAAATGTTTTTGACATGCATCTGAAAGATTTTATCTATTATTTATATTATGTTATCTGAGCACTTGTAGCATATATGTGTAGAGATGGTAATCTGGACCAACTGATGATTGCTGGTTTAGCATGAAATACGTATATTGGTGATTATTTATCTTTTCGACATATGTGTGTTCAGGTGTATCAGTGTTATGAGATAGTGTGGAGAGTGGTGGGTAATGTGAATGTCTGTGCTCATACCCTGTCTATTACATGTATAGACACAGGTATATATAAGCCTGTGTATTTCAGCTATCAGACTAAGATGAAAATAAAATATGTGATTTATGAGTAGTATATACCTTAAATTATTTGCCTAACATGGTTATGAATTAAAATATTTTTGATATGCATCTGAAAGATTTTATCTATTAATTATATTATGTTATATCAGACTAAGATGAAAATAAATGAAGTCATTGGAGTAGTATTTTTTTCTGCTCTGTAGTTTAGTATGGTGTTAGAGTGATAGGTTCAAACTCAGTGATTCCTGAAGTAAATATTTCTGTTACTAAAAATCCTAATTTAAAATATTTAACCATGTGATTACAATAATGGTATTTTGAATTATTGCCATCACAGATTTTAAACTTTTCCCAAATACAAACAACTGTTAGTAACAACACAAATAGACAACATAGTTGTTTCTATTTGAAGAGTTTAAATAAAGTTTAAAATTTCCTAGACATTCAACATTTAATGATAGCTGATAGAAGTAGGCCAACATATTATCTCATCTAATGTACCATCATCACAACCCTTCAGGTAAACGTGTGATTGCAGTATATATTGATATTTCATGACTTTGGTATATTTAACGTCTTAGTGTTAAAAATAATTTCTGGTGTATATAACACTAAATATATGTTTTTTTCTAAAACCTACACCTTAAAAAATGTAATTTCTTTTTAATGTTTTTTCAATTAAGCCAGGTGAGAGCTTTTTTTAAAAAAAAAAAAAAAATTATGTGATTAATTCATTTAAAAAAACGTTTTCATTAAATTAGTTATTTGGAATATAATCTTTAATAATGAATACACAAAAAAGTGATTTTACTTTGCTACAAATTTTATTAAAACCGGAGACTTAAGTTTATGAAAAATTAATCATATAGTTTAAGATACAGATACAACTTAGTTGTATCAATTATGTTTCAAAGATTAAATAGTTTAACAATTTGGATTCTGCTTTCTAGCTAATCAGGTACTAACCAACTACTGGACTCATTTTAAAGTTATATAGGCATGGTATTTTTTTATTTTATTTTAATTAAACATCTTATGACGTTCTCTGCCTATAATCAGTATATGTTATTAGAAGTAGTAACGTAATTATATGATAAACTGTCCATGACATCAAAAAATAATTGAGCATTCTAATGGCTGATGGATCACCTAATAGTTTTATTGATTTTAATTTGAACTGATTGTTTTAAAAAAATTATATTACTAAGCTGAGAATCGAAATCTTCATTTTTAAGGTTTCCCATTGAACTCTTGTGCTAACCTGTGCAAAAAAAAATCAATAATTTGTTATCCTTAATCTATCAAAGATTATCATCTTCAATAATTAATGGACACTTGATGTAACATTTAAATCTGGACAAGACTTGTTTCTGGGATGTTTTTCATTATATATGATGTGATGCACTTTGTCTATATATTATGTATTGTTTTAAATTATAAAAAATAGTAAAAACAAACAGTAATAATATGTAGCTTATAGCAGCTTATACTTGAAACCGGATCCATTATTAATTACTCTTTATTTTTTACTATTATTATAATTCAAAACTATTACATGTGTGTATATATGTATATATGGTGCAATGATTGTTCAACTTTCTGTGAAATGTTAAAAATCAAGAGAAGTCAGCCTGTACATTGCATGATAAGGGTGTAATAAAAGGTATTGAGCTACAATATGGTCATGGACATTTAGGTGTCTGATATTTCTATCTCACCCTAAAAGTAAAGGTTGTTTATGAAATGCATGAAGGTGTACTTTGAATTGATGGTTGACTACAATAGGATTGAGATAAAATATGCATAACAAAATCCTTAAATCTATTTCATGGAACAAACAAGTCCAAATACATTACTAGAACAATTTACCACCAAGATTCAAATAAATCTGTGGATAATACTTACATTTTGTTAGGTCAATATCAAAACATGGGTGTTACTTACAGGTTAATTTTAGTGATTCTATGGAAATCTTGTTTGTAAATTGTCTTAATAATGTATTAGGACTTGTTTATTTCATGAAGTAGGCTTATATTATTAGAATTATATATGTGATGAGCTCAACAGGAGCAGAAGAGCTGTGGGTAAACTAGAATTCATCAAAGTTACTAAGATAAAATTACTGTTATAAAGATAACTAAAACTTATATGAAGAGAAACAAAAGTGTGGAGTAATTATATACCAAAGAGAAATTACTTTTCAGTCTATTAAGAAGGTATTTCCTCAAAATTATGCTATGCATGATGAGAATTAATGATATACAGTAAAATAATAGTAAATCTCAATTTGCAGTAATTGTATCTGACTTAAAAACTTTCAACATGCTAGCATTATTGATTATAGAAGAAGTAATTAGTGAGTTTTGTCAGTAATGAGTTTATATTTTCTTTAGTTTTGGTTCTTGGTAATATTAGTTCAATATGAAATAATTAAAACCACTAAAACATCACATTATCACCAATTACTCTGTTTACCCAAGCTATTAAAACAAAAGCAAACTCCATACAGTAATGCCCCTCCCCCTAACCAGTGTTAGCATTAGTAATCAATGGACAAAACTAGATTTGGTCACAAAATCTCTATCTAATGCCTAAACATCCAATATTCCCCACATTAGTTTCTAGCTTGTGGCTTTTATTACTAAGGAACTTTGGATCTGAAAGCATTGCACCTAGATCTTAGGATCTAATGCAACATCTAGTAGTCATCTTTTACCTATATGTTAATTATAAAGCTAAGAGACCAAGATAAAAACACAATCATGTTTTTAATCTAAGCTCACTCAATTGTATAGTCATATATTTGTGAACCCAGTTCAGCATCTACATATTTTGATGTCTTTGGTTTTTCAAATATTACAGTCACCATTAGCCCATAGGCATGATTGGAATAAAACCACAAAAAAACACATGATCACCATTTCCTATGCGTACACAACCTGTTAATAACAGTAGCAAACTCTCGACCCAGTAGTGTCACCCAGTGCAAACCTTAGTAATCAATGGATGCAAAATGTTTATATTGAAACGGTTACACCTGTTTCACCTATTATCTTTGATAATAGTATATATTTGTTGTACTCAGATGGCGTGTATTTCTTAAATTTTAAAAACTTTGCTTAAAATATTGCGAGTATGTGCGTATATAATCGTCCTTACTAATTATAAATATTTATATACGAGCATATTCCATTAGATTTGCTAAAACTGAAATAAACATAACTGTATAATTAATTTATCTATATAGCAGCATAATAAGTTAAATTTATAATATTATTTATTTTTCAATATTCTTTCTCAATAATTATTTAAGTCAGTATTCATTTTGACTAATTCCAAGTTTTCAATTCTTTTGTTTGCTTAAAATTACAAGCAGAAAGTTTTATCAGTTTTAACACTTCGTTCTAAAAATAAATCTTTAGCCAAAATTTGACCTATTTAAAAACTATAACCAAGACCAATTATAATATTCAGTCAGGCATAAATCTATACAAAATCTATACAAATTGCCTGTGACCATTCTCTTAAAAATATATATCTTTTAAAACTGACGTCAATTAAAACAATAGAGCCTTTCCATGTCCAGATTTAGATATACTTAATATTTTACTAACTGGATATTTGGTTAAAGGCTAGTTTGAACTAGTCATCTTGTGATGTGGCATGATTCAAAGTAGGAGGTTACCACTGTCAAAAATATAGCATAAAAAGGGGCCCAAATAGCCACCAAAGCCTCTAACCTAGCCTCTTCCATCATCTATCATCATCCGTGTAAATTTTTTTTCTGTTGCTGAGAAATTTGTGCTTGCTGCCAAATTTTATTTCCGAAAACCCGAGTTAACTAAGAAAACTGTTCCTGCCATTTAGACTGCTAAATCTAAAAAAAACCATCATCCAAGCTGCTATAAAATGACCGTTGGCTAGAAGACACAGAGACAGCCGTTTGCTCTTCCACGAGCAGCTACCGATGACAGAAAACCTCCACCATGCCCATCACTGTAAGAAAGATGTACCCGAGAGACCAGATAGTTCCTGATCAGAGAAATGGAGAGAGCTGCCACAGATAAATTCACGAAGTTACATCCAGACTAAAAGCTAAGAGAAGCCCAGCCTGACTGAATATAAAGAGAAGCGCAATGAACAAGGCCTTAAAGACTTTCCGGTAAATCCTTTCTACAAAATATTACATTTCCTAACTAAAACGTATACTAAATGAAAGCTAGCTAAATAAATCACATAATTTATAATATTTCTAAATGTTCTACTAAAATGTTTATCGTAAAATGGTTTAAATCTTAGAACACCCTCAATTCTTGCTTGATCATTAATAACTTTAAGTAGGCGTTGATCATTAATAATTTAAATAATCACACACATCTAGTTTCTATAAAACCATACTATAAATTTTTATGTCTAAATTATTATCTTATCGATCATTTTATGCAATTCTTATATTTTAAGTTCATGTTTATTGATTTATGCTGTGTTTTTATCAGAACGGAGTCTGGTGTGTTAATAAATTATTGGGGGGAAGGGAGTGAGCAATTACTTTTATTATATCAATATTGCGATATAAAGAATATAGCTAAGACTCTTTTCTGAATTATATTTGTGATAGAGTGAATCGAACAAATTATTTAAAATCTTTTGATAAACTTATTTAAAGATGTATATTTGCGTATATTATTTAAAACGCATCTTTTCCCGAGTTAATTGAAAATGAAAATGTTTCGCTAAAGTTATTTAAAAGGTATCTTTAGCGTCTATTATTTAAAACGCATCTTTTCTAAAGATTATATAAAATGAAAATGTTTACTAAAGTTAGTTAAAACGTATATATTGCATATGCTATTTAAAACGCAGATTTTGCCCAAGTTATTTAAGAATTATATTTGCGTAAGTGATTTAAAATATGTATCTTGTCAGTTATTTAAAAAAGTATATTTCACGCAAGCTATTTAGAATATAGATTTGCATTCGTTAGTTAAAACTCATTTTTCATTATTAATAAGATCTATTTTGACGAATTATTTAAGATGTGTAATTTACTTAAACATCAATAATTTGCGTGAGCTATTTTATAACTCACATTTTATTATTTAACAACCAGTTTGCTATAACTTCGTTTAATTAGAGGAAAAGTAACTATACAGAAAACCTTAAATCAGATTCTCATTATCGCCTTTAGCGCATAATTTAATAAGCTCATTTATGAACTGACCGGTGGTAGTAGCACGGAAGAAGCTAAGATTTTGGCGTAATTAAATTTATTAAATATTAATTTAGCGTTGCGAATGTATTGCTAATTTGCATAAAAATGCATATCTACTTGCTATGTCTATAATGGCCTATCTCAAGATTGTTCCACGTCCAGGCACGCCTCGAAAGTTTAGGCCACTGCGACAGTTCTTCGTATTTTGTCAAGTCACGCCTCGCAAGTTTAGGCAAATGTGACATTTATTCTTGTATAACGAAACCAAAGCGTTTCCAAAGGGCTCATAAGCCAATCTTCTGTTCTTAATAAAAAGGCCTCTTCCATTGTAGCAAGCAGATCGGTTAGGGAACCGTTTACTAGGTAATAAACCCCATTAAGAATGCATTCGAGCCGCACTTATCTGATAGTATAGTTTCTAACGCACTAGAATCTGACGTTCCCCTGCCACCACATCTCAGTTCAGTTTCCCTAGAAAGTGACTTCGGCTTTGATCCGACCTAGAATCTGAGTTAATGCGTTTATCTGTATAACAATATTATATCACGCAAATATCTATAATATGATTTTGAATATATTTATAATATAATCTTAAACTTAGTCATTATAATATTTTAAACTTAGCAACAATGATATAATCTTCAACGTATTAGTAATATCTAGCATTTATGCATCAACTCGATTACTCTAGCTAACTATAACCGATTTCAAACATATAAAACATGGCATGAATTACAACATGAAAGGTGACATAAGCTTACTAAGAGTCTATTGCTTTGTAATATCATTTTATACCCTGAGAAAACATGCTCAATGCTTTGTAATATTATTTTATAACTTTGAGAATCCACTCAATGCTTTATACTATCATTTTATACCCTGAGAAAACATACTCAATGCTTTGTAATAATATTGTTTTATAACTCTGAGCATGCATTCATTGCTTTGTATTATTATTTATAACCCTGAGAATCCACTCACCTGCGTGTGAGCTAGCTGTACACAACCTACTATGCTTGAGTATTTATTGTTATATTAAATTTATGAAATATAAATTTGTCTCAGTCTCATTACTTGCTCATTATCTTATGAATCACTAATTAAGGTATATAATAGAATATGTAATAAGGGGGGAATGTCTCATGTTTTACTGCTTTGCTATTGCTGGAACGTGATCAAAGAGATATCGAGTGTAACCTCTGGCATGTCATTCGCGATGGGTTGACTTGGAAGCACGAGTGAGAGAGTTAAGGTATGATCAGACGTAGGGTATTACTATCCCGACTTGGTCAGCTTTTGGTTCTCTGGCTTGGACTCTCAGTCTGTTGAGCAAATGTACAAACCTGACCGTTACAATATATAAATCCCTATCTATGGTCTGCCTATTCAATATCCCCTGACTAGTTTCTAGCCTGTGGCTTTCATTAATGAGAAACCTTTGATCTGAGAGCACTGCATTTAGAAATAGGTACAGTGCTCTCAGATCCAAAAGCATTGCATCTACAACCAGGTGCAGTGCTCTTAGATCCAAGGCTTCTCATCGATGAAAACCACAAGGTAAAAACTAGTCTGGAGATATTGGATGAGCAGGAATAGATAGAGATTTTATGCAAAAACTTTCATGCATCCATTGATTACTATCAGCAATCAAGGAATCTTACTATTGATATTATTATTTGGTTTTTTACATCACTATATACCATATATTTTTCACATATAATATTTGTGAAAGAAGTATCCTTGCACTGTAATTTTACAGTGAATGTGCATGCAATTCTGTTCAGTTAGGATCCATCTGTTCAGGTGCTGGCCTTGGATATTTTTTTAATGCAGTCTTTGGATTATTTAAGATTGGGTAGCATCAGAGCTGGTTCAATTACAGTGTGAACAGCGCAATGGCATAAAACTCAACATTTATCAAAGCTTATGTCTACATGATCTAATTTTTTATGCAAATCAAAAAATAAATCATCTTATCACTTGCTAAATGGAACTCCTTTTTTAGGCCTTAAAATGACTATCACATGTGAGGAATACAAATATAGGTGCACTGGTAGTGTAGTGGTGCATATTTTTCAGTTCCATAAGTGCATACCTACATGTTTTGCAATGATATGGTTATAGAGCGAAATCAGAGGAAAACAAAAATGTTTTTTCTTTGTTAGCAATTTTATCTACCAAATCAGAATTTACAAAAAAATTAAATTATGATGATATTACCAATTCACAATAAAACGGTCAAGAAAATAACATAATTGTTTGCATTATATGATTTTATTTTTCAGAAATATTACCAAATTTACTACTTCCTTTATTTTGTTGTGATATCTTATATAAAGGCAATTTATCCACTACTTGGAACACATTTTGGCAAAAAGCTTTTATTGTACATACACAATCTTATGTTTCGACTGTCCTGCAGTCTTCTTCAGAACCACTTTATTTTTAAAACAGGCAAAACTCACTATACGTATTGCCACACACAGCAAGCTAGAGTAATCAGTGGATGCCAGAAGGCTTGTGCATAAAATCCCTATCTAGTGCCTACTCATCCAATATTCACAGACTAGTTTCTGGCTTGTGGCCTTTGTCAGTGAGGAGCTTTGGATCTGAGAGCACTGCACATAGATCTTAGGATCTAATGCAACCCTCCAGCAGCCATCTTTTATCTCCATTTAACTACAAAACTATGAGTCTTAAATTGAAAACACCCTAATATTTTTAATTCAAGCCCATCAGCTTATATAGTCATAAGATCTAGGTGCAATGCTCTCAGATCCAAGACTCCTTACTGACAAAGGCCACAAGTCAGAAAGTAATCTGGGGATATTGGATGAGTAGGGATTTTATGCACAAGCCTTCTGGCATCCATTAATTACTCTAGCTTGCTGTGTGTAGCAATATGTATAGTGAGTTTTGCTTGTTTTAGTAACAGCTATAAGCAAGCATAAGAAATAGTGATCATGTGATGTTTATTGGCACTTTATTTTTACTCAAAAAAAATGAAGTGGCTCTGAAGAAGACTGCAGGACAGTCAAAATGTAAGATTGTGTATGCATACAGGTATAATAAAAGCTTTTTGATAAAAAGGGTTCAAAGTAGTGGATAAATTGTATTTATATATGATTTTATTTTGTTTTTCAAATAATTGATTCAATAAAATTATGCAAAGTTTTATTTATAATAATAAAAAATAATTATTTACATGAGCACCAATTTGTGAAATTTTATTAAAACAAAATAAAATACATGTAATGCAAAAAATTGTATTTTATTTTTTTGAATTTCCTTTTTTAGCAAATTCTGATTAAAATAGATATGATTATTAATATTTCTGTAGTCTAATTTTTACCACACCACTATTATACAAGATATAAACTGGGTGTAATCAAAAACATGTGACATATGATATGTGAAAAAAATGTATGATCTCCAAGATACACCTTCCATACTGATCCAGCACTTATCAGTTGGGCCATATCACGATCCCTTTTGCATATCTTTATCATTGTTCAGTATAAATAGATAAGGAATCACTATAGGTTAATTGATGTGTCAAACTTATTGCCCTCACAACTTTGACACAAATCTTTTGATAATCTCTACTCTAATGAATGACTAATAAAAATTATTAGATAAGATTATTAATGAAGAGTATCATTCTTGACTTGGTTTACACTAATTGCAAAGCAACACAACTATATCTGTTAATAGTAATATTAGTTAGTGATTAAGCCAATGCACATGCACTTTAAAGATAAATTATAAATGAATACTCAATTTTTCCAGACATGAGATATAGTATTTTAGAAAGAATGGAATGAATCCACCCATTCTTTCTACCCAAACGTTTATGTATGGGCAAATCTTAAGTGTGTGGAAATAAGAGCGTGAAGGTGTTACACGATCACTTTAAATTACGTTTGTTATGTTTGAACGAATGACACTTGTGAAATCTTTACAAATTACATAGCGCTATATAAAATAATATCTCATTATATATGTTTAATTTCAACTAAAGAATGACGGTTTGTAAATTGTAAAGATTTCGCAAGTGTCATTCGTTCAAACATAACAAATGTAATTTAAAGTGATCGTGTAACACCTTCACGCTCTTATTTCCACACACTTAAGATTTGCCCATACATAAACGTTTGGGTCGAAAGAATGGGTGGATTCATTCCATGCTTTCTAAAATACTATCTCGTGTCTGGAAAAATTGAGCATTCATTTATAATTTATCTTTAAAGCGCATGTGCACTGACTTAATCACTAATATTACTATTACATAAAAAACATAGCGCTATATAAAATAATATCTCATTATATATCTGTTATTAATGAAATATTTTTTTTAAATATCTGTTATTTATCACGTGTAAAAGAACGCTCTCCTATGAAAACATTGCACTGGGTCCATTTTTTCGATCCAATCTGAATAGCCCTGCTATATAGATATATAGTTAATTTATAAATAAATGATATATTATCCATGTATTATATTAGAAGTTTGTAAAGGAATCCAGGTATTTTTAAATGCATGGCAAAACAGGGGTTAAAAAGCAATAGAAATCTTCATTACCCAATACTTAAAAAGTCGGTTAATGTCTTCTACTTAAACCTATCAGAGACATCTTTATCTGATGTTATCTATTTAAATGTTGTTTTTTAATCCTATTTAATTAATAACGATACTTGACTCATTATAGTATATATGTAATTCGAATATACCGATATATTTTAAGCTGTGTTTGGAGTTTTTTGCCTTACTATTACTAATCTGACTAAGTACATATTTAACTTGTAAGTGTATTTTATAGATTACGATTATTTTTAGCTATTTTTATATTAAATTTTTTTGTATACACTCATTAAAAAGTTTTGTTTATTTTTGATCTTTAAAAAAAAAAAACGAAAATTATTTTTAGTAATTCATTATTGAAGATTGTTCATTCATAAAATAGAAATCAATCGTGTTTATATTTTCTTGAAAATGAATTTAAAACATGTGAAATTTTTTTTTGGATTATTAACAAGAGACAAAGAAAAAAAAGGTAAAGATGAAGTAAATTAAAGTATAAAGATTACGTGCACTAATACATTAGTTTAAATTATGAGTTTAAACACTTCAATAAACATTAGAAATGTATTTATTAATTTTCGAATACCCACAATATAAAAGATCCAGAAAGAGACCAAATGTAAGATGGGTGGATGAAATAAGAAAGTGTGAAGGGGTGATGTGGAGAAAAAATGCTAAAGATCAGAGAAGATGGATTGAACTTGGAGAGACCTTCACCCTGTAGTGGATTGATAATGGTTGATGATGATGATGACCCACAATATATATATATATAATACAGTTTATAAAGTAAATAATGATTGGTATAAATTAATGTGATCAACCAGAAATGCAATTTTTTTAACGCACTTTTAAGCAAATGTAAACATTGTTAGTGTCTCTCTGAGGAGTGCCAAAGCATGAAACCATAGTCAGAGGTTTGAGGGGAGTTTTCTGACAGAGATATTTTAAATGCTTTCTCTGACTATACATTTATTGCAAAGTTTGTTGAGCAATTGGCAATGCTCATTGTTTATATCTTACAAGTTTAAGAGAATTGGATCGTATGATCTATGACTCATATTTTGACTATTTGTTGTTAGATTTACTGTCTTACATATTTCATTTACCTAGCAATACAGCAAAATGGCATTTTTAAAAATTAATTTATATATAAAAGTTTGTTGTAGAAGATGTTAAAAATCATCAAGCAAAATATCAAATAGGGATATCAATAAAACAGATTATTTTACTGATATATATATATATATATTTGTGATTCGCGGGTTCGGATTGGTTAGTATCATCATTGCAAAACTTATCTCTACTTTGTAATTTTCAACAAATTTTACTAGTGCAGTGACAGATTGTAATGCTATTTACAAGGTAATAAACTCTTCTCACTAGCATCGTACAAAATATTAAATCAGCAATGTTAAATGCAAAGATACTCTTGTTCCAGCCACATGATAAAGACTTTGAGAAAATAGGAACAATCATCTTGTTTTAAAACCTAAATGCACTTATATAGACCAATATTCTTCTAATAACAGCATGAAGAAAATTATAATATTTTGTAAGTGTTAATATGATTATTAAAAGAAATGGATGTAAAGTGAATCATTTAATCTATTCAAGCTCTCATTTCAAGATATTTAAGACTGGCTTAAACATCACATGATCACCATTTCTTATGCTTGCTCATAACTGTTATTAAAACAGGCAAAACTCTCTGAATAGATGCCTTCTAGCATCCATTGATTACTCTGGCTTGCACTAAGTGGCACTACTGTGTGGAGGATTTTGCCTGTTTTAAGATTGGTTGTTGTTATTTTCTCAAAGCCTTTCTTTATCTTGTGACTGGAGTGAGTATATCCTCATATATTACTGATTTAATATTACGTATGATGGTAGTGAGAAGAGTTTATTATCTTCTAAATAGAATTATCTCTACTATACTATTATAATGATATATTTGGAAATTCATTTGTGTATGACTGTTATTTCTAATTGTGGTGATGATAAGTATATTAACATCAGTATCATGTGACTTTGTTTCGACCTTATTCTAAATCACATTAGGCAGTTATTTCTGCCTAAATAAAATCTCGTGCTCTGTGCAGTTTAACTTAATGATAGTGACAGATTCGGAAAATGAATCTCAGGGTTGAAGCTCAGTCTGTCACTTCCACACAAAATATGTCTAACTAAAAATGATCATGACTGTTTAGTATAGTAAAGGTTGGACTAAATGACCAAAAAATCACCAGGGGTCACTATAATCATTCCTTAAATAAAAAAATATTTGATACCAATTAAATCTTATGTCTATTTAAAAAATTGGCTCCTGTGCTATATTTTCAATTGCTGTTACAAATAGTTAGGTTTCTTTTACTCAGCTTAAACAATTTAAT
Organism: Epiperipatus broadwayi; assembly: GCA_028023455.1. Taxonomy (NCBI): domain Eukaryota; kingdom Metazoa; phylum Onychophora; class Udeonychophora; order Euonychophora; family Peripatidae; genus Epiperipatus; species Epiperipatus broadwayi. The sequence continues at coordinate 3,926,197 of JAQFVV010000055.1, read as the reverse complement.
TTTTAAATATTTTTAACTTGATATCCCTCATATTCATAAAGAATTATGGAATATTTTTCTTAGAAAAAGCATGTTTGATTCCCTGCTTTAGACTGCCATTTTACCAAAATTGTAACTCATAGTAGCATAGCAATTTTTTAATTATTATAAATTCTGGTATACTGCTTTTATTGATTTTTTAAAGAAAAAAATATGAAAAGGTCAGTATTTTATGAACATTCAGAAAATATCAATCATCCATACCCTATTGTTTTCAGAAAAAAGATTTCTTTTAAGGGCATTCCTTCCTTTTTAACCATATTTTATATGAAACTCATCATATAACATTATCTGTCAAAATTGATTCATGGTGTTAGAATTTTTTTAAATATTTTAATAATTATAAAGCAAATATCAGATTTTAAAGCAGAATTTGATAATTCACATTAAAAAAAAACTTAAAATAAAAAAGAATTCATTCATTTTCCGTAAGAGCATTTATATCACCATCATTGGCAATGCTTACATACTTTGTTCTTATTTAAAAGTTAGTTTTGAATTATTTATAATATTTAAATGGCTCTTTTTGGAATATTATTTATTTATAAAATTAAATTAAAAAGAAATCAAGTCCAATTTATTGAGTTTTAATATAAAATAAAGATTTTATACAGAAGTGAAGTTTGAACATTTTCAAAAATTTAACCAGGTGGAACTATAAAAAGCTGTCAGAATTCAAAAGGGTTAAGAGAAAAAATGATTTAATTTGAAGTCAGAAAAATGTAATAATGTGAAATTGATAACAATTTTCTTATAAATAATGTTAGTGTTAAATCACTCAAAATACCCCCTCCCCCAAATAATTTTTTATATTCTTATTATTTAAGATCCTGATTAGTATTTTGAATTGTTATAGGCTTACAAATAGGTGAGTTTCTTTTACTCAGTTTTAAAAGAAATAATTATTTAGTATACATAAGAATTAATTTAAAATTTAACAAAGTTAAATTGCTAAAAAAATTCTGATATATTATGTTAACATCAAGCTGCTACAACTCCTCCCATTCCCCCCTCCACATTCTTGTTTCCTAGAAGCCCTGTACAGTATTTTAAATTGTTGAAAACTTTCAAATAGGAGGGCCTTTTGACTGAACATTAAGAAATTTGACTATTTAATATTTGTGTATATAAAAGCATATTCATAAATTTAAATCAAATACTAACCTGATGCTACAGTAATTAAATAATTATAGTATCTTATTCCAGTATTTTTTAATTAAATAAAGTTTTTATTTAATATATGAGACAAAAATGTTTTCTATTTTATATCACCTTCATGGACTATATATTGCATATTGGAAAGTGATTCCTGAAAATATTTGTAACAGAGGATAAGAAAAAGATTTCTTTGGTCTATTTATTAACCCTCCTGTATTCTGACAGATTTCTTTATTCTCACTAGATCTAAGCTTTCAACTTTCATTTTGATATTAAACCATTATTATTTATTAGATTATAATAAATTTGACCTCATTCAATAGATATTTTTGTTTAAAAATTAAATAAAATTTAAAAAATTACATTTGATTTTTAGAATTATTTTAAAAATTAGATTTTAATCAAAACAAAATGCTGTCATATCAGCAAATTTTAGGTGGTGCTGATTTAATTTGTAAAGTGAATGAAATTTTCTTTGTTTGATGTTTGTTTTAAAAATCTGAACAAATTATTTTTAATAACTACTAAATCTATCAATTTACACTTTAAAAGTTTACATTTTTTTATAATTTTTATATCACTAAATATAATAACAATCAGGTGAATAATCTCATTTCTAAAAAAAACTGTGTTTTTCATGAAGGTAATCTCTATAGTAATGATATTCAGAAAAAAATATTTTTTTATATTTAAAAATAAAGCATTTGTGTAAAAAGTAAATATGTAATTACATTTAATTTTGATTTCTAATAATTATTACACAATTACAACACAAATAAAATCATTAACTTTCTAACTATTCAAGCATTCATTTTATTTCATTGAAAAACATGCTCAAAGTTCTTATTGGGTTTAATATTATAGTCATAACCATGTAGAAATTACCTGAATCTAACCCCTCATATTATCAGACCACCCTTCTTTTATTAATATATATGGATATGTGATATGAGTGGTTAGACTGATGTAATATCTACATGGATGTGATTATAATATCAAACACAATAAGGGTTTTAGAGGTTCCATTGTTGGTTTTTCAATGAAATGGATGATTGAATAGTTGGAAGAGTGGTAAGATTGAAGCCTGTCCATTAAAGTTTGAGAAATTTCTATGTTAATGTAAAATTGAGTATTGATTGTATATATGTGTGGGAGATTGTGATCTGGCTCAACTGATGAGTGCTGGTTCAGCAAGAAATATGTATATTGGAGATCATGTATCATGTGTGATCATGTGTATTGATTGCTTGAGATGGAGTGGAGGATGAATAGATTAAAAAATACTGAGTTCAAATCCCTCTAATTACATATAATATCTGGATTTTATAAACTATTAAAAATACTGGTTAAAACAGAAAATGATGTTATTTTTACTTACAAATAATATATTTTCTGAATATCAGTATGATTTTATTTATGGAGGTATGCTGGATGCTCCTACAATCATAGACATAATTTGACATTATCTCTAAATAATGATCTCAAAACTCTTAAGATATGTGTTGACCCTGTGTCTCAGAAAACCCTTTAAGTGTCCATTTTTGTTAGTAATTGGATTGGATTAAATTATGATTTTTCTTATTTGTCAATTACAGTTTTATTAATAAGAATATTAAAGTAAAATAATCAGAATTATTTTAACTTATTTGTATTTTTATAGTGGAGTATTTACGTAATCTAATATGAGTATGGAATGTCTTTAGATATTCCAAATACATTCAACGGTTAGTAATAGCATATCAAACAGATTAGTATATGCTCAATGTTTCAAGAGGTATTATTCTCCCCTTTTCTTCAGGTGTTTCTAGCCTGACCAGTGACAATACTAGCATGGGGTTTGAACCTGGATCCTTAGATTCTTGAGTATTGAATTTTAAGGTAACGCTCTAACCAACTGAGCCATCCTGCCAAAGGATACAGTCAGTAGAAATTTCATATACTTACCTATGAGTTCCTCCTGATTTCTCCACTTTTTTACAAGAGCAAAGTTGATTAGGCATTTCCATACATTATGTAGTTTGGCTTATGAGTTTGTTTGCCATTTAACCTCATAGATAAGTATATGATTTTTCTATTGACGGTTACCTTTGGCAGGATGATTCAGCTGGTTAGAGCACTATCTTAAAATTTAATATTCAAGAATCTAAGGGTTTAGGTTCGATCCCATGCTAGTACTGTCACTGGTCAGACCAGCAACACCTGTAGAAGAGGGGAGAATAATACCTCTCAAAATGTTGTGCATATACTAACCTGAGTGCTACTACTAACATACTAACAATTGAATGTATTTGGAATATTTAAATGAAGTTAAATTTTTCTAAAGACATTCAATACTCATGTTAGATGATGGAAATTGTCCAATATAAAAATACAACTAAAACACCATCATCACAAACCTTCAGGAAGACACTATTTTAACTTAGCCCATAAAAATTAAAGTATTTTTTTTTCATATGTCATAGCATCTGCCGGGACGCGAACCCACACCCATCTGCAACCAACTACTTGCTTGCATGGTGGCTGCGATACCTCTCGGCTAACATTCAGAAAACACCAATATAATAAAAATTTTAAATACAATTTATGGCTGTAAAAAAAAACATAAAGCAGCTGCTGTAAAATGAAAGAATTATTTTTCAACCAATTACAACTTATAATTGCCATTCATTTATCTTGACTTACAAATAAGCAGCAGCAATCATTAATTTTGCTTTTATTTTCTTTTTCTAATTGATAAATATATAAATCTAACCACATTATCAGTCAATATATTGTAAAAAGAATTATAAATATTTAAATAAATATGATAAATAGATGTTTTCTACTTGTGGTTGTCAAATGTTATTGGTTTCTTTTGATTTAAAAGTAGTGATTATGATCGTTATTCACTTCTTTTGATTATCATTTTTTAAAATTAAATATTTTTGAATAAAAATCTATACCTAACCACAATATTAATCAATATATTATAAAAATTATTTAGAAACATTTAAATATTTATGGAAAATGTTTTTATTTTCAAAATCTATCATACAAGATTGAAAGATTCTGCACGCACTCTCTGATGTTGGCAGCTAGAAACTATTACCAAACAATGGTGGGATTCTTTTTAAGCATTATATAAGATGTAGAGGATGGATATTCAGTTTTTTCTAACATCATATAAGTTAACAGATAAAAATACTAACATCTTCAGAATTATTTTGAATTAAAATAATATAGATTCAGTTCAGTTATTATAGTAAAATGACTGTAAAATAGGCAAAACAGAACCAAGAGTAACCAAAAGATGGCAAACTGAGATTTTCTACAGTTCTAGATCTTAAAAAGCAAACCTAGGGTAAACATCAATATTCATATGGTTTGTTTGCTTCTTGGCTTGCAAGTTATTATAAGAATAGGAAGCAGGCAATGAATACTAGTTCTCTTACAACAGAAAATCATAATATTCCACAAGATTTTCTCCTGGATCCTATTTTATTTTTAATTTATGTAAATAATACATTTTCACTGCATTTAGAATCAAAAATTTATGGTTTTAAAGACAATATTGGTTTATGTTGTGATGTGGTTTCTCACATTTATCTTGAAAAAATAATTAAAGGTGATTTATTTTTAATTAGCAGCTGATTAGCCTTTAATTTTTATCAGTTAAACTAAATAAAACAAAAGCAATACATTTTTCTTATAAATTTTTTCTTGACATCACCATTTACAATAATTATTTTTTGTATTGATATAATACTTGTATTTGTGTCACTTTCTTTTGTTTTAATGTTATCTAGATGTAGTTATTAAGTCTAAATTATCCTGGTCACATTGCAGTGACTTTATTTTTCCCACTTATGTAACTTATGTGTTTTTCTATTACTATTTATTTTTATTATTAAAGAATGTCACAATATAATATCTCTGTGGGGGAGAGAGTTGTACTACTTTTGCAATGTCTATTTTATCTATTTTACAGAGTCATATAATATATATTATTATGGGCAGATCCCATGCCATATCTGTTAAAATGTTTGTGGGACTGCTAGATGTCATTAATTTACATTAGTGTAATGAAATTCTTGATATATATATATAATATTAATACAAAAATAAAAATAAGATTAATAATGATATTAATTCTTGGGATAAAAAATAATATTATTTTTTTTTAAAATAATGCTTTTAGATAAGTAAAGTAATTCAACTAAAAACATGTGTCATTTCACAAGAGCATTTGAGGCCATAAAAATCAAAAAATGCCTCAAATGCTTTTATGAAATGACCCAACATGTTTTATAGTCAGATTACTTTGTTATTTTTCTACTTTTTAATCAATTGTTTATATAAAAGCATTTCATTAAAAAAATAATTATTATTTTTATATTATGTTTTATATATTATTTATTACATTCTAAAAATCTCAGTCAAGATGTTTCTTGTATAAAGTTTATATTACTATATTAATTATTTGTTTTTTTTTTTATGTGTCAAAGCATCGGCTAGGAAGCAAACCCGCAAACCCGGGACAACTCCTCATATGGCAGCTGTGCTGACCACTCGACCACCAATGCTTGACAAATTATTTGTTATTTACTGCATAATGAAAAAATTAAAATAATTGTTGAATAATTTAAAATTAATTTTAAAAAGCTCTATTTTAAAACTTACCATTATTTACAATTTATGAATAAATTTAAAATTACCTTTAAAAATGTTTAAAGTCTTTATTTTAATTTTATTATAATGATTATATTTTCTCAACTGTATTGTTTTTTATAATATGTTAGCTTTATGAAATGAACAATATTTTATCGTCATTATTATGCAATCTAGTGAACATTACAGGATTACAATTTCCTAATCTTATAGCTGTTAAAACATTAACAGTACTGCATGGAAAGTTAGCTAATGTTTTAATCTAGCACTATTGTTAAAATTGCATTTCAAACTAATGCATAAAATCAATAGACATAATATTAGGATTAATATTAATTTGATTAATTCATGTTCATATCAATCTGCTCCTTAGCTAAAAATAGCTATTAAAAAATTCCAAGTTAAAATACAGCTATAATAACAAATAATCGATTTTGGATTCAAAGTCCTTTTGTGAGTATATGAGTAAAATGTGTTGTTGGCTTTATATGTGTGTACATATTTAATTGAATTGGTGCTGAAAGGCATTATAGTTTCCATGTATAATATTTCTATAATGTAAGTTTCACTACACCACCCTCATGTAAGGCAGGGCCTGGTTTTTAGCCATTTTTAACATCTTGTGGAGGGGTGTAATCAAAAACATATGACCAGAGACGTGTAAAAAAGATATATGATTCCCAAAATGCACATTTCATGCTAAACCAACACTCATCAGTTGGTCCAAAACAAAAATATCTTTATCATTATTCAGTATATATAGATAGCCAATTACTACTGTTTAATTCATGTGTCAAACTTCGCTATCTATATATATTGAACAATGATAAAGATATATGTAAGACATTGCTATCTGGAATAATTGATGAGTATTGTTTTAGCATGAAATGTGCATCTTGGGCACCATACATCTTTTTTACATCTTTGGCCATATTTTTAAGATTACACTCCATATAAGATGTTAAAAACGGATAGAAAAGAGTCCTATCTTGGGTGAGAGTGGTGTAGTGAAAATTACATAACAGAAATATTATTAAGTAGATAATCTTTAATCTAATGAATGATTAATAATAATTATTACTATACTTTTCATTTTTATTATTTGTTTTCAGTCTAAACGTCATGTCATTGTTGAATGAAGTTCTTATTGCATAAAAATATTTTAAAATATTATCTTCCTAGAAACATAACGATTATCTAATTCACTAAATTCATTTTCTTGCATTATTAATAAAAATGTTAAATTGGGGGAAAATATAGTATTTATTAAAAAATAAGAGAAATTGATAAATTAATTATAATAATCGAACAGAAAAAAAATTGTAATGTTTAACATCTGCTGAAGCCTCTTCTACATAGAAGGGATTTAAAAATCGTAAATTTGTCAAGCGCTGGTGGTCAAGTGGTTAGCACAGCAGCCTTACAAGCAGTTGTCCCGGGTTTGCGGGTTCGCTTCCCGGCCGATGTTTTGACACATGAAAAAAAAAAATCATAAATTTGTTTATTAAATAAAAAATATATATCTCTTATGCATAAATAATCGTGATGAAAAAAAAGATGAACTACTTAAGGAAATTCATTTAAGCAAGCTACATTACAACAACCTACTTGAGGATAAAATCTAAAATTAGAAGATTTGAAGATGGATTTAAGCTTTTAATAATCTCATAATGCTTTTAAAATAAACATTTTAGTAATCATGTGACGATTTGATGTCCTTACTATCTTCCTTAACTAAGAATGATTATCTTAATGACAATTTAACACACCTACAAAATTTAACACATTTTAAAATAATTAAGATATTTTTATATTTCAAAACAAATATAAGATATTTCAGTATTTTTTTTAATTATTTTTTTTTATATTTAAAAAACGTGATTTAAAAAAGGTGTCATCTCATCTTTATTTTAAATTAATAACTGCTTGAGGCTAATTATCCTACCAATTATATATAATCTTCCCCATTTCCTGATATTACTATTAAAGTACCTGGAGAGATTATTGTGAGTGAGTTTGCTGCTATTCTCATTAACCATACTCACATTTAAAACTTCATCTAAGAAAACACCTGGGCAGCTCATGTTAGGTGGGTTTTAAGCGTGTTTATATTGAATTTTAAATATGTATTTTAGTTATTTAAACTTTCGTATAATCTTCTGCATTTTAGTTATTTATAATAGTTTTTAAGTAAATATTGCTTTTTTTGAAATCAATGTTTTTAATAATTAATAAATAATTTTATTAATCGAACAGAAAAACACATATACGTACCTATGCAGATAAAACTCATCTTATATAGAAAGGATTGTTAGTTTCAATGAAATCTTTGCAAATAGGTAAATAATATGATCAGATAATAAACCAACATATTCTGTAGAAGTTTGCTGCCGTGTCCATTTAATTTAAGTTAAGGTATTTGTAATAAATTTCATCAGTATTATTTATTACCAACTTTCCTGTTTTCCTTTGAAATTTTAAACACATTTTAAGTCAAATTTTAAAATGCTTATTTTTATTTGTAAATATACACATATATCCAGTCAAATAGTCAAGTGTATATAGCACGCGTTCGTGCATGCTTATGTAAGTATTCAAATACAGGAACAACAACAACAATATATATATATATTGCATGAACGCAGATATTGCAAGCATGTATACTTGCCAAATTACACGCACCCACATATATAATTTATGAAATATTCTTGGATATAATATGCTTAAGATATATGTAACATACTTTTAGTCATGTTAACGAATCAAACTCTGTTGATAAATATTTCAGTATCCCCACTGTACTAGATTGCTTCGCCAACACAAAATAATCATTTGTATTAGTTGCCCTGGTTGTATGTAATGTCGTGAATAAATGAGGCTTCGTTTACATCTGGACTGCAATTATTTTACACTTGTTTAAAAAAAATTACTAGAGTTACTAATTCTTATATATATCCAAGGCAGTTAATGCAAGTAATCATTTTGAATTGGCTTCAACAACAGCGTTTTGTTCGTTGGTCATGACTAGAGATTTCATACATATGAAGTTGAAAATAAAACTGTAGTTATTAAAAATACTTAGTCATAATTAAAATAGCTAATTAAACCGTAAATAAATGAGTCGATAAACAACCATATCGTAATTAACAAAATAATGGGTATCAAGCTCTCACAATGCTGCTACCAAGTGCAAACCTTTGTAATCAATGGATGCAGGGGAGTTTGTGCTTAAGATCCCTATCTAGTGCCTACTCATTCAATATCCATAGGCTAGTTTTTAGCTTGTGGCCTTCATCAGTGAAAAACCTTGGATTTGAGATCACTGTACCTAGATCTTAGGATACAATGCAACCCTCCAGCAGCCACAAGCTAGAAACTATTCTGGGGATGTTGGATGAATAGGCATTAGATAGGAATTTTATGCACAAACTTTCCTGCATCCATTGATTACAAAGGCTTGCACTTGGTGGCACTACTGTATGGAGAGTTTGGTACTCTCATTAACAGCATGTGTAAGCATATTACAAGGTGATCATGTGAATTAACATAATTTTTTACTACATATATTTTGATTAATAACCAGAGTCTTATTTAGATCTTCTTGGCAATAAATCTAGATATTATGACTTTAATATTCAAATTAAACATCACATGATCACCATCTCTTATGCTAGCACATAACTGTTATTAAACAGGCAAAACTCTCCATATACCACCCTGTGCCAACCAGAGTAATCAAGTAGGCATTAGATGGGGATTTTACGCACAAGCCTTCTGGCATCCATTGATTACTCTGGTTGGCACAGGATGGCACTACTGTATGGAGAGTTTTGCCTGTTCAATATTCAAATTAAAAGTTTCAGATTCATTTTCAAAAATTAAAAATAAACTTCAATTTTTCAAGAATTAATATATTTCTAATATTATATATAACCTGAAAGATTGTCCAGTGAATTTGTTAAAATAAAGTTCAGATGTAATGTAACCAAGCAACTGGACCTGCAAAATGAAATCATGTCATCTAGTAATAATATATATTTATAAATAAAATACCAGAAACATAAACTCATGAGGCTAATTACTATCCAATGCTTAATATATGAAATAGCATTTGAGATTAAAATCTACAACAATGTACAATAAATATTTAAAATATTCTCTAACCAAGCATAAGTCAAAATTTACTAAGAATAAAGTGGCCGTTTATTCTTGTACTCCCTTTATATATGTAGAAGATTGTGGATTGATTTAAATATTCATTCTTTCTAAGCGAAGCGTTTTAGTCAACCTTCTACACACACACACATATATAAATGGAATACAAGAATAAAACATTTCTTTTCTTCTTGGTAAATTTTGATTTATGCTTTGTTAGAGAGTATTTTAAATATTTATTGTATGATATTATGGGGTTTAATCTCGAATGTTATGTATATATTGTATTCCATCCAGTAATTTTTTTCTCTCTCTCTATATATATATATATACATAAATATAGCTTTAGCTTGATTAATACATTGCACAGGCTTAAACCTGCATTTATATATGTAATATAGGCGGGATTCGAACTCAGACTTTCACACGACCCACTACTATCAGTGCCATCTCATATTGCTGACCCACCTGATCACACAAGTTTTCCCTAATGGTGTTTCTGAAGCTGGATAATAAATCTATAAATTACAAACACTATAAACATCCAAAATAGAAATTTGATACATTATTATATTCTCTCACAAAATGTAAATTTAATATTCAGAGAGGGAATGTTTTATAATTATTCTTTCAACATGGAATATATTTACATTTGTGCAATCATTTATGTACATATTTATATTTGTGAGCACACTTTTCAAATTTATCTGTCTATTTGCTCGCCAGGGACTATCAAAATATTGGTGCATTATAATATGGTAATAACAACTAACCATCCACTCCTATGGATATGATTATTCATATCTTCATCTTTTTGACTTATTTATACTTGTTAAATATAAGGAAGCCTTGATTTTACATTTGCAAAGGTGATTTTCTTATTGAGCAAAAAAAACAACAACAAATGAACTAAAACTAAATCTTTTAAAAACTACTTTTATTCTTTCATTTCTCTTACATTTTGACAGTGTAATCGAGAATAAATGTAATGGAAATTGCAGTTTTAGAAATCTTGAGAATAATAAGGCAAGTGATGAAAATACTCATACTCATAGTCATACTCATTTTTCCCTCTCAGTATATAGTCAACACACCAATGTAATTGAATTCAGACAGACCCCTTACTTATATATATATATATAATATACAGCTTTTGTTATTATTATTATCAAGCTTTTGTTGTTGTTGTTGTTGTTGTTGTTATTATTATTATTATTATTATTATTATTTATTTTAGATAAAGCTGAAGTTACTATATAAAAAATGTTCGTAAAATTAATGGTTTGCTTTAGCGTTTTTTACATGGTAAGTTTTTTTAGTTTTTAATTTTAAAGTATCTAAAATTAATAACTGTTAACTGTTTAATAGTAAATATACTAAAAATTACAATATTTTTAGTATTTATTTATATAAAATATTGTAATTTCTATCTATCTATCTATCTATCTATCTATCTATCTATCTATCTATCTATCTATCTATCTATCTATCTATCTATCTATCTATCTATCTATCTATCTATCTATCTATCTATCTATCTATCTATCTATCTATCTATCTATCTATCTATCTATCTATCTATCTATCTATCTATCTACCTACTTATCTATCTATCTATCTATCTATCTATCTATCTATCTATCTATCTATCTATCTATCTATCTATCTATCTATCTATCTATCTATCTATCTATCTATCTATCTATCCATCCATCCATCCATCCATCCATCCATCCATCCATCCATCCATCCATCCATCCATCCATCCATCCATCCATCCATCCATCCATCCATCCATCCATCCATCCATCCATCCATCCATCCATCCATCCATCCATCCATCTATCTATCTATCTATCTATCTATCTATCTATCTATCTATCTATCTATCTATCTATCTATCTATCTATCTATCTATCTATCTATCTATCTATCTATCTATCTATCTATCTATCTATCTATCTATCTATCTATCACTAATTTTTATGTTATTTTGTGATTTTATGTTTTTTTATCAAGAAAAATGTCATATGATGCTGCCACCTTTATAATTATTTTACAACTATATTTAAATTTAAAGTTATAACAATGAGATAAAGCTGGTTTTCCAAGGCACTGATTGGTTATTTCTCATTCTCTATACAAGAAAGCACTTGCCAACAATTTTGACAATTCTAAGTTCTTTGTTTTGGTTTTCAAAATGAAAATGTATGTTTTAGAGTATTTTTTTATACATATTTACTATTATTTTTATAAAATATGTGTGAAAATATAATTATTTTACAAGAATAATTCAGATTTTAGTAAAAATTATTTCTTTTTACATGAAATTAAATCAAGAAAGAAATCAATGACATAGGCTGCATTTTGTAATAGGTTGAGATGTTGTCCACTATAAATTATTTTATAAATTAAAAATAGAAATTTATTTTTGAAAATTTTTTCATTTAGTTTAATAATCTGACAAATTATTAATTTGCTTTTTAGAACTAAACTAAAATGAGTATAATTTAAAAAGACAAATATATTTTTACTGCTGATTCTGTAATTGACCAATCAAAAGTTTAGAACATTAATTCACTCAGACAATAAAGATTTTGAACTATTAATGAGATAATAAAAAAGGCAAATGTCTTTATTGCTTGGGAGTTCTAAGATTGAGAGCCAGACCTGTGAACATCAGAATCAATCATGGGAACTCCTGATCCCAAGTCAAATGCCCTACTAACCATAACAAATTGCACAGGGTATATGGCTAATGCATGTACATATTTATTTAATAGTAAGAAAATCAAGTCATATATTATGTGACTAACTTATTAACCTTGTACTACAAGTGTATTATAATGAGTGTGCTAATAGCTCTAAACAAGTTTTTCTGATAGTTACTGGAAGAGAGAGCATTTAAAATCTCTATCTAGAATTATCCCTATCCCCAAACCAGTTTTGAGCTGATGGCTCTGCTCAGTGAGGTGCTAGGATATTCAGACACTAGATCTAAAATATCAACTCAAATGCCACATTTATCTAATACTTTACTATTAAGTAGAAAATTTGAAATTTTCAGACATCTGTATGTGTTCAAATTCATCTATCTAATTTAAATAGCCATATGGGGCTGAACTAAATTAAGATATTCCATATATTAACAGCTTTAACAAAAACATTGCCAAAGCTTCAAAAGCAAACTTTCTCTTTCAGCATTTATTGGAAAAGCTTATTTAGAGCTATTAGCATGCTCATTATAGAAGATTAATAAGTTAAGCCACATGATGTATGACATGAATTTCTTACTATTATAGTTTTGCTTTTGAGGCTTTGGTGATATTTTATTACTAAACCTATTAATATATAGAGTGTCTGAATTTAGTTCAGTCCCATATGGCTATTTAAGCTAATCAGCTGGATTTGAAAATATCAGATTTTCTACTTAATAGTTAAGTATTAGATAAATGCTGTGCTTGAGCTGGTATTTTAGATCTAGTGTCTAAATATCCTAGTGCCTCACTGAGGAGAGTCATCAGTTCGAAACTGGCTTGGGGATAGGGATAATTCTAGATAGTGATATTAAATGCTTTCTCTTTCACCATTATAGGGCTATTAGCATGTTCATTATATTATATTAATTTAACTATTTCACATTTAATTTTTTTTTCATACTTAGTGAGATTTGAATTAATAATTCAATATTTGAATTTTAATAATTAACATCTATTTAAATGAAAAAATTGTTAAAAAGTCTTATTTGAATTTCCAAATATAAAAAATAATAATAAAAAATTGACATATGTAAGGGGAACAATAGCTTTACTTTTGCATTTTTTTTGTTCATTATGCTATTGTAAAAAGAAAATTTATAAAATATCTGCCAAATAAATTCCGATTTTTAAACTTGAATAAAGATCATAAAATCATAATGAATTTATGAAATACTTTTCTGAGATTGAAAATTGCATTTATAGTTATTAAGGTATCACAAAAATTCAGACTAAACATCATGATTGTAATAATTGCTGCTTCTAGTTTAACATTATTTCAAGTTTCTTTTTTAACTTGTATTTTTAAAAGTGAAAAGTGGAAATGTAAATATATTTATTTTTAATAATTATAATGAAAATATTTAGCAAAAATAATTGCAAATAATTATATACATTATAAAATTAGGTACTGCCCCCTTATTGTTCAAAATAATAAAATAATTAACCAATCAGCAATCTCTAGTTTGTCAGATCTTTTCATCTTATATTTGGCAGGCTGCTCTTATTGATTTATTAGTTCCAAAAAAATCTGAAAGTGTCAGCAGTCTATAAACCAGGTTATTTCATATTTTTAGCACAAAAGTCATAAATAATAATAAATGGTTGACAAAAGTGATTCAAAGATATAGCCAAATTCTGTAAGAAACTATACTAAAAGTTCTTAGAATTTATTATATTTCCTCAAAAAAATAAATAAAACTTTCTATACTTTTTGATGTTATAAAAGTGTATGTTTGTTCTTTTTGTGAATGGTCAGTTCATTTTTTAAACATACAACTGATTTCATTACTATAATCTTTTTATTTGAAATTAAATTAATAATTATCATTTTATTACTTACAAAAAGCACTTTACAAATTTACTTAGGCTTGATAGAATTACTATGATCACTAGCTTTATGCTTTGAAGTCATTTTAATTGAAATGTTTCATATTTAGGAAAGAAAGTGCATTGCTTTCTCTTATATTTCAAAAAAATGTGACTGAATGAGTTCACATAATTCAATGAAATGGTGTGATTTGACAATGCAGATTTCAGAGAGAATACTACAAGAGAAAATGGTGTCTATCTGACTGAAAAATAATATATATCCTTAAAATTTACATTTTTACAATTACTTTACAAACTTTAATATTTTGTGTTTGTTTAGTACTTTTTTGAGAACATTAAAATATATGTAATTGACTAAGATATTTACTAGCACAGTTTCAAACTCTAATTCTAAACAGGTAATAATCAAACATTAAACATGTGCCATACTGTCATATTAAACCAACATTGTTTTTGTTGACTATGAGAAAACTCTTGATCTAAGTCATAGATATAGATTTATTACATGTAGGTATAAAGATAATATGGCCATTCTTATCTTTTCAAAGTCTCTATTATGAGACTTTGATCAAGAGTTTCCTCATAGTCAACAAAAATGTTGGTTTAATATGACAGTACAGAACATGAGTACAAGTTTCTTACCATCTTAGAGTAACATTGAAATAGTGGATATTGAAACAGTGGATACAACAGCTCCACTAATCAAAAATAGGATATTGGGGAGAATCTAAAATTCCCATCAATTATTACAAGCAAAGCAGTTCCACTGTAATCAAAAATGCCATGGTAGTGGAGAGAATCTAAACTTCCTATCAGTTATTACAAACAATGCTTTAAAATATATTTATGATAACTGATGACTCTAACTAATTGAAATTTTTGGTCATTAATCCAGAAGTAAAAAATATATAAGCAATAATTATTACAAATAAAATTTAAATTAAATTTAATTCAATATCTTGCAAAGGCAGAAGTGTACCTAATCCCAAAAATGTATTATTTATCTACTCCAGTATTTTCACATTATTATTAAGGCTTGCAATCATAATGCCATTTTGACAGAAGCATTTATTCGCTGATTAATAAACACCCCAATATATTTATTTAATAAAGGATTATATGCAATGTTCTTTTGACAAACCTCAATCTATGGTATACAGAATTGCCACAAATAAAATGCTACCTTCAACAAATATATTTGTCAGCTAAAAAAATACAACACAAAACATTTATTACATCACATATATACCTTATTTCAATGCATGAAATTGTATCAATGCATCATAGCCTTGCATGCTGGTTTAATTTGTCCTTGAGTAATTTACAGAGCAGTTTTTTACCGTTAGAAACTAAGCAGATAAAGAAGTATAAAATCTTTTATTTTAATAGAGATTATTAAAGTGGAAGTCAACCTCCGATAATGCAATATTTCTTAAATATTATAAATCTCTGCGCACTCACCCGCCAGTAAGAGTTTAAAAAACTTAGTGAATCACGTAAGTTTAGAGTGGTCGGTGAGAGTTAGTGTATATACAAATATATCCTAAACTTAAATGATTCACTTAAGTTTTTTAAACTCTTACTGGTGGGCGAGTGTGCAGAGATTTACAATATTTAAGAAGTAGTGCATTGTTGGAGGTTAACTTCTGTTTTAATAATTACAAAATTTTCAGCACTTTATAATAATAGATTCTAATAGAGATTGTAATTTGTGGATAGATAATAAGAGTAAGATTTAGTATGTGTTTGAGGTGGTTGTATTGATTGATATAACTATGGCACACTAATTGCCCATGAGATATGTTTTTTCATTTGAGAAATATTTTTATCGGAAGGTTATTATAGAGAATAGTGTATTAAATTTAAAAAATTTCCAAGCATGAGTTACATAAATGAAATAAAAAAAAAAAAGAAAGATGAGAGGAAGTTAAGGGAGGGAGGGAGTAAGGGGAAGAGAAAGAGAGAAAAGTAGGGAGAGGAATAAATAAAGGAAAAGAAAAAAGAAGGGACAAAAAAAAAAGAAACAGTGAGAGAGAGAGAAAAAAAATAGATAGAAGAAAAGAAATAAAAATAGATAAGGAAAGAAAAAACAAATATTGGTTTAGTCATAGTGTATGAGATGCCCCATGCTGTCAGTGACTTGAGGATTTTACTCTCAAGTATGTGACTACGGATTTACAAAAAGCATCCAATATAATTTAATTTACTAATCAATGTCTATGCAGATTAATAATGGTTGGTCACTGAAGGTCATGCCATGTGAGTTTGGAAAAGTGGCAGGCTAGCACACTTTGAAGTTTAAGGTTGATAGATTGAACCCAGTTCTGTTACCTATGGTGTTCAAACTTTTTATGAATTCAGAATAAATAAAGCAATTTAATTTCTATTTGAGATCATATGACAGTCAAGCGCTAGAAATGAACGTTATTTTTGATCCAGAGCCCTTTAGCACTTGGATTGACCTCTCTATCATTGTGCTAAACTGTGCTGTTTTATTTAAATAAAAAGTTATGCACTAGCATAATTAGGAATTCATTATTTGGAAGTTGGAACTATTCCTGAAATTTGACATTTGTCAAAATCAGTAAAAAAATGATGATGATGATGAATAAAATAATGTTTTGACCTATTCATTCAGTATATGGAATGTTTTACTATAATAAATAGGGGGATCTGAATTTGGGATTTTCAGTCTATATTTATCCTCCACTCCATCTCAAACAACCAATCCACATGATCACACACATGCAAAAAAGAGAAATGATCTCCAATGTATATATTTTGTGCAGCAGTTGGCCAGGTCATAATGTCCCACACATATACAATCAGAGCTCGGCTTATATTATGATAGCAATTCTTTCATCTTTAACGGACAGGCTTCAATCTTCCCACCCTCCCAACAATTCAAACGACCATTTCATTGAAAAACCAATGATGATCTGGCTTAACTGATGAGTGCTGGTTCTGCACGAAATACGAATACTGGGGATTATTTATCTTAAATCAGCACAGGTGGCACTACTATATGGAGTTTTGCTTTGATTATTTATCTTTTCACATGTGTGTTTATGTGTATCAATTGTTTGAGTTGGATTGATGGAAGAATATAGACTGAAAATCTTAAGTTTAAATCCCTGTACATATTAAAATAATATTTTGTTTTAAATACTGTAGATTAAGATAATTTGAGGCAACAATTTGTTTTATATACTATATACATCTTAATGTAAGAAAAAATAAGTACATTATTTTAGCTTGTAAGTCTAAAACAACACACACGTATATAATATTTTTTATTTGTGTTAAAGATTGTGCATGCTGATGAAGAATTTTCTAAAAGATCAAAAAGATTTTATCCTTACTACCCAGGCTACACTCCTTATGGATTATACCCACCTATGACCTACAACGCAGGAATGGGTCAAAGTCAAGCTCAAGCCATGACACCCTTTAGTATGAGTCAAGCACAGGGAATGGGCGGAGGCTTTTCAGCAAATCCTTACGGATTTTATCCACCTTATGGCGGTTATCCTTATCCTTATTTATTGTAACAGGTAACAAAGTTAGAAAATATATGTTAATTACAAAATTAAATTGAAATAATCGTCACTGTTTAAATTTATTAAAATTTTTGTGTTTTATAGATTTTTTTTTTTTTAAATTTCTAAATATCCCATTTTTTATTGTCTTTTTTTCAATATCATTTCATTATCCTTAATTCATTTATTTATATTTCTAACAATAAAATTGTCACTCACACTTATAAAATATAATTTATTTGTTTAAATGGTTAAACAGTGAAAACTGAAGCCTATCCATTAATGGATGAATATTTGTTATCTTAATATAAACTGAGCATTGATTATATATATATGGGAGATGATAATCTGGACCAACTGATGAGTGCTGGTTCAGCATGAAATACGTATATGAATGATTTTTTTTATCTTTTCTACATGTGTGTGATCATGTGTATCAATGGTATGAGATAATGTGTATAGTTGAAGGGTGCTTGAAAGTCTGTGTTCAAATTTCCTATATTTACAATTAAGCTCTAGGTATATAAAGAATGCCGGTATTTCAAATATTTAATGTATTATAGAACAAATTAACGTTTAACTTAACACTATTTGATCGTCTGCTTGTAAAATGAATATGAACACTAGATGGCATGATAGTTTCGTAAGTTAAGTATAAATGAAGCAAAGAAAAAAAAGGAACTGATAAATTAACAGTGATTTCATATAATAAATATTATGTAGCAAGAATTATATGGAAGAAAGTGGCAGTAGTAGGGTTAACTTATGATAACATTATGTGTTAATAAATCAGTGTTACATTACTTAAAAAAAGTACAAAGAGAAGTAGGAAGACATGCATTAGATGCAGATGTGTGAAGAGCAAAACGGAAATTCGAGAAGAAATGGGATGGTCAAGTTTTTATATGAGAGATGCAAAAAGCAAAATGAAAATGTTCAGTAGATTGCAATTTATGAATAATAGAGAATAGCCAAAATAGTATTCAATTGGGTTACAAGCAAAGGGCAGGCAGCAAGATGGGTGAGAAAGATAGTACAGTATGCAGAAGATTTAGATACATACTTTATGTTAGTATACTTTTGCAAAAGCTGAGATGATTGTGTTAGAAGAATTGTTCAGGGTTATAGTGGCAAGAAATGGGATAGAAGAATAAATGCTTTAATAAAAATTAGGGTATTGGAGAGATGGAAAACTAGTATGGGAAAGTAAAAAGATTTAAATATATATAGAAGTAAAAAGAGTATTGGGTGTGAGTTAATTTATGGTAATAGCAAAGAAGGTAGTTTATTGTCTAAGGCTCAAACAGGATCTTTAGTAACAAGGGAATGTACCCATAAATGGAAAAATGTGGATGATTTAGTCTGCAAGTTGTATAAGGAAGACATAGAAAATATTAGGCATCTGTTAATTGAATGTAAATGCTTACAGGCAGAAAGAGTTCAAATAATAAAGTTGTGAACAAATAAATATAAGCAAAGTGATTATACAGGAAGTGAGTTCTTGGCTTTTATGCTAGGCTTGAGAAAAGATAAGGAGAATTTAGACATAAAGGCCATGGAGTTGACAAAGATTATGTTGTGGAAATGGGATGGAGTAGGATAGAGAGGAATATGGGAAAAACTTAGTGTGGGGAATGGAAAGGGAAAGTAATGTGGTTAACATATTTCCCTCAGCATGGTGGCTGAAAGATTCCTGGCTCTGAAAAAGGAGAAACCACAGTGCATCACATTGCATCTCATCAATGTTCAGTAAACTACAATTTATAGATAATAAGAGAATAACCAAAATAGTATTTAATTAGGTTACGAACAAATGACTTGCAACAAGATGGGTGAGAAAGGTAGTATGGTATGCAGAGAGTTGGATAAAAAATTTATAACAGTATACTTGGAATGATTGTGTTAGGAGAATTGTTGGGTGTTATAGTGGTAAGGAATGGGATAGAAGAATAGATGCATTAATAAAGAATAGGAAGGTTGGAGATATGGAGAACTATTATGGAGAGTAAAGACAGTTTAAATATATATATAGAAGTAAATGAAATATTGGGTGTGAGTTAATTTATGATAAAGCAAGGAAAGTAGTTTACTGTTTAAGGCTCCAACAGAATCTTTAGCAACAAGGGAATATACACATAAATGGAGAAATATGGGTGATTTATTCTGCAAGTTATGTAAGGAAGGCATAGAAAATATTAGGTATCTGTTAATTGAATGTAAGTGCTTACATGTGGAAAGGGTATAAATAATGTTGTGGGAGAATAAATATAAACAAAGTAATTATACATAAAGTGCATTCTTGGTTTTTATGGTGGGTTTGGGAAAAGATAAGGAGGATTTAGATATAAAGGCCATGAAATTTATGTTGAGGAAATGGGATGAAGCAGGATAGAGAAGAACATGGGAAAGGGTAGGGAATGGAAAGAGAAGGTAAGGTGGCTAATAGGTTTCTCTAGCCAGAATGACTGAGAGATTTCTGACCCCGATAAAGCAAAAGCCACAGTGCACCACATCGCTAAAAGATGGAAAATAGGAAGCATTTATTTTGAAGAATTAGAAGAATATAGATATTTAGATGTCTTGTTAAATGCAAAAATGAAATTATATATAGTTGGGAATTAGAATTGAGAGAGAAAAAAAATTGAAATAGAATTGATCTGTTTCCAGCATCTACCATTAAATGTTGAAAATCTAGAAAATTTTGAACGTAAATCGAACTTTTATTTTTTGTTTTCAAAACAAATTCTTCCATAAGATTAATAATAATTCAATAATTTTTTGGTAAAAAAATAACTGAATATGGGGTTCTTTAGTATTTTCCAACCAATGACCTATTACCCTGAAGCCATATCAGTCTGATCTTCCGATCTTTAAGATAACGTCTCCAAATACATACTTCGTGGAAGTAGTTGTTTCAATCAACAACTGTTTTGGCAGCCATATACAATTCCTCTGCACAAAATGCAATGGATGTTAATTCTCTGGACCAACTTCTTATTGCAATTTGGGAAGACTCTGGACCAACTTCTTATTGCAATTTGGGACAGACAATCTTTCGAATTACATCACCATTGCTTCACCGAGTTGTGTATATATATTTTAATTTCATGGCCATTTTGACATAGTTTCCTTTTGGGGAGTACTCCATGGTCTTGAAAGAAAATAATAGCTTCTTCTTCGGTACTTGGCAAATTCCACAATTTAAGATCGGTAGTTTCAGCCATTTGTAGCAAAAACGGAAATGTGACAGAATGAAAAAATCAGCATGAAGCCGTGAATAGCAAAATCACAAAAGACAGACAAATGTCAAAATTTCCCAAAGCTTTCTCCGATTTTTAAATCTCGCGGGTCAAAAAAAACCCAAAGATTGACTCTCACATGGATTGATCATGCCAGTGTCTCAGTTGCAATGACAACATTGTCATGTTATGATCGACGACATCTACCAGAAGGAAAATTGGTAGGTGTAATATGTCATCAGTTAAATAATACTAAAGTACCAATATGGTATTAAAAAAAATGTAAAAAAATATAATAATGAGATATTTTTTTTATATAGCGCTATGTTTTTATACTGTAATAGTGATATTAGTAATTAAGACAATGCACATGCACTTTAAAGATAAATTATAAATGAATACTCTCACTTTTCCAGACACAAGATATATTGATAAAATTTAACAGAAGATAAAATATGTGGAGATTCAACTGGATTTGCTCCAATTCATGTTAGGATAACAATGTTTCTAATATATCTTCAGAAAAGAATTTGTCTTCATTTATTGAATGAAGATGATAAGCAACTTTTTGAAATAATGGGAAGAAGAAATTATTTAAACTTTTCAAATATACAAACAGCTCAGTTGATTAGAGCATTGCTTTAAAATTCGATATTCCGGAACCTAAAGGTGTAACTTCGACTCCTATGCTAAACTTGTCACTGGTCAGAGCAGCAACACTTGAAAAAGGATGGAGAATATTACTGCTTAAAACATATAATTTGCCAACTTGTGTTGCCTATTTGTGTGTTATAAGTAAGAGCTGTTGTATTTGAAAAGTTTAAATAAAGTTTAACATTTTCTAAACTTTCAACATTTAATGGTAAATGACTGAAATTGTCCACCATATTATCACACCATCATCACTAATCTTCAGGAAAATATGAAATTGATTAAAAATTTGCATATTTCTCATATAATAAATATGAGATATGTAGAATTATTTGGAAAAGAGTAATGGTGCCTACTATAACATTAGGAAATCATAGGCTTTATGTTGACAACAGAACCCAGAAATTTTTCCGATAGAATACAAAAAAGAAATAGGTATATATATATACTAAGTAGTTAAATGTGGACACTACATTTTTAGATGAATACAAAAACAAAAAAGATAGACATATACTGAGTGATGAAATGTGGGCAGCAAATCCAAAAAGAAATAGGGTAGACTTCTTTTTAAATAAAGAAAATCAGTAAATTAAAAATGTTTGGAAGGTTTCAATATCATCAAACATCACATGTTCACTATTCTTTATTCTTACACAAGACTTTTTTTCACAGAGGCAAAACTCTCCATGCAGTAGAACCACTTAGTGCAAACTAAAGTAATCAATGGATGAAGGAAGATTTGCACATAAAAACTCTATCTAGTGCAGTGCTCTCAGATCCAAGGCTCCTCACTGATGAAAGCCGCAAGCTAGAAACTGTTCTGGGGATATTGAACGAGTAGGCAATAGATAGGAATTTTATGCAGAAACCTTCCTGCATCCACTGATTAATCTGGCTTGCACTGAGTGGCACTACTATATGGAGAGTTTTGCCACTGTGAAGGTTTCAATACATGAATAAAAAATAGATTAATAAAAATAGTGTTATGTGTAGAGACACAACAAATAAGTTAAGTGAGAAAGGTTTTATAATACACAAAGTTAATAAGTAGATAATTTATTTTCAGGCATTTATATAAGAAATGGGATGTGCAGAGAAAGAATTATAAGTTCATAATTATGAAAAATAGGAAAGAGAATAGATAAGTTGTTAAGAGAAAACAAATTTGAGTTGCGTAAAATGAATAAAAAATGATTTAAAATGATGTAAGAATAAAAATTATATAAAATATGAAAGGATGAATGTTAATACTAAAAGAAACTTATACTTATTTGGTACAATGCCATTTATGAGTTTTGGATACTAAAGCAAGTTGAGAAAAATGAAATAAGGATTTGGATCGTAGATATAATTTATGAAAAGACGGGGGGGGGGGTATTGAATGTTTATTTTTGGATGCTCAAACAGGATCAGTATAAACTGTGTGGATATTAGAATAAATTTAAAGGTAAAAAGAGTAAAAGAGATAATGATTTTACGATTTCCTATTTAAGTTTTTAGAATAAAAATGGGTTGAGGATAGGATAATGAAATTATCAAAACAGGTTTTATTAAACAGGATAAAAGGTAAAAAGAAATAATCAAGAGCTAAAAAAATAATTAGGCAATAAGAAGTACATGAGTTTATTGTGGTATGCAAGGGTTTATCATGGAAAGAGGGAATTCTGGGAATGCACAGAAACTCCTGAGTCCATTTAAGGAAAAGCTATTTTACATCACATTACACAAGATAAGTTCATTCTGTAATTTATTATATATGCTAGTTTAAATTATGTATGCTTGATATATATATATATGTGTGTGTATGTGTGTGTGTGTGTGTGTGTGTAAATAGTAATTAACTCAGATTATATGTAACTGAACACGAAATACCTGAAGCTCCCAATGAGTTATATAACATAAATTAACTCTCAAAAGACAGGTAATATTACCTGTCTTTCGGCATATGCTTAGTTTATTTATGTAATTTTAAATGCGATAGTGAATTTGATTTATTGATTATATGTATTTATAGAATAAATGACAAGAATCCTTATTTAAATATTCCGAGAATCAAAGCAGAGCTTTAGTTTAAACAACCTCTAAATATGAAATGAAAACTCATTTATTCTACAAATCAGGAGTGGCCAAGACATCAACCACAAGATCTCTGGAAGTTGAATGCATAATTTCTTTTTTTTGTAAAATTTGCATCTAATTTATTTTAATACAATTCTAAAACAATAATTTTTTTTTTTTCTCTATATTTTCTTGAATTTTTTTTAAAATTCAGTACCAGCTGCAGAAAATAATCATTTATAGGTAATTTAATAATTGTAATTTAATAACTATTTTGTGAAGCGACCTGGACAAATTATAATACTAAAGGCAGCTGAGATAATTTAATAGTAGTCATAGTAAAATGTCTTCGACAGTTCTGATCTTACAGAAAAAAAAAATCATCAGTTTGTAAATATCTTCTAAAAATGTCACCAATATTTCTGAGTACCTAAAAAGCCCTTATAAAACCCGCCATCAATTCGTAAGTACATTCTAAAAAAAAACCAGGACTTTGAAACGTTATTTTTTTTTCATTCTGGTTTTCATTCCAACAAAAATAAGTTTTTTTTACTGGTTTTCAGTTTGAAGCCCTGAAAAAAATGTAGTCGCCCTCAGGTACACTTTCACCAAAAAATTCAACTCCAATGTCTAAAAGTTTGGCCACCTTTGCTATAAATATATAGGATCAATTTATTGTTGATGATATTTTCATAGCTGCATCCTTTGAAACCATAGAAGACATAAAGACAGACTTGAACACAATACACCAAGATGCTTGTAACTCTGTCAAATACCTAGACTTGAAAGTGCATATGGAACCCCAGTGCTTCCACTACAAAATACTAATCAAGCCAATACACATAAGAGGCTACATCTATCATCAATCAAACACCCCCAGCACTTACAAACTGGCTGGCTTCAGGGCATTTCTCTAAAGAAATGCCAAGCTGTGCAGCTTTGAAGCTAATAGAAATGCTAACATTGAAACATATCAAATGGACTTATTGAAGGCAAAATATAACAGAAAAAATATAGACAACATAATCAAACCTTCAAATGCCAACTTTACCCAGAAAACACACAGAACCAACTTCAAATCCTCCCATATATAAGGAACATACACAAGAATTTATACACAATTTTTTATAATTTTAGCTTATGTTATTACACTCCTCCCAACTTTAATAGAATACTCAACAATACTAAAGATCAGATACCCCCAATACACACACAGTAAGCAGTATATAATATAGCATGTCCTTATGACAATTGCCTCATGTCATATTATGGGGAAATGAAGTCATCTTTACACACAAGACTCTCACAACACACATATGCTTATAATAAAGCACAAACAGACCCAGGGCATGCCTTGATCTTCATGCAGCATAGCACATCCATGGGCCACCCCTGCATCCTGGACAATCTTGAGTCATATGCAGGTAGCACCATGACTTAAAGAGAAAGATCAAAGAAGCCTATTTCATTAACTTGGACTGTAATTCGATGAACAGAAAAGACATGTGTTATGCAATATCCAAAAAATGGCAAACGTAATTTGCATACACTTTGCATTTCATAGCAACTGTCTTACTTTGCAATTCATTTAGCACATAACGTTGATAATGAAGGTATTCCTTCGAAAGTACTAAGCTAATAAACTCAATATTCACTTGATTTATTTATTGTATTTCATTTATTTGTTTATCTTACACTCATAATTTCATTTGTGTGAAATATATATCACATATATATTATTCGTTATAAATAAACTAAGTATACATCTGTCTTTTGAGAATAGAAATTATTGGAAGCTTCAGTTATTTCCTGCTCTGTTTTACATAATCTAAGTTATTTATTATTTACAGTCATAAAAACTGAATTTTTATTTCATATTTAGAGGTTGTTTAAACTAAAGGACTGCTTTGATCCTCTGACATAGTATTTCGTATCATGTATTCTGTAAATATGTATAATCAATAGATCAAATTCACTTCATTTAAAATTATATCAATAAACTAAGCATATATAAGAACAAAGGCTAAAAAAGACAGGCAGTACCATATGTTTTGAAGAATTTATTTACATTTATATAACTCATTGGAAGCTTCAGTTGCTTTCTGTTCAGTTGTGTGTGTATATATATATATATTAAAGTTTTATGATGTAGATAAACCTTCAACTGGTATTTGATTTGTATATATACACCTGGGTCTCTTTTTACGCGGACTTATTTAACACCATTTTAAAGTTACGTGATTCGTGTTTTACCGGAAGTCGAACTCCGATAATGCGCTGTTACTTTAAATAATAAATTTTGAGCACTTATGTTATATTGAAAGTAATTGCACATTATTGGAATTCGACTTTCATCTTAGTAATTTCAATATTTTCAGTAATTTATAATAGTAAGATTTTATGCAATAATGAAATTAAAATCATGATTTCCACATTTTATGTATACACACATTAAATTTTACAAGATTATAATGTAAATTTGTTCAA
Organism: Epiperipatus broadwayi; assembly: GCA_028023455.1. Taxonomy (NCBI): domain Eukaryota; kingdom Metazoa; phylum Onychophora; class Udeonychophora; order Euonychophora; family Peripatidae; genus Epiperipatus; species Epiperipatus broadwayi. The sequence continues at coordinate 3,899,635 of JAQFVV010000055.1, read as the reverse complement.
ACATTGTGCGTGTTAATTTTGCATTTTAAATCACATTCTGTTTTTGCTTTTTAAAAAAGAACGTAATCAATTATTAATCATTTAGTGTCCGCAAGTTTATTTTTAAAAGGTGAATAATAGCAGTGGGCACAATTAAAATTGAAAATTAAAGACAAAAATAAAATTTAATTTTTAGTTGTTAGATTAATTACTAATTACGTTGTCACCAGAAAAACATTAACACAACATGAGAGTGATGTTGGCGCTAGTTGTATTTCCTCTTGTGAAGAATCTGTTTTTTTTTATTAGTTTGCAAACGAACCTGTTTAGCGGCAAATAGCGATAATAATTAAAACGTGTATAAAAAATGTAAATTACTGTAAATTATGCATAAAAATATATTGTATTGAATAAAATTAAATATTATAGTTAAAAAAAGTTTGTCTTGTATCAATTTTTTTCAAATTTGAAATTTTTTATTAGTCATATTTTATTTCCTTATTTTTTTTTTTTGCGCGAATTTTAAAGTAATTTTACATTGGTGCTTTGCTTTTACGCGAATTTTGAAAAATCACAGACCGCATCCCCTTCTTTTCAATGTAAGATACGTCTATTTTTGAACAATTTTGTTGTGTGTTTTCTGAGGAACCTATCTATCACGTAAAATAAGACCCAGGTGTATACACAAGTCACATGATAGCAGCCCAAGCTTATACAGATTATACAATTTCAATCTGTTGTTAAGGCAGTTTTTATAAGCAAAAGATGAATGAGTAAACAACATATTATAGATTTATAGTGCAGATAAGCTTTGACTGTTATCACGTGATTTACATTTATGAACCATCTAGCTTTGTGCAAAATCAGGTTTAATATATAGGTACATTTTAGCACTTTCAAATTAAATACAAAGCCAATGAAAATAATTTCTCTTTCATGTGTTTCTTTTTTACATATTATCAATATTAGTGCAGCACTATCTCTTTGATATAATGTCTCTAAGTACAAAATGATAATTTATAATATATACATGATTTATTATGGTCATAAAAAACAGAAGCTGATAAATTATCATTATTTTTATAATTTTGTTTTGTATTTTGAACTCTTTTTAATAATAACAAGTGCTCTTTTGTTCTTTTTTCCATGTGCACCTCGACTCACCTATATATCCACTGCCACACCTACACATCCATTTGTAAATGATACAATTTTTATTTGTCAATAAGGTTTTATCTTTTGAGTTATTTATTAATTTATTTAATGTAGGTGGTGCATAAAATGCAATATCACATATACCTTTATAAATTTTCTTAATGAAACTTGCCTATTGATTCGAAATATATGGTATTGATATCCAAATTTTTTTTTTATCAGAAGAATTAACATTATTATTAATATTATTTTTATATTTAGAATTAAAATTTTTAATAGTATAATAAACATAACCATAACTATATCCAACATTTAACAATTCATTATAATAAATTTCAATATATATATATTTATGGGAATGTTGACATCATGGAATTATGGGAAAGTTGACCTTTTAAATTATTAGTTGACAAAAACTACAAGGATAGTTGAAAGTGCTCCTAAATGATGTTTATAGATATATTTTTTAATAAACTTTTAAGTACTGTATTTTCTAATAATTATTTATAAATTTATGTATATTATTTTGAAGAAATACAGACATCGATTTGTAATTTATATATATATATATCGATTTGTAATTTATATATATATATATATCTTTTATCTTTTAGCTATTACTTCCAAGATGTGAAGATGAATCGTTTCTTCATTAAAATTCACAGTTAAGAAGAATATAGTTTCAGTTTTGCAGCTGTACTAATTAAGAAATCATCCTTGTATTTAAATATTTGTGAATCTGCGAATTATATTTTGGAAACACAAGTTTGCATTACTATATTTTACCAAGCTGATTAATAAATCATCCCCCTTCCTAATTATCATTATTTTTTTTATTTTAATCAAATAGTGTACTCATTTTTTGCACTTTTAAGTTTGCATTATCTTTCACCCAGTTTTGACAGTTAAGAAGTTTTCTTCAGAACTGTAATCAGAAAATATTAATTATGTCATATGCCTACAGAAATATATATCAATGTACACATGCACACACACATAACATATCCTTTTATGTACATAATAAGAGTTCATTGCTATCCCTTTCATTCTCGTTTGTAATAAATTGGCTGAAATTTTTTGAATGCTGTCTAAAGAAAAGGTTTATTATATGTATTTATTAAACGTAGCTGAGCCTGTCTTTGGCTTGGAAAAACAGATTCATAGCACTTGTGTGCTGGCTGCATTGTCGCAGTATTTATTGATGAAGAACTAATTAATATTCCACTTGCTTGAGAATTTTATAATGTTTTCTTTTTTGATAATGATGTGGTTAATGTTAGCAATGCATCATGTCTCTTTCACGTTTTTTTTTCTGTCATCTCACTCCATGTAAGCAATATTGATATTCACTGAGTCAAAGTCATGGCTAAATTTTTGTTCATGATCCTAAAAAATTGATTTCTGTTGGAGTTGTAGTGGACAAAAAATACTCTGAATATAAATCATTTTTTGGGAGCATGAACAAAAATTTTACACACCTTTGACCCAACAAATGTTGATATTGTTTGCATGGAGCAAGATGACAGAAAAAGAAAAGTGAAAAAGGCATTGTATATCACTAACAACAACCATGTCATTAATAAGAAAAGAAACAGCATACAACTCTCAAGCAAGTAGAATTTTAAATCGCTAATTGAAATAATTAGTAATTCATTCAATAAATATCCCAACAAATGCTATAAATCTGGTTTTCTAAGCTGAAAACACATCCAGTTATATTTAATAAATATCATATATATAAATCTCGCAAAACAAACTCTTAACAAGCTTTGTAAAACACCCCCAACCTCAGACCAATTTCTGCTACTAGCAATCTCAGTGAGGTGCTAGGACATTCAATCATTAGATTAAAAGTACTAGGACAAGTCCAACTATTAAGTAGAAACTCTGAAATTTTCAGACATTCATATGTCTTTCACTCCAGCTATCTAACTTATATAGCCATATGGGACTGAACTAAGTTCAGACACACCATATTTTAATAGTTTTAGCAATATAAAATCGCCAAAGCCATCGTAGCAAAAAATAAAATTACAAAAAAATCAAGTCAGTAGCAGAAACTGATCTGAGGTTGGGAGTATTCTACAAAGCTTGTTAAGAGTTTTGAGCTCTATATATAACATTTGTAAACACAAGCTTATTAAATCAAGTCATGTGACATCTGACTTTATTTTTTTGTCATTTAATAAATATAAATGCATATAACAAACCTAGTGTCTTCTGGAAGGTTTGTGATAATGCTATTTTAATTGTATTTCTATATTGGATTATTTCTATCATGTAATATGAGTATTGAATGTCTTTAAAAATGAGCTTTATTTAAATATTCACCCCTCTTCTTCAGCTATTGCTGGTCTAACCAGTGATAGTACTAGCATAGGAATGAAACCTGGAAAAAATAGAGAAATCAAGAGGAACCTCATAGATAAGTGTATGAAATTTCTAGTGACTGTTGCCTTTGGCAGGATGGATCAATTGGTTAGAGTGTTATTTTAAAATTTCAATATTCAAGAATGTAAGGGTCCAGGTTCGATTCCCAAGCTAGTATTGTTACTGGTCAGGCCAGAAGCACCTGAAGAAGAGAGGAGAATAATAACCTCTCGATACATTGTGCATATACTAACCTGTGTGCTATTACTAACAGTTGAATGTATTTGGAATATTTAAATAAAATTTAAGTCAATACTCATATTAGATGATGGAAATAGTCCAATATAAAAATACAGTATAATAAAACTTTTTTTAAATCAATGTATGAAACGTTTTGGCTAATTTATTACTAAAGATTACATATATATTTTGTATATTATCTATATATGATATTTTTATTTTACTATTTAAAATAAATAAAAGTATAGTAGCAAAGAAGCAATTTTATCAAAACACTCAATCAAACAAATGAAATCACATATATACACTGCAAAAAGAACATTAAAACTATACAAAATATAAAACATTAATATTAGTTGTCATAAACAGAAAATGAAAATACATTTTTCACAACATCTCTATGGGCTTATCCTAGAGCCACCTAGTGTAAACTTAAACAAATTATGGACATCAAAAAAATAAGCTTCTGGTCTTTGTACTTCATCACTGAAAGGCATATAATTCGTGCACATGCGTATTCTGCAGGGAATCACTTTTATCCAAATTAATCTGATATTATTCTGAAATTTTAAAAAAGTATTATATCCAAAAAATTAAGTTATTTATTTATTACATATAAAAATTTCAATGTTCAGCTTGCAATATAAACAGTACTTTAGCTTTGTCCACACACACACACACACACACACACACACACACACACACACACACACACACACACACACACACACACACACACACACACACACACACACACACACAAATTCAAGTATTTTGATTTTTATTAGTGCTCTTCTTATTTCAATTCTACCACATCACTACTATTTATTAACACAGAATCTCAGACCTTTCTCAATGGGTACATTTTATGAACAATTTTCACTCTTTAGATGACCTAAAAGTATGAAGCACCTGAATATCCATACCCATGTTGCTTTTTTGCAAGATAGGGTCTGGTTTCTATCAAATTTTAAGACCTTGTGGAATGGTTATATATTTCAATTTTTATCAATGCTTTTCTCACTAAATTCGACCATATCATAACACATCAACTAGTTCAGAATGTCAGACCATTCTCTGTCATTATGCATACATTTTTCAAGCAATTTTCTATCTTCAGGAGAGCTAGAAGTAGCAACATTCAAATCTCCATGGAAATGGTAACAGCTTAAAAACATTTACTACACTATTCTCATGCAATGTAGGAACTGGTTTCTATTCACTTTTAATATCTTATGGAAAGATGACCAATCACAACATTATATATATATGTATATATAGATATATATGTTGAATTAAATATTTCCATGTATTGTTACTATAATAAACAATAGAAATGATATCATATCCATGTAAACAAAAATAGCCTTTAACCTTTGGTGTTTCCAAGAATCTATCAATTACTACTAATTGACAATATCTGAGGCTGAACAAGTTTTCTCATTAACTGATCATAGCTTTCTTGTTGGAAGTTTTTGTTGAACTAAAAGAGGAACAAATACATCTGAATGCATCACTATGTTACGTTACTAGCAGATTCTAAAGAATTATTTTAAAAATAAACCTATAACTACATCTACCTTTTTGTAGTATCAATGCCAATCAATTGCTATACTGTTAATAAATTAAGCATTGATACCCCGAAAAGACCAAAACTCAAAATTAATGAAAACCTTAGCTAGCTTTCCATTTCAAATATTGATTTAAATATACCAATGATTTTTAATCAACATGTAATTGAGTTTATTGTTGACCAAATATGCCATTATGAATGTAAATTTATTTGTGGAATAAACATGTCTGAATACATTAGTAAGATAAATTACAAGCAGATACTAAAAATCAATTTTTAAATAAACCTGTAAATACCTATACTTTATTGTAACACGGTCTTTCTTCCAGAGTTGGCTTGGGAAAAAGTGGGGCCCAGTATTTTCATGTAGATCCTCTTTAAACATGTAGATCCTCTTTAAACATGATAAAAACACTTGGATATTAAAAAATTTATCTTATTTGCAAAAACAGATATATTGTTTTACAATTAATAATTTTAATTTCAATTATTCAACATCGCATTTCACATTAACACGACCAGAAAATTGTGAAACATGTGGGTATATACATTGTACATAGCAGAAAAATCTGTACCACTACACAACCACTGTGTCTATAATTGTATTACATTGCATATGCTAGTCAATGTGAGACCTACAAATTACAGAATTTTGGCCAAAAAAAGAGGAAAATGTAGTAACGTTTAGAAACTAATTAAATGGTTTATTTTTTGATTTTCACAAAATACATAAATAGTACAGCTCTGAGCCTTGTAATTACAGGGCCTTGTGCCATTGCACCATTCACCCCTTCTCTCTTCATTGGCTCTGCTACCTTCATATCAATTTTTTTTTGTAATTAAAACATTAATTTAGTATATTGCTCAGGAGTGAAAATCACATGATCACCACTTTCTGCTCTTACACCAGCTGTTAAAGCACTGATAAACTTTCCAAACAGTATTATAAGTAGTCACTAGATAGGGATTTTATGCACAAACCTTCTTGCAGCAATTGTATGGAGGACTGTTGAGTGTTATAGTGGCAAAGAATGGAATAGAAGAATAAATGTATTAATAAAAAGTAGGGAGTTGGAGAGATGGAGAATTACTGGGGAAATAAAGAGTTTAAATATATGTAGAAGTAAACTGAATACTGTGTGTGAGTTAATTTATGATAATAGCAAGGAAAGTAGTTTACTGTTTAAGGTTCAAACAGGATCGTTAGCAACAAGGGAATATACACATAAATGAAGAAATGTTGGTGATTTAGTCTGCAAGTTTTATAAGGAAGACATGGAAAATATTAGGCATGTACTATTGAATGTACAAATAATGAAGTTGTGGGAGAATAAATATAAACAAAATAATTATATAGAAAGTGGGTTTCTTGGTTTTTATGCTGGATTTTGAAAAAGATAAGGGGAATCTAAATATAATGGCCATAGAATGGATAAAAATTTTGTGGAAATGGAATGGAGCAGGATGGATAGAAAAGAATATGAGAAAAACTTAGAGTGGTGAATGGGAAGGGAAGGTGGCTAACAGGTTTCTCTGGACATAGTGGCTGAGAGATTCCTGACTCCGATAAAGGAGGAGCCACAACCCATCGCAAAACCGAATTGAACCGCGATAGTGGATATTAAATACAAAAGTTAGTATTTCGATATTTTCACAGATATGCAGATGATTATTAATTTTTTTTCTTCCAAAGATGATATTATAATGTTTAATTATAAGTTTGCAAGCCATGAAATTATTATTATTTACAAAGTTTGTTCTCTTATGTAGTATAATCTGACAAAAATCAAAATAAATTGTTTTATAAAGTTGTGGTTAATTCCTAACTCCGTAGGAAATATGGTGTTATATAGAGTCAAGGTTTAGTAATTTGCAGTGTTTGATAATAAATTATATAGACAAAAGGAATGAATTGCGTCATATTTAATATGTAATTAACAAAAAAACGCTAAAAAAATCGAGTGCTGAGAGGAAATGAGAAACTCAACCACTGGGTGATAATTTGATTTGAATGGAATCTCCTTTTTAGATTAACGTTTATCAATCGTGTTTAAAAATAATTAACACAAAGTGTTAATTATTTTTTGATACTTAAATGATAATATTATTATGACAAAAGTGTGAATTAAAATTAAATCCCGATATATTCTATATATTAATTTTTAATATTAGATGGAATAATATTTTCTTTTCCGATCTAGCAAATAAGCGAGGAGTTTAAAATAACATGCGAAGATAGTAGAATTTATTAACGATTTATCGAGCATTTGAATCCCTTTGTGTTTATTATAATACATATTACATTACAATTTAATTAGCAGTTACATGAAAAGGAAGTTTTATCTCACAGTTTATTAAAAATTAGAAATAGGTTTTCATTAATCGAAAATTTTTGATGGGTTGCTAAATGGTTCTCTAATTAAATATTTGCTGTTTTATAAAACTCGTATTTAATAAACCCCAGAAATTGATTTTATAATGTTCAAAATGATCTTTTCATTAATTATTCATATAACAATTTCAAATAATATTGACACAAAACGAATTCTCATCAAGTACAAAGGATAAAAGATAAACTTTTTTTTTTTTAAAAGGATTCCAATCTTACAAATTTCAAGATATTTTTTTCTAATAAAATAATATATTTAACTTAATATAATTAATGGGTATCGGTTTATAAGGTGTAGTGGGTAGTTGTAAGGAGCTTAAGTTCAGGATAGAATATAGACAATATACTTGTATTTAAATAATATATTCAATAAGTAAGTAACTCTACTAATCTTCCCTCCTCTTCGCAGTATTTTTTTTTAAAACTATATAGTTGGAAAATGAAATTTAAAAGAATTCTACTCCAAATCATCTACAAACTGACACCCCCGAGTTATAATTAGGTTTCTGGAATTAGTGGTATACATATATACAGGCTCGTTCCGTGGGTTTGTGCCAGCCGGGTGCAAAATTATGTTATTTTTATTTGATTTGTTTTAATTTAATTATAGGATGAGATTAATTAATAAATCAGTCGCTAGATGGCTTTACACAACAATTTTGTAAGGTAAATTTCTGTCCTTTATTAATTGGAGTATAATACTTGCTGTCTGTATGCATAATAAAAGCTGATGGAACGGCCCAAATACAATAAACTTGTCTGTCTCTAAAACAGCATAGACTCATAATTAAAAACTTAGTCTTACTGATAAAGCAATACAAACACACAACACCTATAATAAAATAAAATAATCAGTTACCAAAGTCAAGTATTGAAAGCATGCAATTTTTTGTATTTTCATTATTTTTTCTTAACGTGAATCGTCTATGCCACTCTTTCAATGTGCCACCCAGGAGCATTGCACACCTTGCTTCCTGGCACAGAATGGATCTGCCTGTGTATATATATATACATTTTGCTTTAAATTGGATAAAACTGCTTATAAAATGTTTGAAATGATTTAAACTGTATATGGAGTGAAGTCATGGGTAAGAATGTTTTCAAATGGTTCTCAAGAAGGATTGCAGAGAGATCATTGAAAATGATCCACAAAGGTACAAAACAGATATTACATTTCAGGTTGTAACTCCTCATACTAGCTATATAACTTTTATGATAAATAACTAAATTATTGCAGGGAAATAGTCATATATCACATGACAATAAAATTGTCTTACACATGTTATATAATGAACATGCCAATAGCTCTTAACAAGTTTTTCACAATATCCCTATCCTAAGATCGGTTTCTAGCTGATAAATGCCAGAGCTAGAAACCAGTCTGAGGATAGGGATATTCTGAAAAGCTTGTTAAAAGCTATTGGCAGGCTCATTATATAACATGTGTAAGACAAGCTTATTAAATTAAGTCACATGATATATGATTTGATTTCCTTGCAATTATTGTTTTTGCTCTTGAGACTTTGGAAATTTTATATTGCTAAAGCTATTAATATATGGTGTATCATTTAAGTTAGATAGTTGAATTTGAGAACACGTGGATGTCTGAAAAATTCAGATTTTCTCCTTAATAGTTAACCATTACATAAAGTGCTGGATTTGACCTGGTATTTTGAAATCTAATGCTTGAATATCCTAGCACTTCACTGATGGCAGCCAGAGCTAGAAACCAGTCTGAAAATAGGGTTATTCTGAAAAACTTGCTAAGAGCTGTTGGTATGCTCATTATATAATAACTAAATTATATACATAAGACATACATTAATTTGGAGATGGCAATGCAGGCTGCTTGAAGAGAAAACCAATCATCTTTTCATTAGGATACATTATGTACTTTTAATAATTGTTTGGTTAATTGCTGTTTTCATATGATGAATCTCATTCAATTGACCAAATTGAATTTATATTTTTATTTTCCTCAACTGAAAGTCAATTCAGATACCATTTAGCCTTGAATATGACACTCTACCATTATGCTAAAACATACTAGGTGTGGCATATAAATAATGTCTGATAATTACTTGGTGGGATGTTATTGAAATATCTAAAATTTTAAAAAATATTTCTTAAGCATACACACACAAAATTATAAAATATAATGTTTCAAGCCAAGACAAATATTGAAGTGACCAAATCTCTGACCACTGATGAGTCAATGTATCAGCCTTATTTGTCAAACTAACACTATATGTAGAATTACCATATATATATATTTCCTTTCTCCATATCTTTATATGAATGTCAGCAGATTTTAACTATTTCAGATTCTGATATTTTTTATTGTTTCACCTAGTGAGAGTTTTTGAAAATACTCGATCTTTCATTTTTGTATAAAATCTATATTTTATATTAAAACTCAATAAGTTGGACTTGATTTCTTTTCAATTTAATTTTATAAACAAAGAGTATTGATTTCCATTTCATTTCTATTTATAATACAAATTTGCATATGGTTTGTTAGTATGCATGTTTATGGAAAACTTCACCAAAAGTGCATTCAGCTTTAGGTTATAAAGAAGAACAAAACCACTTTGTTACATGGACAAACAAGCAATTGCAAATTTGATACTAATAATATTCCAAAGCAAATCACATTTGACCTTCTTAAATATTTAAAAAATAGACTTCTAAATAAGAACAGCAGAACATAAACATAATCAATGATGTTTATCTAAATACTTTTTCAGAAAATGAACAAATTCTTTTTTATTTTAAGTTTTTTTTAATGTGAATGAATAAATGTTGATTTTTATCAAATTCTGCTTTGAAATATGATATATGCTTTACAATTATTAAAATATTTGAAGATGATGACATTAGCAATGAGTTTTACTTTAATCATCATCAAGAAGGATAGAATGCTCTTATAATAAATCTTCCTACACAGAACAATAGAGTAAAACCTTAGATGTTATTAATTGTCTGTAAGATACTAATCTCTTTAGGTATACTCTTTCAATTAAAAAAATCATTATACAAAAATATTCTATGTTAGTATCACTATAACGATGTTAAAATTGTTATCTAAAACAGCAGAATAACTACATTTTTCTGAAAATAAACATTCAAATATAAGAATTATCAAGTGAATTTAGATGAACTTTAAACCAGACTCCAAATTAAATAAAGTCTTTTTAAATGCAACCAAGCATTAATCTTCTCTGGTTAGAGTTGATATCTATTCATTTTAAATCATTTGTAAAGGAATAGTACTATATAAAATTATTTTTTCCCAGAATGGCTTAAAACGAGCAGAAATTAACCCTGCCATGTAAAGGTGTTGCATTTAATAAGATTTTGTTTATTCTTGAATCTGATTTGAATTTCAGTCTAAATTAAAATCCAATATTAAACAACATATGTAAATGGTCATTTTACATAAACACTTAGTTTGATTAACAAAGATGGGTGCATTGATATGCATAGCAGATGATGGTGTGATGATTTCTATGTTTATATACACATAGTGGGTCTCAGGAAAAAGTAATAGATAACTGGTTCTCTCTTCAAGTAAGATCCAGTGCTATTTCTGAATCAATGCATGTATTTCTAGAACATAGGTTAGCAATTTGCTATAATTTTTTTTTAGAAATCACATCTGGATTGCAAGTTACAATGTTAAATATGATGATGTATTCATATCTTAACACATGATGGACTGTGAATTTATATTAAATTTTATTTTAAATTAGGCAAAACTGCTTCCAAAACCTTTGAAATGATTCCAACTCTGTAGGGTAGTGAAACCATAAGTCATAAGGATGTTTTCAAGTGGTCTTTAAGATTTCATAATAGCAAGAAAAGCATGGAAAATGATCTATGATGATCCAGACATGCTAATACTAAAAGTTTTGTAGTTAATAGCGAAACTATCACTATACACTGATTTAGAGATGGCACTGCAGGCAGTTTGGAGAGAGAATGAGTCACCTTTGCATGGAGACACTATGTATATTCACAATTCAAAGTTAAAATTTGTTTTTTTTAAAAGATTATTAACAAGTTTAGGATTTTTTCTGTTTTACGTAGTCAGATCTTAATAATTCTAGCAAGACATTCAATTGTTGGTCAGTAAACTGATGTCTAGATAGTCATAGTAGTATCTGACTAGTTTCAAGAATACAGTAATCTTCCTTATTCTTCCATGAAGAGATACTAAAGGGTTTTAGACCTACAATAAGAAACAGAAGGTTGTTTGAACTGCAGCAAGTCTCTTACTTAGTTTTCTCTTATTATTTAAAAAAAAACATCATTATGAAAAGGCTTGTATTGAGAATATTTCAATGTGATAACTTACTGTTCCAGTTTTTGCATTTCAGAAGAATGACCATTAAGAATATTCTGTCTAAAATTAGTTCTGTAGGCCAGAGAGCTGTGAAGGTGCTTTTTGTTCATCAGTTTATTGATTCAATGGAAATACTTTTAGGCATTACTGACTCTGGTCTGGTGCATAGTTGAATTAACTCCAACTTTGATTCAAAATTCTTATTGGTGAGAGTAAAAGTGAAAATGTAGAATAGGAGTGTGGGTATTATAGTAAATATACTATCTGCTGCTCATCCATTGCTTAAGCCTGTGGATAGATGGCTCTGGTATAGAGTGAAAAGAATTGCTCTTGGATGCATATAAGAAAGTCATGTGATATTACTATTATAGCCACATATACTCAAACACTCAACCAACTGGTAACTAACACTGTAAAAGAAGGGAATTGATATTACTAATAGAAGGGAATTGATATTACTAATAATCAATAAAACATTTTTGTGGATAATCATCTAAATAATATTATAACAATATACACAAAAATACTTTCTATCCATAAAAGTATAAGAATTTCTAAAACATCATACTATAAGAGAAGATAATAATAAAGGCAAACAGCATGTTTAATAAATAGACCATGACAAGACAAAGGCCTTTCCAATAGGCATTCACAGACAACAGTGAGAAGAAGGCAGTAATCACAAGGATTTCTAGTATTTCACATAGGAAAACTCTCCATACAATAGCACTACTCAGTGCAAGCCAGAACAATCAATGGATGCTGGAAGGTTTGTGCATAATCCCCAGATTAGTTTCTAGTTTGTGGTTTTCACCAGTGAGGAGCCTTGAATCTGAGAGCATTGCACCTAGATATTACGATATAATGCAACCCACCAGCAGCCACCTTTTACCTTTTTAGCTAACTATAAAGCGTTGAGTCCAAAATTAAAACCCAATAATGTTTTCAATTCAAGCTTATTAGCTTGTATACTCATATAGATCTGAACTCAATTCAGCATCCATACTTTTTGGTGTCTTTGGTTTTTTAATTATCACCACCAACATAATCCTATTGGGCAGAATTGGTATTAAACAACTAAACATCACATGAGCAACATTCTTTATGCTTATGCAAGCTGTTTTCACAAAGGCCAAACTCTCCATACAGTAGCGCCAGTGCAAGCCAGAGTAATGAATGAATTCAGAGAGGCTTGAGCATAAATCCCCATCTAATGCCCACTCATCCAATATCCCCAGACCAGTTTCTAGCTTGTGGCTTTCATCAGTGAGGAGCTCTCAGATCCAAAGCTTCTCACTGATGAAAGCTACAAGCTAGAAGCTAGTCTATAGATGTTGGATGAGCAGTCAGTCACTAGATAGGGATTTTATGCACAAACCTTTCTGTATCCATTGATTACTCTGGCTTGCACTGAGTGGCATTACTGTATGGAAAGTTTTGCCTCTGTGAAAACAGCTTGAGTAAGCATAAAGGATGATGATCATTGATGTTTAGTGATTTCCAGTATCTGAGTGGTAAGAATTTAAGTGATTTTTTTATCTTCATTTTATTCTTTAGCTAAGGATAGCTAGTTACGCAGCTACTGACAAAAAGGATGGATGGTTAGCTAGGTTAGCTGCAAAACTGTTATATGAGAAAAGAATCCTAAGGTTAATAGGAAAAAAAACCAATTGATCTCTACTTCTATACTGAATATTTCCCATGCTTTTGCCAATTGCTTACTTCTATGCACAATGCAAGCATAATATTTATAGTTATATTCTAATGTAAGTGGAATTCTTCACATTGGATTACATGATGTAAAAATGTATTGCATATCAGTTATCGGTTATGACCACGGATAAATAGATGATAAGCCATCATTAAAAATCTTTAAATAAACTCAATGATATACATAGTTTTAAAATATCAAAAGCACTAATTAGATATAAATAAATAAGAAGAGATGCCAATTTCGATCATAATGTGGAACACATTTTTTATTACATAAAAGATGAACAAATCTCTTGGAAGCAGTCATATATGGTCAAATTCCTTTGGAGACTATCTTAGGGCATATTGCCAATAATCCACCCAAACATAATAACTACACAATTTACATGAATACTGCAATGGTAACTGGCTTGATGTCAATGTGCAAATATATTAATTTATAGTAAATTATCACAGTGATAAGTACCCACACTGCTCTGCGTGGTTTATAGCAGTGGTAAGAGTATTAGACTCTGGAGTATAAGATCCTCAAATTGATTCCAGTGCTGGCACTTTAAGTACTGAAACTTCTTGTGATGTTTTGAGCAGCAAAGCTATTCCTTATATATAGGGTACTCACGCTTCGACATCAAGTAGGTATTACCATTGTATTAATATAAATCAGGCTGCTTTTATATTTGCATGGTTTACTGGCAGTACCCTGAGGTAATTGATGGAAGGAAGTTATTTCTGGAACACATGTATATTGTAGAGTGATTTGTTAATTTTTTCTGTAGCATAACAATTGTAATTATAAGGTGGTATGCCATTTGCTTATACTGAATATTTTCTGTATATGTAAGTAGAAGGATTTGAACTCAGGATTTTTCAGTCTACTCATCCTCCACTCTATCTTGAGTGACTAATACACATAACCACACACATGTGAAAAACATACAAGATCCCTAATATACTTATTTCATGTAGAACCAGCACTCATCAGTTGAGCCAAATCACAATCTCCCACACATATATACAATCAGGGTTTGGTTTATACAAAGATATCAATTCTTCAAACTTTAATGTACATGTCTCAACCTTCTTACCCATGTGATGACTATTCAACCATTCCTACTCTATTAATATATATGGATATATAATGTCCAACAATAGAAGGGGTTAAACTAATGTAATGTGTATATGGGTATGACTATAATATCAAACCCAACAAGGGCTTTGAGCATTATATTGTCAGTTTTTCAATGAAATGGACAGTTGAATAGTTGGAAGGGTAAAAAGATTGAAGTTTGTCCATTAAATTTTGAGAAATTGCTGCTATCTTAATATAAATCGAACACTGACTGTATAAAGGTGTAGAAGATTATGATCTATCCCAACTGATGAGTGCTGGTTCTGCATGAAATGCATGTATTTGGGATCATGCATCTTTTTGCATGTATGTGGTCATGTGAATAGGTTGCTTGAGATAGAGTGTAGATGAATAGACTGAAAGGATCAAATCCTTCTATTTATACATAATAGTTTTTTTTTCATATGTCATAGCATCGGCCAGGACGCGAACCCATAACCATCTGCAACCAACTACTTGCTTGCAAGGCAGCTGCGATGACCTCTCGGCTAACAATGCTTGATAATAGTTGTAGTAAAAAATATGTAAGCATATAACCATGAATAATTTATTTTAATTTATCGTTTTAATAATTTAATTGTTTTTGATATTTGAAACTAAATTTAGTTTCACACAATTCTTATTTTTGTCTTATTTTCATTGCATAGTTCAATAGTTTGTTTATGATCCTGAATATGTTTATGCTCTGGGTGTGGAATATGACAGTATGTTAATGGCATAAGAATTAGAATGTTATGTTATGAGAGAATCATGAAGTCTTCTGTAAGGGGAAGTGGCAATTAATAACCTATTTGGTATATACTGATTATAAATAAAGCTACCAGATGAGGTGACTCTTAATCCGATCCTCATATAGATGGTTATAAATTGATGGTGGGAAATATAACATCTTTTTAGAGTTTTGCAATATGTCTTTTTACAAAATATGAATATTTGATCATCATCATCATCTAGTTTAGGGTCACTATGTTTAATAAATTATTTAACACCTTTTTACACTCTTGTATAAATAATTATCAATATGGCATATATATATATATATCCCTGAGTTTATTCCATTACCTAAAATATTGTCCAATGAGTAGAAATTTATAAATAAATTTATTGACATGAACTAATGTTTATCCATTTTTTTCCATCCACTAATAAAAAAACTTGTTTTGACTCAGGGATTGTCAATTAGTAGAAATTGATAATTTCTTGGCTTCACCAAATGTTAAAGGTTATCTCTGTTTATATGGATATAATTTCATTTCTATTCTTTATTATAATTACATTCCATGGAAATATTTAATTCAATATATATATATTGTAGTTTAGTTTGTCAATCTATGGAAATATTTGTAGTTATATGCAAATAATTAAAATCAGAATGATGTATTTGTATTGAAGAATAATTTAACCAACATTTCAGTTTCATTATTTCTAATCAGCAAATTTATTAAACATTATTTTAAGTTATTAAAATGAAGTTATTTAATACTAGAATAGATTAAGTTTTATATATGTGTAATTTTTCTTGTTTACAGTTATTAAATTCCCTGTGATCCCAAAGTTTGGTTAGACATAATGGTATGTGGGGTATATACATGTGTTTGGACATGTATAATACTTCTCTTTAGAATTATGTAGATGCTGCTAAGGTAAAGATTAAAGTCAACTCACTTTACTCCATAGATTGTAGTGATTACTAATTTATTGATGGTCAGTACAGTTGTATTACCTGATGACCCAGGGACTTGATATAATGATCCCAGAATTTTTTTGATATGGTTAGTATTATAATTATTTTAGTACTTAAATATAGGTATAGGTATGTAATATTGATGATTGCATTTATAACATTGTGCTTTAAATTTGGCATTAATTAGATGATGATTAGCCTAGGATTTTGCTTTATGTTTTTTCTAAATCCACACAATGGTTGACTGATGATTTTTGATGGTTATTGCTGGTAATTTTATGATCTTGTCCATATGGACAGCTTCTCTGTCAATATCTGTTGCCTATGGTCATCTTTTTATGATCTTGTGCTTATAGTAATCTTCTCTGTCCTTATATGGACAACTTCTCTATCAATATCTGTTGCCTATGGTCATCTTTTTATGATCTTGTGCTTATAGTAATCTTCTCTGTCCTTATAATCTTATGCGTATGGTCATTGTTTTCTTACATACAATATCTGGAGACATTTAAAAAGTAATAGAATGAACAATGAAAGTATATTTTATTAAATGTATGAATTCTGATTGCTCATTTACATATTAGGGAGATACTAGGATAAATATGAATCATGAAGCATATACATCAGTACAATGAAATGAAAATTAACCCTGAAATGACATCTTTTCTATATCATGAAATAGAAAGCATGTACATGTCTAATTTTAAAAACATCCAGTTACAAGTAAAGAAAGGGATGACAAACTTAAGTTTAAAAGACTGCCTCATTATATATTCAAATAACATTCATAATCAAAGGATGAACAACATTCAATTGAGTTTGGAAAATCCTGATATAAAACCACAAAAACATCATGATCACCAATTCCTATGCTTATACAAGCTGTTAAAAGAGTAGCAAACTCTCTATACAGTAGTGCCATCTAGTGCAAGCCTTAGTAATCAATGGATATTGGATGAGTAGACACTAGATAGGAATTTAATTACAACAGATATACTTATTTTTAACTAAAGTTTAAAGTATATATTTATGTTAAAAATGCTTTCCATCATCATTATTATCAACTCAATAATAATTATCAACATAATAATGAACACTAAACATCACATGATCACCATTGCTTATGATTACACAAACTGATTACCCAGAAGCAAAACTCTCCATACAGTAGTGATATTCAGTGCAAGCCTGAGTAATCAATTGATGCAGGAAGGTTTGCACATAAAATCCCTATCTAATGCCTATTCATCCAATATCCCCAGATTAGTTTCTAGCTTGTGGATTTCATCAGTGAGGAATCTTGAATCTTAGAGCATTGCACCTAGATCTTAGGATCTAATGTAACCCTCTAGCAGCCTCTCTTTACCTTATTAGTTAATTATAAAGCTTTGAGACCAAAATGAAAACACAATGATGTTTTCAATTCAAGCTCCCCCAAAAAGGCTGATTTTTATAATTATAGTGTATATATTTATCAGCCAGACATATTATCTTCTGGTAGTAATATATATATAAACACAATAAAAAATATGAAAAGTTATATAATCTTGGCCAAATGAAGAGTGCCGGTTCATCTTGAAATACATTTTGGGGGAGGGGCCATGAATTGCTTTTTTGGATAAAGTATATTTAAATTATTATATATTTAAAAATTGCAATCATCATCATCATCATTGTAAACCATTATCAATCCACTGTAGCATGAAGATCCTCCCTCCAAGATCAATCCATATTCTCTGATCTTTAGCTCCTCTTCTTCACATCACCCCACATACTTCCTTATTTCATCTATATATCTCTTATGTGATCTCTTTTTAGATCTTTTACAATCTTTTAGAATCCAGTTTAATATTTCAATTGTCCATCTATTATCAACTCTTCTAGCAATAAGTCCAACCCAATTCCACTTTAGTCTCTTAATTCTTTCAACGGTGTCAGTAACACTTGTTTGTTCTCTTACCCAGGTATTGCATTTTTGTTCTCTTCTTGTTACTCCTCACATGCATCTCTCCATACTTCTCTGAGTGGTCTGAAGCCTCTCTATTGCTCTTCTCTTAACTGTCCAAGTCTCAAATCCATAAGTAAAAATTAGTCAAACCCATTTATTAAAAAAACCCTTTTCAAACATGTAGGCATATTTCCTTTTAATATTAAATTATTTCTTCCAAAAGCATTTCAATCAAGTTTAATTCCATGATTGATTTCATCCATTATGTTTCCAGCTATAGTAATAATCTGACCAAAGTATTTGTAATTGTTAACTTCTTCCAACTCATCATTATCAATCTTTATTTTCATCTTTTGAGACAATCCATTGAATGTTACTTTAGTATTTTTCACATTTACCTTCAGCCCTACTTCTTACTTTTATCTGATAACTCTTGCAACATTTTCTGAAGCTCTGAAGCAGCATCACATATAAAAACAACTACATCATTTGCAAAATCTAAATTTCTTAAATAATCTCCATTTACCTTTCTTCCTTTAGCTTTCCATTTTAATCCACAAAATACTTCTTGCAGCACTGCAATAAAAAGTTTTGGAGATATGGAGTCATCCTGTCACACACTCTTTTTCAATGTTAATCTTCTTAGCATCATTACTTAATCTAATTGTTGTTGCATTTTATAAATATTCTTCAGAATGTAACATATCTTGAGTCTTGATGATTCAATGCTTTAATCAGTGAAGAAATGCTTATAGAATCAAATGCTTTTTCATAATCTACAAATGCAAAGCATAATGGCAACTTATATTCATTGGTTATTTCTATAACTTCTCTCAATACTTGGATATAATCCACTATACAGAACCCATTTTTAAATTTAACTTGTTCTTTTGGTTGGTTGAAATCCAAAGTTCTCTGAGACGAGTTGTAATTATCTTGATAAAATTTTTGTTTAAAACAGATAAAAGACCGATAAGTCTGTAATTTTGCATCAAGCATTGGTGGCCTAGTGAAAAGCAACTGGTCCGAGTTCGCTTCCCGGTCAACACTTTAACATATTAAAAAAAATCTGTAATTTGTAATATCTTTTTTATTACCTTTTTGAAATATTAATATTAATACTCCATTCTTCCAATCATCTGATACAACTTTATCATTTAGACATTTGTTATATAACTTTACCAAAAAAATTTCTACTTCTTCACCTGCTTCTTTAAGATATCGATTATAATGCAATCATTGCCTGGAGCTTTTCCTTTCTTCATAAATTTAATTGCATGTCTCACTTCTTCATTTAAAATCCTGGGCAATTCAAAAGATATAATAATTACAGGAGGTTCTTGTTCTTTATTATTATATAATTCTTGATAGAACTCTTCTACCCATTTCCTGATATTATCTCTCCTTTTAATAATGGTTCCTTTTTTTCTTATTGCAGATGTTTCTTATCAATACCAAAATGTTGTTTTACACTCTTGAGACTTTTATTTTTTTTCTATAGCTTTTCTTGCAATTTCATAATTATACTTTTTTATATCATTATCAAATCTTTTTATATTCCTTTTTATCTTCCTAAATTTTCTAGTCTAAGTAGATATTTTCTTGGTCAATCAATGCCTTTTTCCACGAGTTATCTTTGTTGCAGTTTATTTACTATTTGATTTCATTCATCTGCTAATATTTGAAACTGATTTGCAAGTTCTAATTTAAATTCATTAGAATGTTTTTGAAGATTAGGAATATCAACTGTAAATATTGTTTTTTTTAATAATTTCTGTCTTTCTAGTTTTGCATTAATAAGTGAAAAATATATTAGCTTCATGCACCCACATCAAAATGCTTTAGATTTGCCTATATATTTAGAAAAATAGGTTGAAGGTAAGAGTGTGACTGCTCTTAACTTTATAAAGTCGAATCTTGTGTTTAGATTTGTAGAGATCTCTCTTGTAATAAATTAAGCCTTCAAGGTGCATGTACTAAGGGTTATAGCCTTATTTAAGTATTAATAAGTATCTTACATCTTACTAATCGATGATCACTTACTGTGTTGAATTTATTAAGAACATTACAATCTTGAAATGTGTATTTTCTGTTAGTCAAAATATAATCCAATTCAGTAGTCCCTTCATTTGGATGCTTTCATGTCCATTTCCTTTTAATATTTTTCTCAAAAAAAAAAAGTATTCATAATATAAAATTTTTCTTTTTCTGCAAACTCCACAAGTCTATGTCATCTCTCATTTCTATTACCATAAACAAATTTTACATACAGTACTTTCATCTTCCAGTTGTTTATCAATTCTAGTATTAAAGTCTCCCACAACAATTTTAAAATGTTTGATCTGATAAAAAGCCTTTTGTACATCCATATAAAATTCTTCTATTACTTCATCACTATGAAAACTTGTTGGGGCATAAATCTTAATTATCTGCATTTGGTACCTGCTATTAAGTTGAATAACTAATCTTGCCACTCTGTCTGATACCCCATCAATCTCCATAATGTTGTTCTACTTTTTATTTATAATGAATCCCACTCCACTTGTACTTACAATATTTGTGCCTTTGTAGTAGAGTACATGTTCACTTTTAAATCAATTGTCTCTTTGCCTTTTCTTCTAACTTCACAAAATCGAATAATGTCCCATTCAATATAAGATAATTCTTCTTTCAATTCTTGTAATATTTCTTCACTTGAAAGTGATTTGCAGTTGTAAGAACCTAAATAAAAGGTCATCATCAAATGGTAGCCTGGGTCCACAATCAAGAGATTCTTAGCACACTCTGACTTCGGCCACCAACTGCTGCCTTGACTAGTGATTGTACAGCTTCCCAGGAGTAAGGGCAATGTTTTATTTTTGTCTGCATGATTGTATATATCTATAACAAAAATTTTTTTCATTCACACACACATTTATTCTGCCTTATTAGGCAACTGAGAAGAAAGATCACACGGTGTTTTTTGATCTTAAACTCGAGGTAAAAAGCCAATAAACTCACCATGCTGGCTAATGCGTGTTGGTGAGCAGGTTAGCCATGTTCGTATACTATATGAATAATCACATAGTAATAACAGCTTCAACAACAAGAACATAAGGAGTTGAGATTAAGAATTTGCCCGGTCCGGTTCCTTTAAGGTCTCCAATAGAGTTTATTATTCCATATGGATGGGTTTAATAATAATAATTTTTAATATCTTTAATTAAGGTTTAAATATAAAAATTTGGATTAAAAATGGTATGCTAATCTTTAGTATAATTAATAATAATTATTATTAGTATAAGCAAACAATATAATATTTAATTGAGGTAATGTTGAAGCCATGAGAGAATAAATTTGGCATACTTAGACTAAAGTGGTAATAATTAAATGTGCATCTATAATTACTAAATAAAATTGAAGTAATTAATATAAAAATAAATGCAAAATAATATTAAATTCGTAAAACGTCTAAATATATATGTTTTGAAAGTTTAAATAACGTATATATCGTACATACATTAAAAATTACAAAGCTTAATTATAAATTTGTTTATATTTTCTCAAACTTAAAATAAATACGTATTAGTAAAATGTTTGCTACAAATTCTTATTCTAATAATAATTCCTGCTGTGATACAGATTTGAAATTCTTTAAGGAAACCGAAATAATTTTGTTATGCTAAGTGATATTTTGGGGGAAAGACTGTCTATTCTCTGTCCACGATTCAATTTCGTGACAAGGACACCGGAATAATAAATATAGCAATTAGAACTAGTTTAGTATAAAAGGAAAGAAAACTAATAACATGCCCATTAACATTTTATTCTCTGTGCTTATAGTGAGAAAGATAACTTTGCGCATTTAGGTAAGTATTTAAATCATTTAAGTAATCCACCTTGGAATACTAACTTAGAAATAAATTAAAAAAATATTAATTTAAGGTAGAAGTATTTTAATCTATATATATTTAATAATAATATTTATTTTTTATTGCTTACAGTATTTTTATTTATTTCCCCCCTTCTAATAATATATGTAGATGTTCCAGTTTGCTATTCGTTTTACTTTAGTTTATCCGAGTTTACTTTTTTATTGCTTACAGTATTTTTATTTATTTCCCCCCTTCTAATAATATATGTAGATGTTCCAGTTTGCTATTCGTTTTACTTTAGTTTATCCGAGTTTACTTTATTTAATATAAAGCTGAGCACTGATTGTATATATATGGAGATAGTAATCTGGACCAACTGATGATTGCTGGTTTAGCATGAAATATGAATATTGGTGATTATTTATCTTTTCAACATATATGTGATCAGATGGATCAGCAATATGAGATGGCATGGAGAATTGAGGATCGTGTGAAAGTCTGAGTTAGAATCCGTTATATATTAACATTATATATGTGCAGGTGTGGGTAAGCCTGTACATTGTATTAACTTACATATTGAAACATAGTGCGTTAAAGGTCTTCCGATCCCCCGCATGTGTATGTAAATGGATTATTCTCCAGTACATGAGTGGTCATAATGACTACATGATCAACATGGGTAGGATGGCAACCTTGGCAGTAACGTGAGTTTTGAACGTTCCATCATCAGATTTTCAATGAAATGGATAGCTGAAGATTTGTGGGTTGGAGTAGTTTGAAGCCTATCCATTAAATTACGAATATTGGCTATCTTAATATAAAGCTGATCACTGATTGTATATATGTGTGGAGATGGTAATCTGGACCAACTGATGATTGCTGGTTTAGCATGAAATACATATATTGGTGAATATTTATCTTTTCAACATGTGTGTGATCGGGTGGATCAGCAATATGAGATGGCATGGAGAGTTGAGGATCGTGTAAAAGTTTGAGTTCGAATCCCTTATATATTAATTGCTTTTACTAAATAGTGCAATTTATGTTTCATTAATGCAGCATTAAAGTAGAAAAAATAAAAACTACGATCTTTTTTAGTGTGGCAGTAAAACTTGAAATTAATAGTAAATTTTAATAAGCATGAACTGCTGAATCATGAAGCCATTCAATTGTTTATTACCTCTGTGTGGATTAGTGCAGTGGTAGAGGGTTAGACTCTGGGAGCATAAGGGTCCTCGAATCAGTTCCAGTTCTGGCACCTCAAGCGCTCACAATTCCCGAAAATAAAGCTATTGATTATTATCTTTATAGATAATACCTTGATTGACTTGGAACGGCTACGGTTGCCCGAACTTATGAATTTCCAAGCAATAAATTATTCAATTTTTTTTTATAATTCAGTGATAGAATATTTGTTTAAAACGGAATATTCTAATCTCATGCATAAATAATTTGACTTTTATGCATACAGATTATGCACTATTATTGGTTTTAACTATTTAATTTTACGCACTATTGATGCAGATCCAAGTTGGAAGGACTTATCTAGTATTCATATATATATATAAAGTATTTAATTTGAATATTTAGATTCCATTTAGAAATGTTCTCGGAAAGTCAAAGTTTCCTATATATATACTTAATCATTAAAAACCAATCAATAGACAATCCTAATATCAATAACAATCAACAAATTCAAACTGTTGTCAAGGCAACCCCCTTTTAACAATGAAGGTGGAATCACACCTTTATTAATGGTTCAATATACTTATAAAGACACTAAAGATTGCAACTTGACCACAAAGATTGGAATTATTGATACAAAGAAGTTTAAACAAACCTCTTTAAATAGTAAATAAAACCTATTCTGAATGCAGACTAATAAATAGTCAATTATAACATTACAACCTGCAATTATGTATACTTATATAATTATAAATATACTTATATATATATACGTTTATAAAAAGTGCACAGATTTTCAGCAATATATGATTATGTTTTCATAATGTTTCTTAAAACAAAGTAGTTCTTTATAGAAATGATTGTAATTTTACTGCAAGCAATTTTATATTCGTCAGAACATTATAATGTATATATCATCATTTTCAAGCATTATCAAGACCCTGCAAAATAAATGCCCCTCCAAGTTTAATACCATTTCTTCGATCCATAGCTTATCTTCTACACATCACTCCAGTAAACCACTTTATCCCATCAATCCATCTCACACAAGATCGCTTTCTAGATTTTTACGATTTCTTGAGATATAGTTTGTGAATATTGTTATATCTTCTAATAACTTTAAGTCCATCTTCAGCTTCTTAAAAATATTATCACTTCTAGTAACATCTGGCCCATTTCCACTTCAGCTTTTTATTTCTTCCAGTGATAACAATAATACCTGTTTTTTTTTTTTTATCCGTATATTTCATTTTGATATCTTGTTACTTCCAACACTTTCGTTGTGGGGTGTGGATTCTCTTCTTTTAAGCCTTAAGATCGCAAATCCATGCTTCACTATTGTTATACTCATTTATTAAGATCTTTCTATTTCAAATGCATATATGAACACACTTCTATTAATTTTTTTTATGTATATAATTATACGAAAGTCGTATTAACTTCATAAAATTTCCCATACCGTATAAATTATATAAGCAAATTAAACCTTAAACCTGCTTAAGGACACGTCTTAAGCAAGCTTAATGTATTTCCACTGTTCCTAATAGCAGATTGTAGACTGTATCAGTTATTGAAGATGCTACGGAATATAGTTTACGTTGATATAGTAGATTTTATAAGATTAATTTGAGTTTCGTTTTACTATATACAATATTACATTTCATACAGATACTTGGATTGTAATTTTAGTTAGCATTGAATGATGAATCACTTTTAATGATCTGCTTATTAATAATATATTCAAGTTGTTTACTGAATTCAACTCGATGAGAAGTTTCCGTTCAGATATTAAGTCGAATTTTGTAAACATCTCTGTTTGAATCTACTAATTTTCTAAGTTCCTGCTAAGCAACATTTTTCTTCTTTACTTAAATATCTTCCTCTCCCCTCTTTGCTTTAATTTAGATAAGTAATTATCTAATAAAGATTTCCTTGATTAAAAAAAAAACCTAAAAATATCTTTACAATTACTATTTATAGTTAAGTTTATGTAAGTCTTTCAAAATGTAAGTTTGTGGTTAAAACCTGTAGAGGTCCTTACTATCGCATTTTTACAACACATTCTTAAGGTTACAGCCATAGTAAATATTATTTACGTAAGCTTGGTTAGTAAAAGGTATTTACCAAAATTGTCCAACTCTTTAATATATATATTTAAAAAACTTAAGGTCATGTTTAGATATTATGGCATAATATTGATCTGCATCGTTTTTGGTAGCGTTCACTCTGCGGGCCAAGTAATTAAAAAGGTGACCCTCACTGATAACTTTTGTTTTCAACAAATAAATAATTGCTATTTTTTCTATTACTCACATACACACACACACAGACATAAATAATTTCAAGTATCTCATCATTTAATGGTTAATATATCATCGTTGCTATGCTCAGGTGTTAAGGTTCAAATTCAGTAATCTCAAGAGCATCATTGCTTTATGGTTAGTATATCATCCTGTCAAGTAAAGCGAGGAATTGACTAGTCTTATTAATCTTTCTTTTTTATTGTTGGCATGGCAAAGGAGGGTATTCTATAAAGTTCTTTGTTTGCACTAAGTCATTTAAAATAGTTAAACTTTTTACTAAAACATAATCTGGTGAAGGGTGAATTTTATGACTTTTGATAAACGATTTTTTAACCAAACAATAGATTTTCGACCATTGTCATTGACTATGATTTATCTCTATGTTCGACCCCAGAAACAAACTCTTAAATTCTTAGTGAAAGCTCCAGTCAGGATTCATTACCATTTAATGGTTCTATGCAGTGTGATTTAAAACTAAAGATTTGGAAGGAAACTCTACCTTTAAAGTGTTCGAATATTTTACGACTATCTGAAGAATAAATTATTTAATAAATTTTGCCTGATACAGTTTAGTGCAGTGGTAATATGAAGAGCTGAAGATGTCTGAACTGAAACCCAATTCTGATATGTCCAATGCTTGAATGTCATGTAACCACCTGATCAACAAACCATTCAAATATTAATGATTCTGGTATTATAAATTTGTTATCTAATTGATTATCCAGATAATTAATAGTAGTTCTTATATGACTTTTTGTTGACATTATAGATCCTGATAAATTAATTTATGCACAGGGAGTAAAAAGCACTGGATTTATCTTTATCATAATATAATCAAATAGTTTATTGCTAGAATTTAGAAATTTGAACACTGTAAATAACAGAGCAAAATCATGATCTAATGGACTCCGAGATCCAAAGATTGCCTCTCTACTACTATACCAAATCTTGCAGGACATTATCTTTAATGTACACCACTTAATAGCAATCCATATTTAGTCTAATGTTAATCATTTACTTTCTATTTATTCTACATTTTAATTTTTTAAAAAATCAATCATCATAATCAGGAATAATCACTCACAAACGAGTATGACCATACCTACCCGAAAACCGAAGAAAAAAGAAAGACAAAAAGTAAAATAAATAATAATACATTGAAGATAATTTTTGTCATAACTATTCAAAACCATTAATGAAACACAAATATGTCCACATATAGAACATACTGGACTATTTTTCTATACGTTTGATATTTTGTATGCTGTCTTTTAACTTCTGCAGGGAATTTTTCTTTTTGAAAGTCTTCAATATCGTATCTAATTGCATTTCTTCATCCTATTCTAACCTCATCAATATCTCTCTAATGAAATATTATACTTCTAAAGAATATTTTTTAGATAATCCTTATAACATAAAAGACTACATCTTACTTGGTAAATTCATTAACATGTTTGCTGCAAAATTAATGTTTCGGAAGTCTTGTATTGTGTATTTGTTTTAGATATCCAATCCCACAAAGATGTGGTTTTAGAATAGTGAGTTATCCATATGCAACAAATAAACAGCATACATCTTGGTTTTTATGATTTTAACATTGTATTTTTAGAATATTTCTGAGTGTCTTTAAATCTATTATTATAAAACGCTGAAAACTTTGAAATTATTCAAACGGAAGTTAATCTCCGATAATGCGCTGTTTTAAGAAATCGCGCATAAGCGGAGTTGACTTCCGTTTGAATAATGAGTGTCTTTAAATAATTTTTTTCCTAATATTTCTAAATTTCATTGATTGAGGATCCTGTCTCACTTTCAGATAATAAAGCAAATAAAATAGTTTTATAGTCAATTAATTTCTCATAGAAATTATTTCTCTAAGATGAAATACCTTTTCTTTTTTTTATATATATGTCAAATGCGTTGACCGGCAAGCGAACCCGGACCAGTTGCTTGGAAGGCAGCTATACCTTTTAACTTGTTTCAAAAGCAGCAGAGATACATTAGAGTCTGTACTGCAACTGGATATCTAAGTCGACCATAATTTTATTTAAAAAGCTAGCAGTATATTTAAATCGGTTTTAAAGGTTTTATTACTGAGAATTTTTCCTTCCCTCGTGGCAGATAAAAGCCTTGAATTTTTTGAATACTAATTACTAAATCAAAATCTGAAATATATTGCAATCAAAAGTCCCTTCTGTAAATCACCTTCTGAACTGGCAATGATAAAATAATCATTAGAACACTGAAAGTCCAGAAGCCAAGAAGATTAGGTTCTTGGTTTTGCTTTTAACTAATTCAGATTAAAAATTCCACTAACAAATAATAATAAGAAATAATTAAAGGGGTTTATTGTTGGAGGGGGGGGGGCAAGGTTCATAAGAAGTTTAAGTACTGGATATGCCATAACAGTCTTAATCCATGCAGGTTAGCTCTTCAAGGTTTAAATCCAGGATAGATAAAATTTGGGATTTTAAAAGTTTTATTCTAGCTAGCTGATCAGTAACTAAATAGCTACCAATTTGAAAAATGGTTGGTAAATGACTATTAGCTATTTTTAACTACAGAATGAGATAAAATTGGGAAATTATTGAAGATGTATACTATTCATCAGTGGTAATGCTTAGTGCAATAGTTTTTCTTTCATCATCCTGCTTTGGAGAACTTTTAGAGAGATCTTTGATTGGCTGTGGATTATTTAAAGGTGTTTTGCTATATAACATGGAAATACTTTCTAGGGTGGTCTTGGTAATTTAAAAGACACCTTAACTATAGGACACCATGATGAAATTGCTGTCTGACACTCTTGAATATAGATCCAATTTTATAACAAAATATCACCACACTCTTTAAAAACACTCCACGTTTGTGTGTTTAATTAAAAAATATATTTATATTTATCTTTAACTAAGGTTTAAAGTTTATATGTGGGCTAGAGAGAATCTCTACTTTAATAAACGATTAGTGATAATCATTATTGTATTTATTTGGAGTCGATCTTGTCAAAGTTATGGGTATAGTAAGTTTGACACTTGTAAATCAAAATGTAACAATTTAATTTAGATTATTAACTATAGGAGAATAATTCGTTTTGGATTTCTTTAGCTGTTAAGAAATCTACCGACCATTTGAAACTTTAATTAAAAATGAGAGAGAAAAAAAATCTAAACAATATTTGCTTAAATGGATGAAATATGTGTGCGCGTATCTATAGATCTATGTCATATAAATACATGTGCAAAGTATATTAATATATATAATTATTTTTTAGATTCCTTCATAATGCTTCTTAAATTAATCGTTCTTTTGGCCTTTATTTCTTTGGTAAGATTTTATATTATTATTATATTTTAAATACATATTAAACAAATATTGCGCAATATATAAAACAAACAAATGATTTTTCTTAGGCTATGGGACAAGCCGCCTTTTCAACTGGTCAAGGACAGGGGCAGGGTCAAGGAGGTGGATTGTTTGGAGGTGGCCAAGGGCAGGGGCAAGGTCAAGGTTCTGCTGGATCATTTGGACTCCCATGGCCATATCCTTTTCTTTTAGGTTAAACGTAAGTAGTATATGTATACTAAAACTGTGAAACATTTATGCGCTTTGATATTCACACACATTTATAGTGGAAAGCTTTGCATCCGCCTAACCATTCCCATGAGTCGGCATTTGAATTTCAAGCCTGATAAAACTCGGAACTTTCATTCAGGTTTAGGGCTTTTTGGCCAGGTGACTGGCCCGTAGTGCAGTTAAAAATTCCGAAGATGGTCAATATATTAGTTAGAGAGGAAAAGTAAAATGACTTGTTACTTAAATTCACCCCATACTGCAATTAACAGACCTAGATGATTAATGCCTCCGTGAATAATTGTTAGAGATCTTTGTTTTCGATTGTACTATTTATAGACAATTTTATAATTTCCTTTATAAATATTTAGCGCGTAACGATGATTGGAGAAAATACACAAAGAATTATCTCACCGATAAAACACAATCTGATTCAACAACAAAGCCAATTATTTATAATTACTTAGCAACCATTTTTTCCCCATCGTTGCTTAGCGATTACAAATAAGTAACGTTACTGTTGATCTGTATTTTTTTTTCAATATATTGGGGATAATTTTTTATATTGCAAATTGTACAACTAAATGATAAAACAGAATTTTAAATAAATTAGCCCATTGTAGGGTGAAAACCTCTGAATCAGTCCCAGAAGATTGAATAATGAAGGAAAAGCAGTACTCATTAATTAAACTCAGTGTGATGAGGCTTTGAACGATTCTTGTATTCACATTTGATTTCTCTCTCCAATATATAACAAAAGACTGATTTACTTTTTACCTATAAAAATATGTAAAGGTGACACCTTTAAATAATTTACTCCACTTAGTTGGTTATATAATACCTACCTAAAAAGAAAATCTTAGAGTTTTTTAAAATATAATTTATTTGATCCCTATTCGAATCCTAGATTGCAAATATAGCAGACGGATGCACCCCATCCACCGCAAATAACTTAATGTATTTTAATAAACTATATTTTTTATTAAAATTGTTTGACAATATAATACTTACTTGAAAAGAAAATCCGAAGCCTCTTAAATAGAATTCATTTGACCCTATTTGAATCCTAGGTCGCACAGACGGATGCACCCCATCCACTACAAGTCTCTTAATGTATTATAAATATATGACTATATTTTTATAAAAATTGTGTGACTATATAATACCTAGCTGAAAAGAAATTTTTTAGCCTCTTAAATAATATTCATTTAGCCCCTATTCGAATCCTAGGTCGCAAATATAGCAAACGGTTGCACCCCATCCACCATAAGTCCCTTAATATATTATAAATATATTGCTATATTTTTATAAAAATTGTTTGTAGAAAGAAATGAAGAGATCAAGCAATGATTATTCACATATATATATACTTCTTGATGTTATATAAAAGAGGTAGTAAATCGAGGACTTATTAAATAAAAGTATAAAACTTAAAAAGAATTTTGTTATGTGAAATATATCAATGCGCTGCTAGTTTTATTTTTTAAATTAGAATTTAAATTATCGCTTCAATAGTATTCAGTGTGTACATATAATCTAATTTATATTAATTATGAACATTTTCTTTTTAGGGATGATGATATTAAAAAATTCGACCTCTTTTTTGTAAAACGGACTAAACGAATTGCTGCACCCTCGAGATGAATAGGCTGGATGGATTCTGTTAATAATGTAGCTTTCTACCAAATTTTTTCTGTGTTCAAGTTTTGTGTTGTATAAAATGTCTGTAAAAAATAAATTATTTGCATATCTAATAATTATTGTTTGCATTTTTTTTTACATTATTCAATTTATAATTTAATACCCTGTACAGTCTTACACACACCTGCACATATAATATAATATATAAGGGATTCGAACTCAGACTTTCATACCACTCTCAACGCTCATGCTAACTTATATTACTGACCCACCTGATCACACACATGTTGAAAAGGTAAATAATCGCCAGTATACGTATTTCGTGCTAAACCAGCACTCATCAGTTTGTCCAGATTACCATCTCCACACATATATACAATCAGTGCTCAGCTTTATATTAAGATAGCCAATCTTCATACTTTAAAGAACAGGCTTCAAACTACTCCAACCCACAACTCTTCAGCTGTCCATTTCATTGAAAATCTGATGATGGAATGTTCAAAGCCCACATTAATGCCAAGGTTGTCATCCATGTTATCAGTCATTCTGATCCCTCATGTACCAAAGAATAATTCATTTTATATACATAGGCGAGGAATGGGCAGACCTTTAACACACTATGTTTCAATATGTAATTAAATGCACTGTACAGGCTTACATACATCTGCACATATAATGTAATATACAAGGGATTTGAACTCAGACTTTTACATGATCCTCAACTCTCAATCCATCTCATATTGCTGACCCACCTGATCACACACATGTTAAAAAGATGATGCAGGATTTGAATGTTTCACCATCAGATTTTCAATGAAATGAATGGCTGAAGAGTTGTGGGTTGGAGTAGTTTGAAGCCTGTCCATTAAAGTATGAAGACTGGCTATCTTAAAATAAAGCTGAGCACTGATTGTATATAAGTGTGGAAATTGTAATCTGGACCAACTGATGGTTGGTGGTTTAGCATGAAATACACATATATCGGTGATTATTTATCTGTTCAACATGTGTGTGATCAGGTAGGTCAGCAATATGAGATGGCATGAGAGTTGAGGGTCAAGTGAAAGTATGAGTTCAAATCCTTATATATTATTCATGAAATCTTTTAATATATCAAAAAAAATATATCACATGATCCTAATTTACACAATATTTTCCAAGAGAAAAGTCTATTTATATTACTTCAGTTCTGCCATCTAGTGTAAGTTTGAGAAATCAACAGGTGCTAGATGATATATTTTTATAATGGATTATTTCCATCATCTAATATGTGTGTTGAATGTCTTTAGAAAAGTTTAATTTTTAGTTAAATATTCCAAATGCATTCAACTGTTAGTAATGTCACAGCAAACAGATTAGTATATGCACCAACTGTTAGTAATATCACAGCAAACAAATGTTAGTAATATCATAGCAAACAGGTTAGTATATGCACTAACTGTTAGTAATATCACAGCAAACAGGTTAGTATATACACAATGTTTCGAAAGGTATTTTTCTCCCCTCTTCTTCAGGTGTTGCTGGCCTGACCAGTGACAGTACTAGCATGGGATTCGAACTTGGGCCCTTAGAAACTTGATAATTGAATTTTAAGGTAATGCTCTAACCAACTGAGCCACTGCCAAAGGCAACAGTATGTAGTTATTTCATATACTTATCTATGAGGTTCCTCCTGATTTCTCCACTTTTTCCTCAGAGCAAAGTTGATTAGTGGTTTCCATACATTATGTATAGTTACACTAGATTGGCTTATGGGATTTTTTGCCATTGTCATGTGAGCAGCTTGTTTAAATTTTCTTCTTTATCCAATATTTTTGTATTTTCTCAATTGAACATATGTTCATTGGTCCATACATGGTCTGCTACCTTAGACACATCTGTTTTTTCTCTTCTAATCATCAGTTTATGTTATTGCAAGCACTTTTGAATAAGATGGCTGGTTTCACCAATATATGTTCTTCCACATTCACATGGTATTTCATAGATGCAGTTTTTTCTTTGCAGCATTTCAAGTTTAGGCTTTGTAGATGTTAGAATTCCTTGTTGTGTGGTATGGCTCTGCAAAGCTGTTCTGATGTTATACTGATTGCAGATTTTCCTTAATTTGTCTATTTTTGGAATGTATGGATACACTACAGTACCAATAATTGTATTTACTCTTGATGGTTCTTTTTGTTGTCTATTTAAGATTTTCTTAATAACAACTGATGGGTAACCATTTTTCTTAAGAGTTTGTTTTATATAGATCTTTTCTCTTTCCAAATCACCAGTTTCTGAACAAACTTCTTTTGCTTGAAATGCTGCAAAGAAAAAACTGCATCTATAAAATACCATGTGAATGTGGAGAAACATATATTGGTGAAACCAGCCATCCCATTCAAAAGTGCTTGCAAGAACATAAACTGATGATTAGAAGAGAAAAAACAGATGTGTCTAAGGTAGCAGACCATGTATGGACCAATGAGTATACATTCAATTGGGAAAATACAAAAATATTGGACAAAGAAGAAAAGGTACAAAGAAGAAAATTTAAAAAAGCTGCTCACATGACAATGGCAAAAAATCCCATAAGCCAACCTAGTGTGACTATACATAATGTATGGAAACCACTAATCAACTTTGCTCTGAGGAAAAAGTGGAGAAATCAGGAGGAAGATCATAGATAAGTATATGAAATTACTATATATTGTTGCCTTTGGCAGGTGGCTCAGTTGGTTAGAGCATTACCTTAAAATTCAATTATCAAGATTCTAAGGGCCCAGGTTCGAATCCCATGCTAGTACTGTCACTGGTCAGGCCAGCAACACCTGAAGAAGAGGGGAGAAAAATACCTTTCAAAATGTTGTGTATATACTAACCTGTTTGCTGTGATACTACTAACAGTTGAATGCATTTGGAATATATTAGATGATGGAAATAATCCAATATAAAAATACAGCTAGAACACCATCATCACAAACCTTCAGAAAAATGCTAGATGATATGTTTATTAATTAACCTGCTGTCTCGCTTTTCGCACCCTTAGTTGAAAGACCCTATTAAGAACTTTGGTCATTTTATTTCACAATTAAACCTTTTTTTTAATATTATGGTGTGCAGAGTGATGGGTCATGTGAAAGTCTGTGCTCATACCCTGTCTATTATATTTTGATAATCTTTGTATGTAAGCTTACAAAAACGTTATTCTAAAAGATAATATTTGAATGCGAATGTATTAAATTGAATTACTAGTGCTTACAATAGCTCTTTTCATTATTGAATTGTAATCTTGTCTATTCATAAAATTATAAAATGAAATATTTCTTATTTGAATTCCACTTCGTTTTTAGTGAGACCTCAGAAAAGAATAAAAATATGATTTAAAATTATATTTATTATATAAGGCATTCGAATTCAGACTTTCACACGACCCTCAACTCAACTCCCCATGCCACCTCATATTGCTGACCCACCTAATCACACACGTGTTGAAAAGATAATTAAAATTTCACAAAAAATTTTTTCACTGGTATGTATGAAAGCAATTTTTCCTACCAATAAGAATCCTTTTTGCTTTTATCATAACTACAGCTTTAACAAATAAAATCTAATTATAATCATATATATTTAATATTTTAGGTTTAAATATGTAAATATAAACTGAGAATTGCAATTTTTCTTTTAGAAATATTAAATAAGAATCTGGAACAGCCCGAGGCCAAATAATTGACCAATCAGTGAAGCTGTTCTTTGTATTATGATGCAACCAATCAGGACTAGTCAGCTCGCTTTCATATTCAAATTTACATGATATTTGTATTTTATGATTTGTCTTCTTAATAACAAACATTTCAAAATAAATATAATTATAATCACATTTTTTTTTTTGTCAAAAACAAATATTTTACATATATATTGCATAAATAAGGTTAAATATATAAATAAATTATTGAGAATTACAATTTTTCTTTCACAAATACTAAAATAAATAAGTATGATGAAACAGCTACAGGACAAATTATCTCAATCAATGAAGCTGCTGGTTTGTGTGTATTATGATGTACTATAATACTATTTTCTCTCCTTTTCCCTCTTCTTATGTATTGATTTCTGTACTTTACATATCATAACATTTTAAACTTTTTTATACACTTCAAACATTACGATTTTTTATCAAACTTTATTCTTACCAGTTTTGATTGTCCTACAATCGTCATCAGAACTATAATATCCAAATATATAATCATATAATTAATCCAATTTATATATATACACACACATATATATGTAATCAATATATATAATAATTATATTATTCCATTTTATCTATTTATTTTACTTTAAACTAATTGTATATACGTGTGTACAAATATGTTGATTATATATATATATAATGTATTAATTATCTGATTATGTATTTGAATATTGTAGCTCTGATGATGACTGCAGGACAGTCGAAACTGTGTGAATAAAGTTTGATAAAAAATAGTATTGTTTGAAGTGTATAGAAAAGTTGAAAATGGTCTATTATGATTAAACCACTCAGGACTAGTCAGATTGCTTTCATATTCAAATTTACATATTTGTATAAAATTTGTACAATATGGATATCTTCAATTTTTTTTTTAAACAAATAATTTTAATTCCAATTTCTATACAAAAAAATGTGAACAGAACTAACATTATAGATAAATGCAAAACAGTGTAGGCAAATTGAAATGATAACAGCACCATTATACTGCCCCCCCCATCCCTTAAGATTAGTGATTTTGAAGTGACTGCAATTTATACCAGTTAAATCTCTATCCAATGTTATCCTAGACATATCCCTAGACTGGTTTCTGATAATCAACAAACCAGTCTGATATGCACTGACTAAGTATTTAATAAGCAATACCATCTATCATCTACTGATTATACTAAGGGGCAGAAATGAAGCAGTATAAATTGAGGTTGTTCCCAAAATCCTTTATTATGACTTGAACCAAACATACTGTCTTTAGCTATTACTGTCTTATCTGAAAGAATATTTTTGTTTAAGATGTTTTAATAACAATACAAAAATAGACTTCTTTGGAATAAAAAGTGTATAATAGATTGGAGCATGTCCATTAAAGTATGAAGATTGTCTATCTTAATATATATCTGAGCACTTATAGTATATATGTGTGGGAGATGATAATCTGGACCAACTGATGATTGGTGTTTTAGCATGAAATATGTATATTGGTGATTATTTATCTTTTCAGCATATATGTACTTGAGTGTATCAGTGTTATTAGATAGAGTGGAGAGTGATGGGTCATCTGAAAGTCTGTGCTCATATACCCTATATATTACATATATAGACACAGGTATATAACAAGCCTGTGTTTCAGTTATAAACATTAAAAGTAATTTTAAAATAAATGTGTGCAATCATATTTACCACATAACTGCAAGCCAGTGGCAGAATTTATAGACTTATACTATACAAATATTTAGTCACTTTAATTATTAAATTAACCAATAGAGACATTCTTAATTTTTAAAATTGCACAGCAGCACCAAATCAATAAAAAGATATTTGTTTATAATTAAACTATATAGATAGGGCATTTTTATAAGTTAAGCAGGGCTATTGTAAACTATAATGACTAGAACTGGTTTTATAACATAAACACTACAGCTGGTATCTGATACCTCTTTAAGAAAACCTTTATTCTATGATATAATTCTGGTCATAAATTTGTCTTTTTTAAATACTAAAAGTGATAGTGGTGATCTGTGATTCATAGATCATGAGTTCCAGGATATTCAACACTATGACTGCACTAAACACATAAGGTGTTATTTATGAATAATGACTGCCCAAGATTAATAGACTACTTGGCAATCATTTTTATGGAAAAGGCTATATCTAAAACATAAAGTATAAAGACTTTATCAAGATATTTGTTATAACAGAAGTTCAATGAATAATTTAAAATGTTACGATTTTTATCATAATTTAACTTGTATTGCGTAATTTTTCACATTTGTTTTAGTATAATTTTCCAATGTGTGCTTTTTTAAAGAAATACATGTTTCTTTTTATTTGATAAACATTTATTCTATTACATTCATTGCTGTTTTTGTAGATCATTTTAACCATTTTTCTGTTTTCAGAATTTCTGCAGTGTAGTGTAATATAGTGACACTTTGACTTTCTTGTAATTATCTTTAAAATTTGTCTGCCAGTTTTGTGTTTATTTGCCAATAAAAACTATTTTCTAGAAAACAATGAGTAAAGTGTAAAAATACTACATACTCAATGCTGATAGTATTTAGCTGTTCATATTTTTTTTGCAGTCTCCAGCATCTATTGGATTAAATATTCAAATTTTTAATAGATTGACACTTATTGTTTATTATATTTCCATAAATTTTGAATTATTTTTTTTTAGAAATGCAAGTTTACAAATGAAAATCATTCTTTAAAATAATATTTTGACTTTACAAATAGAGGGAAAAAGTAATAAAATATTAACTAGAATAATGGCTTTTTGTTCTTTCACATTTGCTGATAAACAATATTTAATGAATGAAATTAGAATTAATTCCATTTCTAAAATCAAGTATAAAGTGTAAAATTGTGTTTTAAAATCTCATTTATAATTATGAAAAAATGATATTTGTATTTTATGATTTGTCTTCTTAGAAACATTTTCAAATAAATCTAATTATAATCATGTATTTTTTTGGTTTAAAACAAATATTTTACAAATATATTGCATTATTTTATAACCATATTGCATAAAAAAGCTTAAATATATAAATAAATTAGTGAGAATTACAATTTTTCTTTCAGAAATACTATAAGTACACTGGAAATAATCTATAAATCACTTATGCTATCAATTTCCTTATATTATGATACAACCAGTCAAGGCTAATCAATTTGCTTTCATATTCAAACTTAGATGATATTTGTATGAGCTTTGTATAATACTGATATCTTCAGATTTTTTTAAACTAATAATTTTAATTCCAATTTCTATGCAAAAAAATGTGAACAGGAAAATTAACATTAAGATAAACACAAAACAGTGTAGATAAGCTGAAATGATAGTGACACCATCATAATTTCAAAATGCCTCAAAATTAGTGACATTTTAGTGACTGCACTCTAAGCAGTTAAATTCCTAGCCAGTGTTATCCTATCCATATTCCTAGGCTAGGTTTTGAGGGATTCACAAGCCTGAACTAGTTGTGGTTACCCTGAATAAGAATTTAATAAGCACTACCACCCAACATTTACTGATTTATCATGCTTATACTTAGTAGTAGAAATGAACTAGTATAAATATAGTTTGTTCATGAAATTCTTTACTATGATTTGGATCAAAAGTGTTGTCTTTAGCTATTACTCTTCTATCTAAAAGTAGATTTTTGCTTCAGCCGTTTTAATAACAATACAAAAATAGGCTTTTTGGGAATCAAAAAATTACTCTAAATGCATAAACATTAAAAGTAATTTTAAAATAAATGGCAGTCATATTTTCTACATAACTGTAAACCAGTGTCAGAATATATAGATTGTTCTATTAATCAAGTATTTAGT
Organism: Epiperipatus broadwayi; assembly: GCA_028023455.1. Taxonomy (NCBI): domain Eukaryota; kingdom Metazoa; phylum Onychophora; class Udeonychophora; order Euonychophora; family Peripatidae; genus Epiperipatus; species Epiperipatus broadwayi. Next base: position 3,860,999 of record JAQFVV010000055.1, on the reverse strand, counting down.
CACTTAAATTAGATACTCAAACAAAACTAAAATAATTAACCAATAGAGGCACTCTTAATTTTTAAAGTTATAAAACAGTATCAAACCAATTAAGAAAAAGTTTTGTTCTTAATAAAACTTTATAGATAGGATATTTATATTAGTTAAGAACATCTATTCTAAGATGCAATGGCTAGAGGTGGTTTATATCCTTTAAGAAAACTTTTATTCTATGATATAATTATGGTTCCAAATTTAATTTTTTCAATTATAAGTATTATTTACAATAAATATTATAATATTTGTATAAAAAGTTAAAAAAAAAAATATTCAAAAAATCACAAAAAATAAAAAATCAAGTTAGGTTTGTTTAAAATGGCTTTTCACTGGAATAAATTGACTGATTTTTTGCAGTTCGTTATTATAATAAATAAAGGTAGTTTTTGGTTATGCATACTGTGATCACTAGGTGATGCTGCAGAACCACCAAGAAGCCTGCAAGTGATAAATTAAAAAAAAATGGAGAGTTGATAGTACCTGATAACAGATTTTTAAAACTTTATAATTATAGTTTGGAATTAAATGGTTGCAATATCTTGCTATACATGATTTTGGAGGTGATAAACAGTGTTTACAGTAGATTATCTAATACATTATATATGTATTATGCAAGGTCAATCCTATAGATAAGGTTGTGAAGCAATGATCAGACATCAAACCAGAATAAGTGGCAAAAGTAAGATATAATATTAAAAAATCCACCACCCCATTAAATTAGTAGCTGAAAAATACTGGTCTGGAGGGTTTTTAACATAAAAAATATCCCCCCCCCAAAAAAAAATTATTCAATTTTATAATATTTTTTATTTACTCTAAAAATTTGCCTGAATAATCTTCAAATAAAACAAATACAGTGGACAGAAATGTAAATTGGAAATCAAAAAAGCTATTTAACAATAGCAATTAACCTATTCATGCAGTCTACTGGGTTCAAATCTCTCTATTTACTATTTAACAAATGATTTACTGCTTGTAAGTTTATAAAAAGTATAAGCATTGTAAGTAATGGTATACAGTTGTGGACCATGGTCCTTGAACTTTAGAATCTGATACTCTATGACTGCACTAAACACGGAGTAGTAGTAGTAGCAATAGTAGTAGTAACAGTTTATAGTCTGCCATTTTACCACTGTACCAAAGCATATTGGGAATTAAGAACAAGTGTAGTAATTGAAAGTTTATTATTCAGGAGTTCATAAAAAGTTCAAACATAAGAAGTGAAAGAGCTGGGCTGTGATCCATGGATTTTGAGCTCCAGAGTCTGACATAGCAAAGCATGCTGGGAATTAAATTTAAGCATAAAAATTGACATAGCTGAACTGTGATCCATAGACCTTAAACTCCAGAGTTTCCACTGTTGCAAAGCATGCTGGGAATGAAATTTAAGCATCAAAAGTGACAGTCATTGGCTGTGATTCATGGGCCTTGATCTCCAGAGTCTGCCACTCTACCACTGCAGTGAAGCATGCTGGGAACTCAGAAAAAATATAGTAATTGAACAGTTTATTGTCCAGGAGTTCATTAAGCATCAGAAGTTATATAAATGGCTGTGATCCATGGAGCTTGAACTCCAATATGCCACTGCAGCACAGCATGCTGGGAATTAAGAAAGGCTATAGCAATTGAATGGTTTATTTTTTAGGAGTTCATAAGAAGTTTAAGTATCGGAAGTGGCAGAGCTGGGCTGCGATCTATAGAACTCGAGCTCTAGAGTCTGCCATTCTATCAATGCTGCAAAGCATGCTGGAAACTCAGTAAGAATATAATTGTATACTTGATTATTTAAGAGTTCATAAAAAGTTCAAGCACCAGAAGTGACAGAAATGGCTGTAATCCATGGACTTTGAGCTCCAGAGTCTGTTACTGCATGCTGGGAAGACTAAAGTAATTGAATGGTTTATTCTCAGGAGGTCATAAGAAGTTCAAGCATCAGATGTGATGGAACTGAACTCTGATGCCTGGTCCTTGAACTTCAGAGTCCTCCACCTTTCTACTACACTAAACTTCCGAGGATAATATAAATAATAATCATCATCATTAAATGGTTAGGAGTTCATGAGAAGTTCAGTGGAACTGAGATCTAAGGAACCTAAGTGCCAGAGTCTACCATTTTGCCACTTGCGGTGTTATACAACTTATCATCATCATCATCAAATGGTTTATTACCAACTTTCATAAATTCAATTCCTAGAAGTGACGTAGTCGAACTGTGATCTATGGACTATGAACTCCAGTCTGCCACTCATCATCACATTAAACTATAAATAGAAGCAGTAATCATCAACATCATTAAATAGTATATTGTTTGAGAATTCATAGGAATTTCAAATACAGGAAGTGAAAGGGTTGATCTGTGATTCAAAGGTAGCACGTTCCAGAATATTCAACACCATGACTGTATCTAACATACAGGACATTATTTATGAATAATATCTGCCACGAGAAAAGGCTATATTTATAACATAAAATATAAAACCACTACCAAACAATTTGTTGCAACTGAAGTCCAAAGAATAATTTAAAATGTTACGATTATTATTATATTTTAACTTTTATTGTTTTAGTATAAATCTTCAATTTGTGTGTGTGTATTTATTAAAAAAATGGTTTTTTATTTCTTCTTTACATCTATTTCTGCTTTCATAGATCATTTGAACTCATTTGTTGACTGTATCCAACTATCAAACTATGACTAGAATCTAGCGAATATTCCATGAAACAGTATCCCATATTGCATGCTTTCATTTTCACAATTAACACCTTTTTTATGTGTCAAAGCATTGGCCAGGAAGTGAACCTGTGACAACTGCTTGTGAGCAGCTGTGCTGACCACTTGACCATCTACATTTTTTCTATATATTATATTAATAATTTTAATTTTTTAAGGTATATTTAAGTTTTTAAATGAATATATCTAAAAAAAATTAAATTTAATATTTTTAAATTTATGAAAATAAATATCTAAGTAAAGTTCTTATTGATAATAGAGTAGCACATGTTCATTGGTTGTGCATTACCCAATGAAAAAATTAGAACACCAAAATATCAGATGTTAGAATTTAATGTTATTAAAAATGATATGTTTAGAATTAGTTATCATTAAAGAAACAAAAAAATTATTATAGTTAATAAATTATTTGTTAGTAAAATATTTAACTTACAGTTTTAGCAAAAGCAATTTTTTTAAGCCATTAATGGAAGCTTCCGGTTTAGTGTAACCTTTTCTAAGAGCGGTCTTTTTAAAAATAAAATGTTTCAAAATAATCCCCTATTAGTGACATAGGTTTTGGTTTAATAATGTGTTTTATAAAATTATGGCAGCATAATTATTAACAATTACTAAAAATAATTTTTACTTATTTAACCTCAGGGTAAAACATTCTAAAGCACCAGTCAATCACAAGTCTTGTTTCTAAGTCACCTTTGTTATAACAATAGAAGGGGCTGTCAAACACAAAGGTCTGTAAAGATTTATATAATGCTGATACCTTGAAGTATTTTTTAAAATAATTTGAAATCATAGCTTCATAAATAGATTCGCTACAATCCATGGCATTCCATAATATTGTACATATACTTTGCAACAGGGATGCCCAACCTTTAAATTGACGTGAGCCAGTTGAGAATTTAAAAAAATTTGGGGAGCCACAATTATATATTGCATTTTTCATATTACATTTATAAACATAATTCACAAACTAAAAAAAAATTGGTGTAATATGTTAAAAAGAAAAAAAATGTAAATACATTTTATTTATATTCATTTATTAAAAATTTGGTAACTTACATATAAATTACAATTACAGGAAAAGTATATTTTAATTATTTTATTTAATGTGAAACCTGACACTGCATATTGTTATCGTTTGTATTGTAAAAATGTTTATTTTTTAGTGTGTGCATGTGGCGTCAAGGAACATAAAATATTTTATCAATTTTTCTTGAAGAGTGCAATGCGAGCCACATTAAACTGTTGCGCAAGCCACATGTGACTCGCGAGCTACGGGTTGGGCATCCCTGCTTTAAAACAACAGTAGCAATCACAGTACCATTGAAATGCATAAAATTGAAACTTAAATGTATACATACCACTGAAAACATCAAATCACAACTGTTTTCCTGCTTTCAGAATTTCTAAAGAGTAGTATAGCAACACTTTGATCCAGTTTAAATTCACGTTCTTGTGGCTATCTGTAGCATTTGTTGCCAGTTTTGTGTTTATTTAAAAATAAAAACTGGAATTAAAATATTTATTTATTTAAAAAAATCTCAAAAAATCATCATTATACAGTGAATCTAATGAAAAGATTTGGAATGGCTGTGATTGGATATTTCTACATTCTTATGTAGTCACTCTGTGAGAACTCTTGAAAAGCACACCTTTGGTCTAGACATCGGAAACAACATTTAATACTTTCCATAGTTTGTTTACATTTCTGTAATTATTTTTGAAATATATTTATTTTTTGATAAGAATATTATGATTAGACTCAGATTTTATTTAAAAAAAATTGCTTTTAAACAAAGACAAATCAAAAGAAATGTAATAAGGTAATCAGGACATTGTGATTGACCGAATAAGATATACTTGTATAATCAGCATAGCTGTTATGTTTTTATCATTTTAAAATAATTATAAGTGGAATTTAAATGTTTAAAACATAATTTTATTGCTTTATGTGTGTTTCAAAAAAATTCATTTGGATTTTAGAAATGGAATCCATATAAATTATTTTAAAATGGCAAAAGCTATTATTTTGCTTAAGATTTCAGTCGATTCCTTTTTTTATATTTACAAAATTGAATACTTCTAGAACAGTTTTATTTTTAACTTTATATTCTTAAAATTAAGAAAATATAATAAGGAATAAAGATTTATTCATTAAAATAAAAAGTTGGCAATGTAACCCAAAAGATTACTAGGGCTGTCAAAAAATGTCTATGCAAAAGTTTGAAAAAAGTTAAATAAGAACTAACATTACTTTTCAATAATTTTAAAAAGCAATTTGTAAGGTTTAAATTCAAGAGCCAAAATTGATCAGCCCACTCTGCTGTCATATATGTTGTGTGATAAAGATTATTATGAACCCGAGTAATTTCTTAATACAACATTTGCCTATTATCACATGCTAATATTCACTTCCTATCTAAAGGATAGACAAGGCTGACAGTCAGCATAAAACTAAGGTTTTTAAAATTTATAAGAAACTAATATTGTATCAGAAGGTCTATATAACAAAGCTTAGGTTCAAACCCTAACTTTTTAAAAATTGTAGGTTATTAGATTGAATAATAGAAAAAGATGAAAGTCACTACTAAATGCATAAGGACATTTGTTTCAACTTTGAATCAAAATTGTCACTGATGCCAAAATTAGAAACTGGTCTAGAAGCTTTCAGAAGATGACTCTGGAGAGGGCAAAGAACTGGTTTTGGAAACATAAATATATTTAAAAGGTTATCTAATTATAAAAACAACAACAACAACAACAGAAAAATGCATTAAAACTGTATTTTGGGAATGTAAGTGTACTTCTCTACTGCTACTTTAGGTATGTACTGATTTTATTTTTAGCATATGTAACCTGACACTAGTGACACCTAGTTTTTTTAGAAATCACAATGTAAACAATGAGCAAAATGCAAAAATACTACATACTCAATGCTGATACTATGTAGCTGTTCATATTTTTGGTAATCTCCAGTGACTGTTGGGTTAAATTTTCAAATTTTTATTTTTAATAGATAGACATTTATTGTTTATTATATTTTCACAAAGTTTGAATTATTTTTTAGAAATGTAACTTTACAAATGAAAATCATTCTTATAAATAATATTTCAACTCTGCAAATAGAGAAAAAAACTAAAATATTTAATCAGAACAATGGCTTTTCGTTTTTTCACATTTGCTGATAAAATATATTTAACAAATAAAATAAGATTTAACTAAAGTATAAAATTATGTTTTAAATTTTTTTTTATTTATAAATATGAAAAAGGGCAAAAAGTAATTACTATAATCTTTAGAATGGCATTTCTTTTTTAGACAAGTGTAACTTTCTATTTTACGTTCTTTTGTTTTTTTAAACAAATTCTTATTATAAATACTGTCAAAAAATAAATATTTTTCAAATGTTTTACAAAATAATCACAAATATATACAAACAAACTATAAAAAATGTACATTTTCACTTTCAAAATTTAAACGAAAGCATGAATGCTTTCAAAAGCTCTTAGCAGCACTCTTAGACCTGAGAACAAAGAAACTGTCAGTCAGCAGCAGTGTTAGATTGATGTGTGATGTGATGTACTGTAGCTTCTTCTTAAACAAAGTCAAGAATTTCTCAGCAATTATGCCCAGAGAAACCTGCAGGCTGCTTAATTTTACATTCCCCAGTCTAAGTTTTCCCATATTCTGCTCCATCTCATTTCCACAAAATAACCTTTGTCAACTCTATGGCCTTTATATCTAAATTCCCCTTATCTTTTTCCAAACCCAGCATAAAAACCAATAATTCACTTTCTGTATAATCATTTTTTCATAGTTATTCTTCCATAACTTCATTATATGTGCTCTTTCTGTTTTCAAGAATTTACATTCAATTAACAGATGCCTAATATTTTCTATTCCTTCCTTACATAATTTACAGTTTATTTGTATGTATGATACTGCCATCTTGTGATTTTTAAAAAAATTAATAAATCAATATTATTTAAATTCCAGTTATTGCCATTAAATGAACTTAAAACAAGTACACACATGCTAATGATGTCTACATGTGAATCCCCATATGTACACAGTCTATGTATGGAAGTGTCCACTAAAAGATGAAGTCTTCATGAGAAAATCTTCTTACAGGAACAAACTGTCTCTTATTTTGCATTTCCATTATATATAATAGTCAATATTTGATTTTGGGTGTAATGCACATGAAAAAAATTGATTGTTCTGCGAGCCTTTACATCTCAATTATTAAATGGACACTTTATAATGCATATTTCATTATTTAATTTTTGAAAACAATTAAAGTATATAAGACAAGAACAGTTATCTTTTACTACCATCTACTGTGAACTTCTAGGCATATTTATTATCTTCAGACCAATTTCTTGATGTGTTTATCAATGAGGTTCAAGATTCAAAGTTAGAAGTGCTGTTCCACCATTATTAGCCTCTTTCACCTATCAAGCTAAAATTCAAATAGCTTAATTTTTGAACCAGGACAGTTTTCTAGAGTAATTACATACATCTGAAATCAGTTCAGTAAGTATGTATTTTGATATCTTCATTTATTTATTAGCTGAAGGCACTTTAGTCTTCTGATTAGAAATATTAATAATAACAACAAAACATTTAAGTTTCCAGATGACACAATATGATAAGACAGGTGTAGTTTCCACTTCAGCACCATCTATTATAAGATTAAATAAACAATGATTTCCAGAATGAACATTCATGCGCAGATCAGTTTCTGGCTTTATTCTTTATCAATGAGGACCAGAATTCAAAGTTGGAAGTTAATGAAAAACATCAAGTACTAAAATATGTAGTTATTGAACAAAATTCTGATCACCGATTGAGCAAGTTTACTTAGATTCTAATTGTTGAGTCAAATTGAACTTTAAGTTTATGGCTTGAGAGGTAAAATGAAGATGGTTGCCAGATATATAGCTGCATTCCTTCCAACTATGAATTCAGAATCTCAATAATAAAGGCAAAAAAAAACAAACAGAATTTATTCTAAAAATGATGATTTAGATGCATCTGGTAATCAGTAATTATATAAGCTTATGGTAGATGGCGCTAGACTGGACAAGTAGATGATTTGTTATTAATCGAAGTACTGTATATATAATCGATTTAATTTGCTATTTTTAAAAGTTATCTGAATTTTTTTAATAAAATTATCAGATAACTTAATAAATTTGTTAAAGTTTTTAAGATTGGTTTATTATTTAAAAAGACCAACTGATTACATAACTTGCTTTGAAAAGGAATTAATATAAATGCAACGGTAACAGAATGAAAAAAAAGGGGAAAAGGAAACGCGAATAATTGCGCAATCGGCATGCGCGCAAACATACACACATAGCAGGAAATAATATTCTCACAAAATATATATTAAATTTTAAAATGTAATAATCAAAAATAAAATAAAAAAATTAAAAGCAAACAATAAATTATGTATGTCACAAGGTTACAATTTATAGTTTTTTTTTTGGCTGAACGATATTAAGGTCATAAAAAAATATAACGAAGTTCAAATAAATTTATAGAAACCAATTAAATATATATAGAAGAATTATATTTATATTAAAAAAGGCAATTTTAATAAGCATTAACCTTTATGACAGAATGTGCTTGACCCCCATTTGGTCAGTAAGTCAATGTTTTCGGAGGTTAGTATTATATAAATATCATTCCACAATATGTTTATTTAGACCTGATAGAAAAATATGGGAAGATATTTGTTTTTGGTTAAAGGCTTATTTTTTAAAGTCAAGCGTTGGTGGTCGAATGATCAGCATTTGTCCCGGGTTAGCGGGTTCGCTTCCAGTTCGATGCTATGACACATGAAAAAAAAAAAGTATTTAAAAATTAAACGATTTAGTTTTAAAAAAGGTAAAAATGTTCTATATTGTAAAATTTATGACTACAATAAGAATATTGCTGATGAAACTTGAAATATTTTTCAAAAATCCTGTGCAGATCGAAGCAGCGTACTCAGAGTGAAAAGATTCGGGAACTATTCTCATCTGAAAAATGTTTTTTCAAAGCTAATTGAGCGACTCTGCTCAACCTGCCTTTAAAGATGCTCAAGCATCACATGATCTCCAAAGCAACTAACAATATAATTGCAATATATATAAAATGTACGCACAACAAGCTTATTAAAATATTCTGGGAACAGTTCAGTTATTTTAATTCTGAAATCTCATCTGGTAGTGAATGTTATAAACAAACAAGCACACACACCTACGATCACTTTCACACACGAACAAAAATAATAATACAGAAATCACATGAACTGTAGATTACAGAATATTAATAACGCGTGTGCAACACTCATGTTAATCTTGCATTCTAACCGGGAGCATTGTAATCTAATCGCTATATTCTTTTTCACACACCTTCGACTTACATACACACAACACTGTAATAGAAAAATTAAAAAAGTCCATTTGTTCATTATTATTAACTTGCATTCTGACTCTGCATAAATTTTATTAAGTAAAGTTTGCTTTGTTTGGTTTGCTTTCAACATATGCTTTCAGAAACATTAATTCATTTTGTTTATTCTATTTCAAAGCTATTTATTTGCAAGCTTGAGCAATCAATGAACAATAGATGGCAGCAGTAGATCTAAGTACAGCAAAGAATATACAGGTAAATGGAAAATTTATGGGTGATTTAGTGTGCAAATTGTGTAAGGAAGGTATAGAAAATATTAGGCATCTGTTGATTGAATGTAAATGCTTTAAAGCAGAAAGGGTACAAATAATTAAGTTATGGGAGAATAAATATGAACAAAGGGATTATACAGAAAATGAGTTATTGGTTTTTATGCTGGGTTTGTGAAAAGATAAGGGGGATATAGATATAAAGGCCATAGAGTTGACAAAGATTATGTTGTGGAAATGGGATAGAGCAGAATATGGCAAAACTTAGAGTGTGGAATGGAAATTAAAGTGGCTAACAGGTTTATCTAGCATAATTGCTGAGATATTCTTGACTTCGTTTAAGGAGAAGCTACAGTACATCACATCACATCACATCAATTATAATATGGTCTGACTTTGATTAGCATATCATTCAATGTCCATTGATTTGAGATCTCTAGGGTAGAATAATTAGCAAATAGGGATTTTTTTTTGAAGAAGTGAAGGATTAAAGACAAATAATTGCTTTTTTAATAAAAAAAATTGTATAAACTGTTAGAATTACCAACAAAAACAGAAGAACTCTCCCTTCAGGCGGCCCCCCCAGGCAAGATTTATTAATAATAATTAAGGAAGGTTGGGAATTAATGGGGCCCCCCCCCCCCTAAAATAATATTTAAATTGTGGCTTTCATCAATGAGGAGTCATGGATTAGAGAGCATTGCACCTAGACCTTAGTATCTAATGCAAAACTCTTGCATCCATTGGTTACTAAGGCTTGCACTTGGTGGCACTAATGTATTGAGAGTTTGCTCCCATTATTAACAACTTGTGATCACATGATATTCTGTTGGAATTAGGTGAGACAACTAAATCTGTGAAGAATAGAAAACCTCCAGAAAGTGAAACAATTATTTTGGATATTTTAAAAAAAGTAGACAGAGAAATGAAATAATTGTTGATAAAGTTATATACCAAATATCTAAATAATGAAGGCAGTAATGATATTGATATTTAATAATCCCACAAATAATTACAAAGTATTTCATTTGGAGAACATATTGAAGAGGATGCTAATCATTTTTTAGCTTTCTTTGCTCCCCTGTGGCTAACTGAAGCATTTTGCCAGTTTTGTGTAAGGTGAAATTAAAACATTGACTTATTAGTTTAAAAAACAAAACTGTAGAGGGCAGTGCTTTTCAGCAATAAGAAACTTCAAAGTAATCTAGCCCTGCTTAATATGGCATTGATTTGTAGGTTTTTTGTTTCCCAGCATTGATATTGTCCATGAGATTGTTTTGAAAAGATTTTTGACCAAATGCAAAAATTGCAAAAAAAAAAAAAAAAGGATTTTATTGCCCAGTTTATTTGAATATTTATAATTATTTTTACACAATATTTGTATAATCATTTAAAAACAATAGTATATATGATTAATTTTTGATTTTATTCAAATATGTTTTATTTTTAAAAATTTAAATAAATTCACTTGTAGTGTTCAATAGAAAACTGCACTGGCAGAATTGTTAATGCCTTTTAAAACACCTTTATCTGGAATGACTTTTCTTTGAACCATCAAGTCAGAAAAAAGTTTATTGTTCTCATAATGTGTAATGTTTATTACTATTTTTTTATGTTTGCAAAGTTTATATGAGTTTTTAGGATGGTTTTAGCTATTAAACCATCAAACACCACTTGATCATCGTTCTTATGCTTACACAAGCTGTTTTTCACAGAGGCAAAACTCTCCATACAGTAGTGCCATTCAGTGCAAGCCAGGATAATCAATGGATGCAGGGGGGTTTGTGCATGTAATCCCTATCAAGTACCTATTCATCCAATATCTCAAGACTAGTTTCTAGCTTGTGGTTTTCATCAGCATGGAGCCTTGTATATGAAAACACTGCACCTAGATCTTAGGATCTAATGCAACTCTCCAGCAGCCATCTTTTGCTTTTTTAGTGAACTATAAAGCTTTGAGTCCAAAATAAAAACACAATAATGTTTTCAAGCTAAGCTCGTCAGCTTGTATAGTTGTATAGATCTGAACTCAGTTCAGCATTCATACTTTCTGATGTCTTTGGTTCTTTAATAACCACAGTCACCATAATCCTATTGGGTAGGATTGGTATTAAACCATCAAGCATCACATGATCACCATTCTTATGCTTATACAAATTTTTCTTTCACAGAGGCAAAACTCTCCATGCAGTAATGCCACTCAGTGCAAGCCAGAGTAATTGATGGATGCAGGAATGTTTGTGCATAAAATCCCTATCTAGTGCCTACTCATCCAATATTCCCAGACTGGTTTCTAGTTTAGCTTGAAAACCTTATTCTGTTTTCATTTTTGACTCAAAGCTTTATAGTTAGTTAAAAAAGTAAATGGTGGCTGTTGGAGAATTGCATTAGATCCTAAGATCTAGGGAAGTGCTCTCAAATCCAATGCTTCTCAGTGATGAAAGCGACAAGCTAGAGACTAGTCTTGGGGATATTGGATAAGTAAGCACTAGATAGGTATTTTATGCACAAACCTTCCTGCATCTATTGATTACTCTCATTTGCACTGAGTGGCACTATTGTATAGAGAGATTTTCCTCTGTGAATGTTTTTGGTTTGTAATCTTATATTTCTAACAAATTTAAATACATTTTATTAATTTCTAATACAGAATAAAGCTTTAATATTAAAATCAAAGGTTGATATGATTACAATAATTGCCACCAGGAGAACAATAAAAATGCTTTTACCAGTTGAAGGTCAAAGAGAGAGTATTAGAAGAGGCAGACATATCAATATTCTATCAGTTCTAGGCAAAATTCTTATTTAGAATGTTATAACTTATATATAAAAAATTTTGGGCTCAAAACAATCCAAAATATAAAACATTTAGTATTAGTCAATAGATGAACTCTGTGATTATAAGATAAACCATTTAGATGCTGACAATGAAAAATATATGCTATAATGTAATGTGATGTTTAACAATGGTTTAAGAATCCTGGGAGAGATAATCATGCTAATTCTAGCATGAAAGCAACTGTTTTTCACAGTAATTGAGATCAAAACTTTTCACTGGTTTCAATTATATTCTTACACATCTTTATTACTTTTTTGGATGCCTAACTTCTCCAAAGAATAATTTTTTTAAATCAATGCTGAATTTCTAATAATTATATTTTGCTAAAACAAAATCAACTGAGTTTGAACTCTAATAGAACTGTCAAAATGCAAAAACTGCCTCAAAATCAAGTGTAATGACAAGCTATAGTACCATTAGTGACCAATATTTTGTGTTATCAGTTTATTAAATGATAACAGAAATAACCTTACGCCACTTTAATAATAGAAGTAATTAGTTTAGCAATGTAGCTAAAACAACATTATTCTAAAATCCCTGGATTTTAAGAGTTTTTTCAGATAAATTGTCAGATTTAATGCAGTGATCTTCAATTCTTTCTGCCGGTCCACGGTGGACTGGCAGGAAATTTTATAATAACAAAATAATAAGAGTTTAAACTTTTAATTAATATAAACAATTTTTATTTATTTTTTCATCTCATTTTTACCCAATTAAAAAAAAAGAAACGGAAGGAAAACAAAATCTAATCAATCATACATAAATTAATTTGTTTTTCTAGTTATCACAGATGTTTAGGGGGGGGGGTGTAGAAAAAGTTTTTATTACTTTTCTAAAAAAATTCAAAATTAAAAAAAAGTTTTTTATTATACAAACTCCATATATATATAACTTCATCTTGTATATTTAACATTAAATACAGATATTACATTTTTCATAATCATTGTCATGCAATTACACTAGCTGTGATATTTCCCAACATTTAGGTGAATAACATTTTATTCGTGCATGTTTTAACAATGAAATAATAAATGCAGCAATGCAGGCACATTAATGAGAATGATTGTTATTAAACATTATGATTGCGCAACTCGAGAAAGAGTGTTCAACATGTGAAGGTAAGCAACACCATTACTATACACAGTAACTAGTGTGTTGTTTTGGTCAGTTATAACAATTATGCTCATCTAAGGCTAAGCAGTTTACATCTTTAAGAAAATTTATCTATAGACTTCTGCCGGCCCATGGAACCTTATCCTTATTTGTGCTGGTCCACAAAACCGTATCTTTATTTTTGCCGGTCCGCAGGTGTGAAAAGGTTGAAGACCACTGATTTAAAGAATAAACTTTTCACTTGTAGATAAGCTCAAACTCTGCTAAGGTAAAATAAAAAAAAATTAAAAAAATATTTCTATTCACATACACTAAAAAGTAAAAAATATTTTTGTCCAACTTTCACAATATTATTATGTGACCGAAATAAGTGGAATGCATTCAACACCTGCTTTTATTTTTGGTCATGTAAGCACGAGTATGTTGAAAGTTGAAAAAAAACCCAAAGAAACTATTTTTATTATTTACTGCATTTTCTTTACTTTTTCATTTATTTATGTGAATAAAATAATTTCTATAAAACAAACATTTTTTATATTGTTTTACTTTGTACTTTTTAATAATATATACTTCCAAAAATTAAGAATGAACAATGTTTAAAAATAATTTAATATCACATGGTCGGCAGAAAGAAATTAGACGAGCATTAGTAGAATGTACAGTGTGTGCTGAAGTGAATCATTTGAAATGTTTGAATAAGAATAGGAAGGATGTGACAGGTTTCTGGTTATGTAATCAGTGTGTAAATGTGATTAAAAAGGTGAGAAAGTGGTTTTTGAGTGTAGGTAGTCTAGAGAGAAAGTCAGAGGAGAGGGAGAAAAATGTAGTTAAGGAAGATAGGACAGAGTATGGTTTTAGTGGAATGACAGGAAATATGGGTGGAGAAAGTAGTAATGCAATGGAGATGGTTAGACAGAGAATAAGTAAGATAGAGGAAGAAGTGAAGGATGTAGAAGTAAAATTAAAATTGTTAGAGACAACATATGAGGAGGTAAAGGAATTATTGAGTAGAAATGATAAGAAAGAAATGGATAAGGAGGTCCAGAAGATGGTAGACAAGGTTACAGATGAAGTAGAGAAAGTAGATTATGAGACAGTGTTAATAGGAGATTCACTAATAAGAAAATGTGGGGATATGATTGCAAGGGAAAATAGAAGCAGGTATGCTAGAGTATGTATGCCTGGAGCAAAAATTAGGGATGTGACAGATAAAGTAAGAAAGCTAGGTAGTAGAGATGTATATGTTATTGTAGGGACTAATAATTTGTTGGAGCCATCAGAGAGAGTAATGGATGAGTATATAGAATTGATTAGAAATTTGGGGGAGATTAAAGGAAGAGTAGGGGTAGTTGGAGTATTACCAAGATTTGATAAGAGGTATTTGTTAGATAGAGCATGTTCTATAAATGAGAGAGTGAAAAAATTGTGTGAGAGAAATAATGTTGTGTTTGTGGATGTATGGGATGGATTTATTGGAAAGAGGGAGTTATATAGTAAAGATGGATTGCACTTAGGAAAACAAGGAAGTGAAGTTTTAGGGAGTTTGATATTTAAAGAATATAATTCGGGAAACTTTTAAAGGGGGGGGGTGGGCTTTTAAATTGTAATATTATCAAAAACAAGATGAATGGAGGGGATATAAGAAATAAGCAAAAGATGGCTGATTTAGATATAAGTGTAGATGTGGAGAGGGAATGGTTTTGCAAGATTAATGGTAAGAAAGTTTGTTATAAACGTAATGGAGAAGAAAGAATCAAAACAATTTATAAAAGAATAGTTAGGAAAGAAAAAATTGTTAAAATTGGGTTTTTGAATATGCAAGGTGGTAGGAGACCAGAAAAGTGGCTGGAATTAAATAAAGCAATTGAAAATGAAGAGCTGGAGGTATTAACAGAAGTGGAAACTCATCTAAGAGAAGAACAAGAACCTATTTTGGAAGAGGTGGTATGGCAGGGTGTAAACAGAAAAGAAAAAGAAAAAAGGGGTGGTGGTATAGGTGTTATATCGAGGAAATATTTAAATATTGTTAAATGTCAAGAGCATTTGTGGTTTAAAATAAGGTTGGGTAGACAAGAATGGATGGTGGCTATAGTGTGTATAGCTATTGGAGATAGTCAAACTGTAATGGAGTGGAACAGTAGTATATATGAATGCCTAGTTAAGGATATACAAATTTTTAAAGAAAAGGGGAAGAGAATAATGGTTATAAGGGATATGAATGGACATATTGAAGAAATTGATGATGCAGATAATAAGAATGGTGTTTTTGAAGAAATTTTGTCAAAGAGTAAATTTGAGCATTGGGAATTTATCAAATATGTATGAGGGACAATACACATGGTCTAGGAATAATGTATTTTACACAATAGATTATGTATTGGTAGAAAAAGAGGGAATGAATAAAATATGGAAAATTAAGGTGTTTGATAATGAAGGGAGAGTAAATAGTGATCATAATTTTATTGTAATAGACATGGTTAGTAATGTGATGGAGGATAGAAATAAAGGTAGAAATAATAGTGAAAGATGTGGATGGAGAGTGAATGATAAGAATAAGTTGGAAGAATATAAAATGAAAGTTGAAGAAACCATGGAACAGTTGGATGGGGATGAGTATAAGGACTGGTGTGGTGAAATAGAAAAAGTGGCAAATAGGGTTTTAGTTGAGAATATGCAGAAGAATAAAAGTAATAAAAAAATGAGAGTTAGTAAAAGTGTAAAAGAGAGGAAAGAAGCATGCAGAGAATATAAGTGTGCTATTAAGAACAAAAAAAGTGAAAATGATATTAATGCTAAATGGGGAAAGTACTTAGAAAAGAAGAAGTTGGCTAAAATGGATAATTATAGAGAGAGGATGAAGTTAAATAGTAAATTGTTGGAGGATATTAATAAAAGTGGAAGAGATGGGAGTAAAAAAATTTGGAATTACATTAAAAGGAGAAATGTAGGGGAAAAAGAGATAGTATTAATAAATGATGAGGGAATAGAGTGTAGCTCTAGAGAAGAGGTAGAGAGAATCTTAAATAGATATGTAATGGATATAGAAAAGATGTTAGATGTGAAGGAAGTAGTGATAGAAAAAATGAAAGCAGTTAGTAATGGGAATATTTAGGTTCACAAAAAATGAATTGAATGAGGCAGGGAAGAGATTGAAAAGTGGAAAGGTGAGAGGTTTAGATGGATGGGCAACAGAGATGGTAATGAATTTAGGGCATAGAGCAAAAGCAAAGTTATTATCATGTTTTAATAAAATGGCACAGAAGATGGTTTTTCCGGTTAGTTGGAGTAATACAAGAATAAGATTATTATTTAAAGGAAAGGGTAAGGATAATAGAAAGTTAAATAATTATAGACCGATAGTGGTAATATCAGTTTTATATAAAGTTTTCTCATATATGTTAGCTGAAAGAGTTGTAAAATGGATGGAAGAGAATAATGTAGTGGGGGAAATGCAAGAGGATTTAGGTCAGATAGGCGTATAGGAGATAGTTTGTTTGTAGTTGCACAACTTATGGAGATGAGTAGGAATTCAGGTAGAGCATTATATATGAGTTTTATAGATATAGAGAAAGCATATGATAGAGTAAATAGACATAGATTATGGGTAAGGTTAGTCAATTTGGGAATGGATGAAGCTTTAGTAAATATTATTAAGAAATTATATGAAAATAATTATTATACTTACCAGTTAGGGGATATAGAATCAGTTAAAGTTAAAAATGGGGTGGGATTAAGGCAAGGATGCCCTATGTCACCTATTTTGTTTTTGTTGTTTTTGAGTGAAATGGAAAAAGCAATAGAAAGACTAGGAAGAGGGGTAGAGATACCATTAATAGGTGGCAAGGAAGTATATATTTCGTCGGGTCTTTTTTTTTGCAGATGATATCTTTTTGTGTGCAGAAAGAAGAGAGGATATGGAAATTATGTTGAGGACATGTGCAAGGGTGGGTAAAGAGATGGGGATTAAATTTAGTGAAGAAAAATCAAATATAATGATGGTTAATACTGGGGAAAGAGAAGATGTAGAATTTTTATTGGGGGATATAAAGTTAAGTGTGGTGGATAGATATAGGTATTTGGGAATCATCTTATGTAATCAGGAAAATTGCTTGGATGAATGGGAGAAAAAATTGGTAAATGAAGCAAAGAAAAGAAAGGGTTTGGTAAAGAAACTAACAGTATTTTCATATAACAAATATGATGTAGCTAGAATAGTATGGAAGGGAGTTGCAGTAGCAGGGTTAACATATGGTAATGATGCATTATGCGTTAGTAAAAGGGTTTTAGATTATTTAGAGAAAGTACAAAGGGAAGTAGGAAGACGTGCATTAGATGCAGAGATGTGGACAGCAAAGGAGGCAATTCAAGGAGAAATGGGATGGTCAAGTTTTTATATGAGAGATTCAAAAAGTAAAATGAAAATGTTTGGTAGGTTGCAGTTTATGGATAGTAAAAGAATAGCAAAAATAGTGTTCAATTGGGTTATGAGTAAAAGGCAGGTAACAAGATGGGTGAGAAAGGTAATGCAGTATGCGAAAGATTTGGATAAAGAATTTATATCAGTATACTTGTATAAAAGGTGGGACGATTGTGTTAGGAGGATTGTTGAGTGTTATAGTGGTAAGGAATGGGATAAAAGAATAGAAGCATTAATAAAAAATAGGGAGTTGGAAAGATGGAAAACTAGTATGGAGGGTAAGAAAAGTTTAAATATATATAGAAGTAAACGGAATATTGGATGCGAGTTAATTTATGATAATAGTAAGGAAAGTAGTTTATTATTTAAGGCTCAAATGGAATCTTTAGCAACAAGAGAATATACATGTAAATGAAAAACCATGGATAATTTAGTGTGCAAATTGTGTAAGGAAGGTATAGAAAATATTAGGCATCTGTTGATTGAATGTAAATGCTTGAAAGCAGGGTACAGATAATGAAGTTATGGCAGAATAGACATGAACAAAGTGACTATACAGAAAGTGAGTTATTAGTTTTTATGTTGGGTTTGCAAAGAGATAAGGGGGATTTAGATATAAAGGCCATAGAGTTGACAAAGATTATGTTGTGGAAATGGGATGGGGCAGAATATGGGAAGACTTAAGAGTGGGGAGTGAAGAATAAAATGGCTAACAGGTTTATCTGGGCATAGTTGCTGAGATATTCTTGACTTCGTTTAAGGAGAAGCCAAATACATCACATCACATCACAAGGTAGATTGCAATTTATGGATAGTAAGAGATTAGCCATAATAGGATTTAATTGAGTTATGAGTAAAGAACAGGAAGCAAGAAAGGTGAGGGAGGTAGTACAGTATGCAGAAGATCTGGATAAAGACTTTATGTTAATAAACTTGTACAAAAGATGGGGTGATTTTTTTTGGAGAATTGGTGAGTGTTATAGTGGCAAAGAATGGGATAGAAGAATAGATGCATTAATAAAAAGTAGAGAGTTGGAGAGACAGAGAACTAGTATGGAGAGTAAAAAGAGTTTAAATATATAGTGTGAATTAATTTATGATAATAGCAAGGAAAGTAGTTTAATGTTTAAAGCTCAAACAGGATCATTAGCAACAAGGAAATATACACATAAATGGAAAAATGTGGGTGATTTAGCTGCAAGTTATGTAAGACAGGTATGGAAAATATTAGGCAGCTGTTAATTAAATGTAAATGCTTACAAGCAGAAAGGGTACAAATAATGAAATTGTGTGAGAATAAATATGAACAAAGTGATTATATAGAAAATGGATTCTTGGTTTTTATGCTGGGTTTGAAAAAAGATAAGGGGAATCTAGATATAAAGGCCATAGAGTGGATAGAGATGATGTTGTGGAAATGGGATGGAGCAGGATAGAGAAAAATATGGGAAAAACTTAGGTTGGGGAATGTAAAGGGAAGTTAGGGTGGTTAGCATGTTTCTCTAGTGTAGTGGCTGAGAGATTGCTGACTCTGATAAAGGAGAAGCTATAGTGCATCACATCACATCTTACATAAAATTGAAAAATTTAAATGTTTTGCTAAAATTGTTTACAAACTCTAAAATATACTGCCATTGGAAATAATATATATGCAAACTTTAAATTAGATCAGAAAATGGGAAGAGAGTGGAAATTGAGTTCTAAAAAATTCCAGATACTTCAATACAATTAGAATGATTAATTTTTTATTTGTAAATATGCATACTAAAATGGAATATTTACCCTGCCATATCTGTTTTACCTAATTACAGCCTACAACCCACTCTTTGCCAAGTTTAAACTATAAAAGTATCTCAAGAGACATCTATACAACTATATAAGTATAGTCATATATATATATATATATATGTGTGTGTGTATGCGTTAACACCTGTAACCTAACTATCATATACAGATTACAGTAATACCTTTATTAAATAAATGTATAATTTATACATAATTTAGAATTCAAATTATAACTCAGTTTGTTAAAATCACATGCATATATATGCATTATATATAGCGTATCTTGTTATTTTGTTATTTATGATACTTTCTAAAATTTATTTCTAGAATAATCTGTAAAATAATATCACACGATTCAAACTTAAGTTGGGAGGTCGTATTAATTGACATTAAAAGTTATTAAAACAAAAGTTGTTTGTCAAAACATATTTTATCACTAAAATAAACACTTGACCAGAATTGGAATCAATCTGATCTTCTATTGCTCAAAAGTTCATAAAAAGTTGGAGTACCAGAAATACCACAATTGGAACAGATCTGATCTAAGGACCTTATATTTCTGGAGTTCATAAAAAGTTAAAGCACCAAAAGATGCCAGAACTGGAATCAATCCAAGAATCTTACATTACATGACAATTCATAAACATTTTCAATACCAGATATTCCAGAATGAAATCAATCCAATAATCGTATATTGCTTGAGAGTTCATAAAAAGTTGAGGCACCACAAATGCCAGAATTGGAATCGACTTGATCTGAGGATCTTAATATTTCTTGAGAGTTCATAAAAAGTTTAATCACCACCAGAACTGGAATTGATCAAAGGATCTTAAATTACATGACAATTCATAAAAAGTTTGAGTATCAGAAATGTCAAAACTGATATCAATCTGAAGAATTGACCTGATATGAAAATCTCATATTTCTGAAAAAGTTCATAAAAAGTTCAAGCACCAGAAGGTTTCAGAACTGGAATCCATCCAAGGATCTTATATTATATGATGATTCATAAAAAGTTTGAATGTCAGAAATCCCAGAACTGGAATCAATCTGACCTTATATTGCTCAAAAGTTTATAAAAAGTTGGAGCACCAGAAATGCCAGAATTAGAACTGATCTAATCTAAGAACCTTATATATCTTGAGCTCATAAGAAGTTCAAGCACTAAAAGATGCCAGAACTGGAATCAATCCAAGGATCTTACATTACATGACAATTCATAAACATTTTCAATACCAGATATTCCAGAATGAAATCAATCCAATAATCGTATATTGCTTGAGAGTTCATAAAAAGTTGGAGCACCAGAAATGCCAGAATTAGAACTGATCTAATCTAAGAACCTTATATATCTTGAGCTCATAAGAAGTTCAACACTAAAAGATGCCAGAACTGGAATCAATCCAAGGATCTTACATTACATGACAATTCATAAAAATTTTCCAATACCAGAAATGCCAGAACTGAAATCAATATAATAATCTTATATTGCTTGAGAGTTCATAAAAAGTTGAAGCATGAGAAATGCCAGAATTGGAATCAGTCTGAAGGTCTTTTAATACTTCACAAGAAGTTGAAACACCAGAAATGGTGGAAATTGGAATTGACCTGATCTGAGAATATTATATTTCTCAAGAGAAGTTCAAGCACCAGAAGGTCCCAGAACTGGAATCAATCCAAGGATCTTATATGACAATTCAGGAAAATGTCGAATACAAGAAATGACAGAACTGGAATCAATCTCATGATTGCTCAAAAGTTCATAAAAACTTGGAGCCCCAAAAATACCAGAATTGGAATCAACCTGATCTGAGGATCTTATATTGCTTGAAAGTTCATACGAAGTTGAAGCACTAGAAGGTTCCAGAACTGGAATCAATACAAGAATCTTATATTACATGAGAGTTTATAAAGAATTTGAGTGCCAGAAATTCCAAAACTGGAATCAATTCGAGGATCTTATAATCCACAGTCTAATATTTTACTACTTCCTAAACCATACAG
This sequence comes from Epiperipatus broadwayi, assembly GCA_028023455.1. Classification (NCBI taxonomy): domain Eukaryota; kingdom Metazoa; phylum Onychophora; class Udeonychophora; order Euonychophora; family Peripatidae; genus Epiperipatus; species Epiperipatus broadwayi. The sequence continues at coordinate 3,839,400 of JAQFVV010000055.1, read as the reverse complement.
GGTGAATAAAAAGGTTTAAAACAAAGTATGAAATTGGAACTCTTTTAACATTATAAACTTAATCAAATGAGATATTTTATTTTTAGAAATAGTGAAATATCTACAGAGAAATAGAGAAAGATTGAGAGAGAGAGAGAGAGAGAGAGAGAGAGAGAGAGAGAGAGAGAGAGAGAGAGAGAGAGAGAGAGAGAGAGAGAGAGAGAGAGAGAGAGAGAGAGAGAGAAGGGATAGATTAAAATAAAGAGAGAGAGGGGGAAGAAAGAGAGAGATTAAGATAAAGTGAGAGGTGGGAAAAGAGAGATTAAGATAAGAGAGAGAAAAGGGAGACATTAAGATAGAGAGAGGGGGGGAGGTAGAAGGAAGAGATTAAGATAAAAAAGAGAGACTAATTCAGGTTTGTACGTAAGTTAAACGATCTATTGATAAGCAGGTTTAGAAATATCAAATATTAAAATAAAATTTTAGAATTTTTTTTTAAGTTTTTCAGTATTTAATAGTTAAATTTGAAATATTGATTATACAAAAAATAAAAAAAAACTTCAAATAAAAAACCTTTAACAAGTTATATAATTCCATGGTATTCCATCTGTGACTAATTCATGTGATCCTTAATTTAGACAAGGATTATGAGTGAAAGATGGTGTATTGGTTTGAACTGATCATTAAACTTGGTAAAGGGTTGCATAAAGATTGTGAATATTAAGAAAAAACCCCACAATAACTCTTTTTAGTTACAGAGATAGAGTATATCTTCGAAATCCTTCCTGATGATACTCATCATGCGCTACCCGATCGTGATGATGATCATAAAGAAAAGCCTGGTATATAGATAGACTCAGATTGGGAAAGGAAGAAGATGAAGGTGATATGCCAGTCTAGCATATGAAGTAAAGAAAAGCCTGGTATATAGATAGACTCAGATTGGGAAAGGAAGAAGATGAAGGTGATATGCCAGTCTAGCATATGAAGTTAGAAGTATCCTCTTCACCATCACCAATTCTACTCCAAAGAATATAATATTATCTTTATTTTAGGTTTGTTATATAAATTTCATGTTATGAACATTGATACGATTAAATCTCCATTCACCGACCATATATGCATCGTTTTGAAATTTTTTGTATCATTTTAGTTAGCAAATATATATATACTAGTGTATGGCATGTAAGTGCGGATAGTCAGTTTGGCGATTTTTGAAAAGTTTGAAACAGTTTAATCCCTGTCAAGTTTCTTGAGTTTATATAGATACTGTATACAATTATGATGTAAATATTAACTATAAGCAACATTTAATTATAACTTACTTCTTCTTGCTGCTAACATTATATTTAAGCAATAAACTAATTCTAACTTTGAAACAAATTATTATATTTTTTGTCTGTATAATTATATGTTATTATGTGAGCTTTTATTTTTATAAAACTAACAAACAAAGGTAAAAAAAAAAGATATAATCCTCGTCCAAGATTAACGTTCTGCATGTGGGAGGTATTATAAACATTTTAGCTAAATTAAATGACCTCATCTGTAAGAATTCTTCACGAAGAATAGTTAACTTGTCAATCATGATATATGGGTTAGTAATTGCAAAGTTATCTTTTACTGTTCTATATTAACCTACTAAATAGTTTTTGAAGCTTATAATTTTATATATTCTAAAGTAGAAATTAATATCTTAAAATATTTCAGCTACTAAAAGGAAGTTATATTAAAAGCGACTAAATAGAAATTGATATTTTAATAGAATAGTTCAACAACTAAACAGAAGTTATTATATCAAAAGCGTAATAATTTGGCCAAATATCTATTTAGTAAGAAAATTATTATTTGTAAGGCATTTTAAGTTAATAAATGAACTTAATTATTCCTCCTCATTAATGCCGTGTTATAATATTACGCTGTGATGTTAACTGTAAATATACTCTCGCTCCAGGCTCAAAGTAAAGACTGACAAAATAAGAACGACTCCCTTATTTTCAAACTTAAGTGCAATTTCAAACTTAAGTGCACTTATATGAACAAATGTAATTGCTTAGAAGTGAGAGCGTGAATATATATATATGGATTTAAAAGTGAATGATTTACATATTCATGTTGTCACTGCTAAACATTTAAAATTGCCTGTATAAGTTCATTTGAGTTTGAAAATAAGATGGTGGTTCTTATTTCTCAAAGACTTTATCTTGTGACTTGGGCTAGAATATCCTCACAGTTAACATCACTATGCAATATTATATAGCATGGCGCTAATGAGGAGGAGTGACTGACTACCTTCTATATAATTACAATCTAACACTGCGCTAGTAAAATTGATTGATTGTTACATAAATAAACTTAACCAAATCAAATGATAGTAAGTAATCAAAAGATTAGTGGCATGGAAAACAAAATAATGTTCAAAGCAACCATTTGTGTCAAGTTGAGTTCCGAGCTATTTATTTGTTTTTGAGTATTCGCTTTGCCATAGTGCCAAATTGCACAGAACAACAACAACAACAATAAAACAACTTAAAATGAAATATCATTTTTTCTTTTAGTTTCTTTTTTTATTCTTCAAATAATAAATAATCTGGGCTATTCTCTAATAATCACTATCAATAATACTTTGTCCTATTGACAGGTCCAAAGAACGGCCACACAGCCAATTTCTTCATTTCTTCATTCTGTTCCATTAATTGTCAGATCTTCAATTTATCTCTTCTCATCTCTTAAATTATCCAGAAAAGTCAATCTTTTTTATCATTTCTTCATGTTTTTATTCACCACTCCAAAACATCTCTATCCCTAAACTCATCAATCAATCTTCTTTCTTCATTTACTCTTTTTAAAATTTCCTTATTTTGCTATTTTATTCATCCAAATAATTTTCTTCATTCTTCTCCATATATGAGAATAATACAGTTTTAATATACATCAAATGTTTTACCAGCACCCTTCCACAAATACCACTGCCATAAACATTAGCTCTATAGTTCACCATTTTACAATTGTTCTAATACCTCTCCTCAAGAGTATAGTTCAGAGTTTCTTTGTATCACCAATCTAAAATTTATCTCTAGAATCCACCACCCTACCATTACTCTAATATCAGCCACACTACCATTGTGTTAAACTTCAGTTCCAGGGTCTGCCATTCTAAAATTGCTCTAAACTTCATCAATTCTAGTGTGATCCTCTAACACTGTTCTAAACATTGACTCTAGTCCCTGCCACTCTAACCACTGTCCTAAACTTCAGCTCTACTGTCTGTCACTCAACCATTGATTTAAATTACAGATTTAGCCTGTGACCTTATCATTGCTATAAACTACAGTTTTGATATCTGCTAAGCTACCGATGCTCTTAACTTTGAAGTATTCCAATATGCCATTGCTCTGAAATGTGACTCTAGAGCAGGGATGGGGAACCTTTCTCTGCCAAGGACCATTTGGATATTTATAATCTCATTCATGGACTACATAAAATTATTGATTTAAAATTTAGCCTACTATATTTAATCAAAGCGTTAATTAATTTACCACTAATCGTTAAAGGTGGGCAATGTTTTCAACTGGCAGGCTAATTTCAGTTTTCCTCTTTTAAATGTGGGCCATAATTCTTTTGTGTGAATTAAAAATAAAGTATCATCCTTATTATTAATGGCTGTTCCACATTTGATGACATTTGTTGTGATACACTTATCTTCATGACATATAATATTAAAATTTCTTTTTATGTTCTGAACAGATTAGTTCTACAGCAGTTAGGATGCAGCTTTTATAAATTCTTCTTAAAAAAAAACAGTTTCAAAATTTCTTCTTTTTTAGAATAACTTGCTTCTACAGAATTTTCTGACTTGTTTGTACTATTTATATAATCTATCAGCTATTTGATAAAGCTCCTTTTCAAGTTTTCTATTTTAATATTTTTTCCTTATCCAATAGTTGTGTTGTAGTCAGAATGTTTTGATAATAAATAACAATAGGGCCACTTAGTACAAGTCATAGTAAAGAGTAGGCAGTAGATAGGGATTTTGATGCACAAACCTTCTAGCAAAATTGATTACTATGGCTTGCACTAGATGGCACTATTGCATGGAAAGAGTTGCTACTGTTTCCATCTATTGTTCTTTTAAACTTCAGCTGTTTTAGAATCTGCTACTCTATCGCTGCTGTAAAGTTTGGCTTTACAACCTTTTATTCTAGTTCTGCTTTAATTTTGGAATGTAGATTCTACCCTAAATTTTTTCTCTACAATTTTCACTCTGATTTACTCTAACCCTCAGTGACTCCAGTCTGCTACTTCACCACTAATTTAAACCTCAGCAGATCTAGAGACTACCATAATATCATTAACAATTCAGAACCATACAGAAATCCTGAGTTCATATACTGATCTTTATTATGTAGCCAATCTATTAATTATAAGTATTTGTTTTGTTATACATTTTTTTAATTATAATCCAATAAATTTTAGTTAAATCCAAATCTGATAATTTTTGAAATTATATAATTTTCATATTAGTTGTTTTTTTATCATTTTAAAATAATTTGAATCTGTTTATATTAATATCACACTTCATTCTTTATCCTGGAGTTTATCATTTTCATTCCAAAGTGTAAGCTATTTTTCAGTAGTGCCTATTAAGCAGATGATTCAATTGATATAAGTTAAAACACTGGATTATATATTTGTTACCCCTCCTCTTTTTTTTCATGTTTTATTATTATTTTAAAATGTTTAAAAATATACCTTCCTTATGGACTTGAATAAAAAAAGCTTATATAACCTTTCATTCACTTAGAATTTCGACTGACTTATAGTCTTCATCAGAGTAATTTAAAAATATTACCAGTTTACTCAGATGAATTCCATTGCAGTGGCTTTTAGTTCATTCACATTTTTTCATCACATTTCAGAAGAAAAGTTGTTTTACAGAAAATATGTAAAAAGCTGTTAAACAGATCAGACTTGCCAAAATATCAAGATATATAGTTTCCCTACCTAAAATTAATTACAAATTAAAATCCCCTTTTTGAATATTTATCCAAGAATCTACAATTGAAGAATAATGATGTAAATTGAAATTTTTACAATGTTCACAACAAAGTCTTTTTTCCAAATCCAATAATAAAGCCATATGGATGTGATCTTATTCAGAACAGTCTATGGTTGTTGTACATCTGTTTTATAAATGGAATCTATCAGTCAGTGATTTGTGTAATTGTAGACATACATAAAGCATGAACCTCATAGTTAATTGACTGTCAAATCTATAGTTACAGTAGTAGAATTGAAGGATGTATGAGTACATATCTTTATACATTCTTTTATAATATTTTGTTAACTCTTCCGTGTATCAATATTTTTGTATCATATACCCTAGAAGCAGTTTGAGTTATTAATTCAACATTTTATTTTAATACCCGATGTAACCAGCCTATCTAAAGGCCATCTTTTTTCCAATTGGTCTCTTTAACAAATTTTTTAAAGATATAATGTAAATTAAATGTAAGATTTTAATATTATAGAAATAAATATGAGAAATGCAGCTGACCTGGAAGACCATTGTAATTGGCTGCTTAAAACATTTTTTTTTTTGCTTTGTGGAATTACTTGCTTCATATTAATCAAATTAAGCCTTTAAATTAGATGACCCAGTTATTAATTGGCAGAATTAGCATGATGCAAAATCAAACCACATGACTTTAATTATATTCTAGCCAAAAGTAAATGTAAATATAGTCCTATAGCATCTACTTTTCCCCCTTACTAAATATCACATTTTAAACATGAATTTATGTACTATAATCACACTTTCTTCATGATATAAATACTATACCTATTCAGTTCTAGTTGAAACCACATGCACTGATTTTTTTCCGAGCATTTTTTTCTTCAAGAAGTTTTATTCCAATATCATATTATTTTAAAATACAGAAATATAGCCGGCCATTTTTTGTGTAATATATTTCTTTTATCAAATTATTTCCTTTGCACAAAATGATTCATAAAAAATTATTACAGTTTATTAATGGTGGAACAAATAATAATTTTTTTTGTTGAAAATATGCTTATTGTGAATTTGATACATGACAGCATTACAAAAAAACATTAATACATTCACCAATCAGACAACAGAGAAAATTGGGACTTTATATATAAGATTGAAATCTTTATTCTATATTATAAATCAATAAAGTGTACTTGATTTATTAAAAATATAAGTTTACAAATGAAAAACATCCTAAAAATTCATATTTAAACTTTTTAAATATAGAAAAAACTATTAATAAGGTAAAATATGCAATAAAAAAAATGTTTTTTTGTTTTACTGAACAAATTTGAATTAACAAAATCTTTATTGATTGAACTTCATTTTTAAAACATGAACAAATTATTAAATCATCATAAAGCTATGAAATTTTGTTCTAAAATTTAAAATTACATTTTTTTGATTATTAAAATGTCACAAAAGTTTTGTACGATGGTGCTTGACAGGGTGTAACAATTGCAGTTTCCTTTTTATTATTACAAGAATTTCTTGTATTTTTTAAAAATAAAACATATTAAAAAAAAAATTTATGTATAAACATGAAAATATTTTGGTACTTAGGTAGTTTGCCTGATGGAAGCTTGACATCTGTTTTTTTTAAATAATCCATTTCAGGGGCTGAGAACACATGGTATAAACAATATGGCTAACTCTAAGTTATCTGATTCAGTAATTGTTTTTTTTTATTTATTAAAATGATAAAGAACACAAAAGTCCAAAAGGCTGTAATTCAAAATTTTTTTAATGTCGATATAGTAAATAAAATTAAAAAAAAAAACATTATTTAGTAGACTAAAACAAATGCATAGACTGATATCAATTTTTGGGTGGGTACTATCTCATAATTTTGAAAATATTCTACTGAAACACACAAAAATTCAAATGGTTGTAAGTAACATGTAAATGGAGTAAAGAAAATAAAAATAAATCATGATTAAGCTAAGTATAACAAACATGTAGGCAGATGCCACTTTTCATTTGCGCACTATTACCTAATTTTGAAAATATTCTTATTGCACCTAGTTCTGCTGATGAAATATTCTAAACTTTAATCATATTTGCAGTTCTGTCAATGAAATATTACAGATTTTAATTATAAAGCCAAAAATGATATGGTAAAGAAGGAATGTTAAAAAACCCACATGTAAACTAATGTTAAAAAATATGATAATTTGTCACTGTTATCTGTTAGCCTCATGTTAAGTGTTCACTGAGTGTTAATATTTTGAAATTATCTTGTGAATGGGATTTATGGCAGGGCTAATCCCAAATTTTTTAATAAATTCTATTCACAATTTTAACTTGATTATTAATTTTGAAAAAAATTCAAAAACATTTTTCAATAAATTCCATTTAGAAACACGATGTTCAAATGTTAACATGTACTCAACACTTAACATGTGTTGATAAAATTGTCATTTTTTAAGCATTCAATAACCTGCATGTAAAATTATAAAATTTGGAATATTTCATTGACAGAACAAGATGCACTGGAACATTTTCAAAATTATTAACAAGAAACCAACAGATAACAAATGACAAATTATCGTAGTTTTTTTAAACATTAGTTTGCAAGTGATTTTTTTAATATTCCTTCTTTACTGTATCCTATTTGGAAATATGATTAAACTCTGGAATATTTCATTGATAGAACTGGAAATATGATTAAAATTTGGAATATTTCATTGGCAGAACAAGATGCAGTGAAATATTTTCAAAATTATGGGATAGTACCCACCCAAAAAATGATGTTTGTCTGTACATTTTTTTTTTTTCAAAAATTTATTTATTTTATTTACATTAAAAAAAATTAGAATTACAATCCTCTGGACTTTTGTTTCTTTATCATTTTAATAAATAAAAAACAATTATTAAATACAATAACTTAGAGCCAGCCATATTGTTTATACAATGTGTTCTTGAGCCCTGAAAATGGATTATTTAAAAAAATGGATAGCAAGCGTCCAACAGATAAACTATTTAAGTACCAATATCTCTTTTTTAATAATTATTATACAAATATTTTGCAAAAGTAATCATAAATATTTAAATAAACTACAGAAAAGTATACATATTTTTATTCATTGCTAATAACAATTGAAAAGGAGTTTATGAGTTTGTTTCTATATCCAAGAACAAAAAAATCTACCAATCAGAATATTCTAAGCTTTTATCAGCTCATTTGTAATTTTTCATTGTGGATACTGACATCTTCAGGATTTTTTGAATTAATAAATTAATGTTTGCTTTAGTTCTAGTTTTGACTGTCAAATAGATGTAAAACCAGTAACATACTTTTAAAAAAGACCAGAAGAAAAGAAATTCCACTATAGTACTTAAAAATGAAGAACTCAGCATTATAGTAAATAATTAAGCTGTTAAAAATCCACATGCTAGCAATAAATAATCAGAGCTATTTATTGTAAACAAATAAGGGTTACAAAAGCAATGTATTTAAGTTATAAGGGGTGGATGTTTTTAAAAAGATTTTATAACACTAGTTTATATTAAAACAATTTTTGATATTTTGGGCATGCTTTGATGACATTCTAATGTTGATTTCATGTTTTAATGATTTTTGGATTTGTTCTTGTGAAAAAGAAGGATTCTCAAGATTATTAACTCTTTCATAAAGCAAGATAAAAGTCTTTGGTCAGAGAAATCACTGTTGATGTATTCACTTAAATGACATTTGTACAGATATATATTGAGATATTTTGCTATTTTTGTAAAAAAACCTGTAAAATTAGTGTCTAATGAATATTGATTATTTAATAGAAAAGAATCTGAAAAGGCCAGCATTTTTGAATATGTAGCAAAGTCAAAGTTCTGCCTCCACAGGTTGGTATCTATCGACCATTGTTCTTTGATCTCAAGAGCATTTGTAAGATTACTTTGAGAACATTTTTGGAATAGAAAAAAACATTGATATTTTGTGTAGTTAATTAAAAATTCATAATTATTTTTAAACAGTAATTGTATCATATTTATTAAAAGAAATATATGATTACAGTTTTACTTTAGACGTAAAATATGCAAAAAGAAGATAATAAATCCTAGCATAATGAAAACAAAGAAAATTACAGGCATTTTGATCAACATGTCTTGTGAAACTGTACGCTAAACATCATTATCGATACTGTGTTACAGTCTTTTGAGATATTCTAAAAAATATAAAGCAATTTTAATATTTTAAAAAAGAATTTTGTAGATTTATCAGAGTTTGACATTTAGTCATTTGTGTCTTAAAAATAAATTTCACGCAAACAAGGTTTCATTGATTTTCTGAAGTCACTTTGTTTTGCTTTTCCTACTGACTATTCAATGATGAATAGAATGTTTTTTATTTGTAAATGTACATTTCTAATAAATAATATTCAATTTACTGAATTCTTTTATATAATAATAGTTTAAACCTAAAAACAAATGTTGATTGATTTGAATAACGGGTTAAGCTAAACTGACATCATTTTACAAAAATATATTTCTCTCTAATAAATAGGGAAAAGATAAGGTAGATAAAAATTCTTTAATTAGCTGCTTATAAAAAACCTCTATGACATCTCTTTATAAAGGAACAGTGAAGAAAAAAGTGTTACTCGGCAGCTTTTCAATTGATGGTGATGAGGGCTTGAGTAATTGTTTATTATTGCTTTACTGGCTAACTAAAAATAACTGGTGACCCATTTACCAACCAATTATAATTATTTCAATCAGGGACTAGCTATTGGAAAGAAAAATATAAAGTCTGTGTTTAATCAAATTTTCAAGGTCATTCAGCCTGAATTCAAATTTAGGTTATAGGCAATGAAACCATTGTTGAATCATAAACCTGCTTTTAAAGTAAATATATACTTTTTTTCAAATGCTTTGATGTTATTTATTGTGACAAATTGGATGATAAATGAATGTTATAGTGTTATTATATAATCATTGCCCACACATGCACCCACACACAAAGTAATCAGAATATATTAATTTTATCATCAAAAATTTGACATTTGAATGGTTTTACAAAAAAAAAGTTTTTTAATGGTACATTGACTTCTCAGCCTTGTAAAAATCTTAGTTTGAAGTAGTACAGTATTTCAGCTTTGAGAACTGGATAAACATTTTTGTTAGAAATACAAAACATTTTTTTAATGTCAAGGAAAATATCATGAGTGTATTAATGTACAATATACACATTTCATTATTCTTAAAAGAAGATATAAAATATTGAAGCATTATGGGAAAAAGTACAATAACCTACCTGATTTCTCCACCATTACAAGATATTCCTTGTTTATTCCTAAAAAACATCATTGCTTCAGAGTTTTAAAATATGGTATTAACATTATCATAAGTGATAATGATCTTCAGTTTTTATTATGACATAATTGTTCATATAATGCTTTCATTGACATATTAATAAAATCTGAAGATATCAATATGTTACCAACAGTCATCTTAGATCTAAGAGATACTGCATTGTTTGACCCAGGAGAAAATATATTCTGGATATTTACTTCCTCCCTGGCCAAGTGTTAATGTGAAGATTTTGCTGTAAACAAAATATGATTTTTTGCTTGTTTATAAAATATTTTGATTATTTTTACTCATTAATTAGTTGATTATTGTTCAACTACATCAGTGTCAACCCTACTCAGAAAATTTTGAATGGATTCTACTGACTAATATTCTTACTATGATGCCATGTTTGATTTTTTGTGCAATTAAATCTTTTTTACATACATTACAAAATTAATTTATATACTACACAATAAATAATAATAATAATAATTAAAATAAAAATATATTTTAAATTAATATTTTAAAATTATAAAAATAACTATCTAACTGAAAATCTTACCGATAACAACGGAACACATATTGGCTTCACGATACCTATTGAAAAGTTAGAAGAATAAAATATTAGATATTAAAATTTTATGTTATTAAAAATGATATATTTAGAATTAATTATCATCAAAGAAACAAAAAAAAAAATTCTAAAAGTTAATAAATTATTAAAATATTTCACTTACAATTTTTACAAAAACGATTTTCTTTTTAGCCTGTAATAACTATTTCCATACCAATTTCTAGTTCTCATAATGTATTTTCTGTATTTTCTAAGAGCTGTCATTTTAAAAATAAAATATTTTCAAAGACAACCCCCCTAGTGACATAATTTTTGGTTTAATAATGTCTTTTACAAAAATATTGCATCACAATCATTAACAATTATTGAAAATCATGTTATTTTGTAGCTAGCCATAGGAGAAAGGAATCTAAAGCATCAGCCAATCACAAATTGCCATCTCCTTTATAGCTTTGTTAGAACAATAGAATGTGCTGTCAATCACAGACAAAGGTGCTGACATCTTGTGGCATTTTTTAAAATTTAATGGAAGTTTCATAGAAAAAAATCACCGCAGCCAAAACAACATAGAAAATTGTGTCTCCTAAAATGACAAATATGATAATGATATTATAGCTTACTTTTGAAAAGGACTTAAAACAAAAAGAAATATGCATGTAAACTTTCAATTTATTTATTTATCTTTTATTTTTAGAAGTAGAAGTTAATAATTTGATGATAATGAAAGAAATGATAGCATCTATTATATCATTATCTGTCAGAATCTACATCATGCCAAAATATTTTCAATATTGTAATTATTATAAAGAAAATATCAGATTTTAAAGCAGAATTTGACATATCGTCCACATATCTGCCTTTCCTTCAGTCACATTAAAAAAAAACTTAAAATAAAAATCATTTTGTTCATTTTCTGAAAGTGTTTTTACTAACTTGGGTGATGGTGCATAGTATTACATTGTTTGATTTACAAGACAGTGTAATTTTTTAGAATATTGTTCATTTATAAAATTAAATGAAAAAAAATAGCATAAAATAAATATTTTTTTATACAATAGCGAAGTTGAGCATTTTCAAAAACTCTCACCAGGTGGAAAAAAAGGAAATGTCAAATTGTTAAGAAGTTGATATTGATTTGGGAGATGATAATTAAAAGCTTTTCTGAGTTAGAAACAAAATATTTTCTATTAGATGAGTTATGATAATTTTTATTCATCTTAATTAGTTCATCTTACTAATATTTCTTCAATGTCATCATCATCACTCTTTACAAATGAATGTGACCAGTTCAGCATCATTATCATCATCATCATCATCATCATCATCATTATGATGATGATTATGATGTTTCAACAATAATCTTTATTAATCCTTTGGTTACATAGCATTACATAACATTGATTGTAAAGGTTACAGGTGCAATATTATTATTATTATTATTATTATTATTATTATAGCAATAACACTACTACTATTACTACTACTACTACTACTATTACTAATAATAACAAACTGAAGCCATGAACTATACTGCGTCAAACTACATGATTTCAATTATATCCTAACCAAAAAAAAAGAAAAGAAATGTAAATAAACAAAAAAAAAAGTAAGGACACAAATAAAAAAAACATTGAAATTCATAAACTTATTAAATTTTACAAATCTCATTTCTTTCTGAAAAAATAATGTCAAATTTCAAATGTGAATTTTTTAATCATGTTTTCTTTATGTTTAGCAAGGGGATAAGGAAGTGTACAAGACTTTTTTCTTTGTGGTTGTTTTTTTTCCCAAAAAGTTTTATATATAATTTGCATAACCATATCTTTAGTAAAGTGTATTATAATACAATGAGTGATAAATCCAAAAATAGACATAAAGTGCTTTCATTAAATGAGGAGAAAAGCTATTTATTTAATAAGGAAAAGTGATAAAATCATATTCAATCGGCCATATGTTTCAAAAGAGTGAGTAAACAATCAGAGAAATTATAAAAAGAAGCAGATTCACGCCAGCATTACCTGCATCCTTCGAACAACTGAAGTTGTAACTAAAATATGAGATAAGTTTTTGGTAGAAAAAGCCTTAAATCTATTATTAATGTTATGAATTGTAAAAATGTTCTGGTTGATGGTCATTGCGTCAAAAAGTCTTAAATCTTTATAAAGAATTTAGCCAAGAATTGATATTTTACAATTCCAAGCTATTTACTGCAGATAAAGTAAGGCTGTTTAGATACCTAAATCATTATAGTGTTAAAAAGTATCAGTGGGTAACAAACTAGCTGCAGTGTTTTTGTTAAAATTAAAAAAAAAATAACGGAATATTTTTTATTCGGAAGAGGTATTTAATTATGATGGAACAGAATTGTGAACAATAGAGTATACATAAGGTTTCTCATTAACTAACTCTACCAGCGGCTTTGCTCATGTTATTAAATTAAATGAATGTAAAGTAGTCGATAAATTCAATAACATTTACATGACATAATTATACAAGAGTTATTAACAGCAAATAAAAAGTAATTATTGTAATGCATTTTTGTAATTAACTGCTTTTGATAACTCTTGCATTATTATTTTATGTAAATATTTTTTAAATATACTTTTATTCTCAACTACATTATTTTGTTTTGTTTTACTAATGTGAACAAAGCTGACCCATGGTTTTGTACACATTAAGAGATGATGATGATAATAACAATAATAATTCAATTTATTTATCCTACAAAACTACAGCATTAACCCAATTACAGAATTGCACCATAACAACTATACAATAATATACATAAATAATAATATATAAATGAGTATAAATGACAAATTACCTTAATCACTTTTCAACACAGAATCCAGGGTATTATAGTTATCTTTTTTTTTTTTGAAATTAGGGTGTTATAGTTATGTCTATATATTAAGACAATATAATTGTCTGTTCATGCAATTATATTTTTTTTCTTTAATTATATACGCAGAAAATTCTGATTGCAATTTTTAACTTTCAACCATTGGTTTAGAATGGTCCTATGGTAACTAAAACCATCATTAACACATACTTGTTGGTGTATCACCCCCCCCCCCATTTAAAAAAAAATTACAACTATTTTATAAAGTATTGTACAAAACGCTGTTTTCCTACCATTTGCTAGCCAAACAAATATAATTTTTTAACTTATATATGCAAAAGATGCTCTAACTAAGATCTATAGTGCTTGTACACGCACACACACAACTATAAACATTTTTCGTATCGTTTGTTAAAAAATGTAATATATTCTGTATGTTAATGAATTTTTTTATTTATTAAAAAAGTATTTATAAGAATTATTTATTTGCTTAAACATAACTAAAAAGGAAAAGGAACAAAGATGTTTTTCTTCCACTTACTTAAATTTCACAATAGCGCTGACAAGACTATAAAAGAAAACTTCAAAACGGCTTTTATTGGACTATTTTTAAGCTTTAGAATGATTTTAAAGAATAACGCGATTCATTTTTTTAAACTCATTTTTGAGAAATAAATTTAGTAATCGTTATGAAAAAAATACATCTAAGTAAATTATAGTAGCAATTTCTTCATTAAATCGCTTGAGGCACTTCTATTTTGTTTTACTTTCCTTTTTCGGGATCTTTTTGGAAGATCTTTATATATTTTTTAAATTCTGTGAATCGTAATTTATGTATCAAACAGTGCTTCTAAAATATAATAAAAGCTGAATTATGAATACATGAAAAATATCGCAAGCTTATTTTGAAAATAAAACTTTTAAGAACAAATAAACAAATCTTTTGTACTACTTGCTATAAACCGATAACTACATCTCTGTTTGATATATTTATATAGACATATGCGCGCGCACACACACACCAACATGGAGTTTGGATTTAAATAATTACAAGAAACGCCAAGAAGTTTGTCAGCAAAAAAAAAACCGCAATAGAAGAAGAAATCCAAAGTTATCAAGTTATTATAAAATAAAATAGTCGCATGGCTTTATTGCTCAAGAGTTCATTAGAAGTTCAAACGCCGGAAGTGCTAAGGCTGGTATCCATCCGAGGACCTTATACTCCTAAACTCCACTGTCTAGCATTATTATAAAATTATAGAATTTAAGTAATTGGAAAAGTAGCATTCTTTTGATTGTATATAAACGGACAGCAAATGTTCAAGAGAAAAATTAGTTTGAGAATAAAAGTATAAGAATTTTATTTTACGTAATTAAAGGCCTATAATAATATATAAAAACTGTTTTATACATCTTAAGAAAAATAAAGCAAAAAATGGGGTAAAGTGGTCATAAAAACAGAATGATGTATTTTCTTATTCCAAACATTGTCTATATTTTAAAGAATAATCAATATTTTTAGTATGTCATCATTTTCAATCCTTATCGATCCACTGCAGGATGAAAGGTCTCTCCAAGTTCAATCCATCTCCAATCTCTAGTCTCTTTTCCCCATCACCCCAGCAAACATCCTTATTTCATCAATCCATCTCACATGCGATCTCTTTCTAGGTCTTTTACAATCTCTTGGAATCCAATTTAAGATTTTAACTATCCATCTATTATTATCGCTTGTAGCAATATGTATTATATATTAGTGTATACTAATATATATTTATAAAAGGAAATAGTCAAGTCACTGTGGTATTGTGAGTGAGATCAAATTCGGCAGCTATTAAAAATATTCGCTAGTGGGGGTTGTCTGATTTTTAAATGTTTCAGCAGATGTTATGGCCCAGATTAGTGCATTATTCCATTATGGGTTAAAGTAAGTAAAATATGAGATTAAATAATATCTTATAAATTAGAGTGTGAAAAAATCGCAAATAATGATTTTTGTGTTGAAAAAACAAGGCCTTTGCATATGCTATTAATGAGGCCAGCCATTGTCTGTGTATGGAAGGAAGAATAAAAATACAATGTGATTGGGTGGAGAGCATTCAAATAGGGGAAAAGGTTCCATGGTTCTTTATCTTTATAATGTTGGCTGCACGATGGATTTAGATTTACAAAATGTTTTTTGTAGGGGGGGTATTGGTGGGGAAAACTTTGACTTGACTTTAATTAAGAATGTCATATATTTGGGTTATCAATATAAGACATTCCTTATGATATGACATAATACTCAAATGACAAGTATCGACAGAGATGATGTTTGCTCTTAAAAACTCTCATGTCCCTTGTTATACAGGATTTTCCTAATTGTCAAAAGTTGTTCTATGAATGCTGTGTTATGGAGTTTCTCCAACTTTTGGACTATGTTAGAGTAAAACAGTATTGAAGGAATGCCGTGTTATAGGATTTTCCTCCCTATTTGTCAAATAGTGTTAGAGTAAAACTGTGTTGTAGGAATGCTGAGATATAAGGAGGTTACACGTATTTAAGACCAAAGAAATTCAAAAAATAGGATGCATTGTCTTCTATGAGTTGTTACCTGCTTCCTAATTTGCAAGATATAGAAGCAATTTGTATAATATATAAACCATGAAGCTAATTTAAAAAATTTTGTATCACAGTTAATTCAAAATTTTATTTAATTAATAAAAAACTGGAATATGGTCTGCTAAAAAAAAATGCTAACATTATTTACCAGCTGGCAAGCAGTCAAATTAGATTCACAAAAATTCTTTTATATAGATGATATAAGCGATTATAATTTTAAATTAAATAATTAAATTTTTAAAGGCTCAATAAAATAAATTTATTAGCAATTTTTTCTATTCTCACTACATTTATGCCATCTAGTGTAAGCTTTAGTAATCAATAAATGCCAAATGGTAGTACTTAACAAACCTTTATCCAATGCTTTACCATCCAAATATCCCCATACTAGTTTCTAATTTATAGCTTTCATCAGTAAGGACTTTTTGGATTTTTTGAACAGTGCATTTGGACTTTTTGGACCTCTAGCAAACATGTTTTATTTTTTTCTCACTGATGAAAGCTATAAGTTAGAAACCAGTCTGAGGATATTTGAATCTGAAAAAGGATTCATTAAGCCATACCATGTATCTCTTATTATTAAAGTTTACTCTAGGTGAGATAGCTGTAGTGAGAATAGCAGAATTTGCAAATAAATAGCAATGTGTACGATAATATCATGTGATGTATTTGCTGATCATGTGATGACTTTCTGAATTTGAAAGAAATTTGCTTATTTTAAGCCTACAACAATGCAGAATGTTGCACACACACCACTAAAGAACAAGAATAGGGTTTGATGCTGTTAATTCTACATTGTTAATTTTTTATCATTTTAAATTAAATTTAGAACATTTTTCTTCCTCTCATAAATATTTAATAATTAAATTTTTTAAAGCTGAGAAAAGAAACTTAGCTATTTGCAATCCTACAACAATTTAAAATACTACCACAGGGGGCGCTAGTATGATTATCTTCAAAAAAAGAGATTACGTTGTGGAAATGGGATGGAGCAGAATATGGGAAAATTTAGAGTGGGGAATGGAAGATAAAGTGGCTAACAGGTTTCTCTGGGCATAGTTGCTGAAAGATTCCTGACTCCATTTAAGGAGAAGTCACAGTACATCACATCACATTACATCATAAAGTTAAAATTATTTTTTTATTTTAATTTTTTTTTTTTTACAGTTTATCAAAAATGTAATTTAAAATGAGTGTAATCTAAAATCTAAAACCTTAACTTTGCAAACAAAAAAAAAATTAACAAAGAGAAGACAAAACATCAAAAGACAGCATTTTATTTAGTGATGACAAATAAAACAAAACATGTAAATGTTTGTTTCAATATTTTCTGCATAGAAACTTCTGCATTGAAATAAACTACAATGTAAACATTAGATAATTAAACATAAATAGATATTAATAATTTTACAAGGAAAAAAAAAGATTAAATTAATTTATTATGTAATATAAGACAATGCTGAATATGTGCACTAACAATTTTGATTTTGTTTGAAGAGCCTGCTATTTTTGTTTAGTCTTTAATCCCCCCTCTTCCCAAAATAGTGACATCTATAGAATAGAAATAGAATTTAATGTGAATTTTTTATATCTCCAAAAATAATAATTAGCATTTTTTAAATTCATTTTTTTTGTTATTAGCAAATACAATGCAGGAAAACTATAACAGTGTTATTCGGTGTAAACCATGATATTGCATTCAATTATTTGTAAAGATGGAGTTTATAAGCCAATAAAAAATGATTTGAAAGTAATTTTCAACATTTCTTTTAGATAATGTTATCAAAATGGGCACATTTAAGTAAGTCATACTAGTAAATTGAATTGTAGTGTTTTTAGTTGTATAATAAAAGTTCTCCTTCCTCAGATCCATAGACCCAAAATCTAGTTTCAGTAATCACCTTTGGCAGAAATATGTTTGAATTAGAAAAGTATTTGTTGGAATAAATTTTATGCATGTCACTCTATGTGCAAAGCTATTAATATTCGACATTTGATACTAGAATATAAATGCTTACCAGCAGAAAGGGTACAAATAATGAAGTTGTGAGAGAATAAAATAGACCGAGTGATTATACTGAAAGTGGGTTATTGGTCTTCATGCTAGGATTGGAAAAAGATGAGGATCTTGATACAAAGGCTATGGAGTGAACAAAGGTGATGTTGTGGAAATGGGATAAAGCAGAATAGAAAAGAATATGAGAAAAACAGGTGGGAAATGGAAAGGGAAAGTAAGGTGGCTAACAGGTTATTCTTGAACATATTGGTTGAGAGATTCCTGACTTCAATAAAGAAGAAGCCATATCATATCACATAGTATGTACTGAATAATAATTCTTTGTAAGTCAGACCCTTTAGAAATTCATTTGAATAAACTTGAAAATAACAATATTCTGTGTTACCTATTAACCAGGTAAAAGATTTTACTTTTTTTGTTTGCCAGGAGTTTATATGAGTATCCAATTAATGATCGATATTTCAGAAGAACAGAACATTGCATTAGTGGTGATCATAGCAGAATGTCGATTTAACCAGTTCAAAATCTCTGATAAGTAATCAAATGGTTTTATTTCTCAGGATTTCATAAAAAGTTTGAAAGCCAGAGTATCCAAAGACCTTACACTCCAGACAATGACATTCTACCATTACACTTAACCACTCATGACAGGATATACAATGATCATGAACTATAATGTCCTTCACAAATCATCCTCTAGTGCTAATCTGCTGACCAGATATTATTTTCAGATATACCTGATTTGTAAAGAATCATTATATAGTATATACAGATGATGATTACTTTTATAGAAATATTAATATATATTCTTAGTGCTACTCACATTTACAGAGTTGTTAAAATTTATAGTTTACATCTACATTGTGAACTAAAACTGCAAACTGGTCAGAGTTGGACAGGTTTTTAAATTTTTTTGCTAATGCAACATTTTACCTTCTGAAATAACAATGATTGATTCACTATCCATATAAGATATTAAGGACCAGATGTAAATGATTTCATTTTTCATCTGGTTAGTAGTTTACCAAATTCACCGCTTCCTTTATTTTGCTGAAATATATAAATGCAATTTATCCATACTTTTTATCAAAAACATATATGCATACCCAATCTTATGCTTCAACTGTCCTGCAATCTTCTTCAGAGCCAAAGTCTGAAGAAAACTGCAGGACAGTTGAAATGTAAGATTGTGTATGCATATAAGTACAATAAAAGGTTTTTGCTAAAAAGTGTTCAAAGTAGTGGATAAGTTGCATTTATATTTGGCTAGTAGATTAATACAAGAGAGCATTATTTGGAAGTTTTTAAAAATAACTTAAAATTCTGACTTATGAAGGTTTTAATATAATATGTGCGTATAAAGATTACTATTCCAGAAATATTATATATATACACTAGATGGGAGATTTTTTGCACAAGCCTTCTGGCATCCATTGATTACTCTGGTTTCCACTGAGTGGCAATACGTGTAGAGAGTTTTGCCTGTTTTAATAACAGCTAAGAGCAAGCATAAGAAATTGTGATCATGTGATGTTTATTGGCTTACAGTCAATTATTACAGTTTAATTAATAAGTGCTGAACATACTGCCCTCACATCATATGGCAGTGTATTAATAATTTTTATTAGAATTCATTAGATTAGAGATTAGCCACTTAATGAATAATATTTCTATAGTGTGATTTTTACTACATGACTTTCGCATAAGTCAGAAACTGATTCCTATCCATTTTTAGCCACTTGTGGAGAGGTGTATTCCCAAGATGCATATTTTGTGCTGAAGGAGGCTCTTACACATATCTTTATCATTATTCAGTATATATAGACAGTCAATTATTACAGTTTAATTGACAAATGTCAAACTTACTGTCCTTGCAAATTTGACCCCAACCACTTAATAGAAGTATATTAATTCCTTTTTATTAGTCATTCATTAGACTGCAGATTATCCATTTAATGAATAATATTTTTATAGTGTAATTTTCACTATGCCACTCTCAGACCAAGTAGGGGCTGATTTCTATCCACTTGTTACACCTTGTGGAAGGGTGTAATTATAAACATATGATGAAAGATATACCCAAGATGCACATTTCATGCTGAACCCACACTGTGAGGGCAGTAAGTTTGACACTTATCACTTAAAACTATAGTAATTGCCTCTCTCTATATACTGCATAATAATAAATATATATGCAAGAGATTGTGATTTGAGCCAGCTGATGAGTGCTGGTTCAGCATAAAGTGTGCATTTTAGGGATCACCCATCCCCCCCATATGTCTTTGGGCATATGTTTATACTTACACACCTCCACAAGATATTAAAAGCTGATAGAAACCAGTGAACTCCCTATCTTGCACGAGAGTGGGTAGTGAAAATTACTTTATAGAACTATTATTCGTTAAATGGATTATCTTTAGATTAATGAATGACTAATAAAAATTATTAATATGCTATAGATAGTGGTGAGCACTTTATTGGGCCATTTATGAGCACCATTTTGTCTAGAACTGGTGTAAATAAATAGGGTTCTTTTATTATTGGAATCAATATGAGAAAATAAACCCTGATGATCATATGTTTGATGCTCAATATTGAAGTCATAAAACCTGATTTTTGTGAATTATATAAGACTCTATATAAAATAAAATAAAAACTACAATGCACGCACTCTGAAAAGTTTGAAGGTTGTAATGTAGTAGTTGATGGGGGAGGGGGGCACTTTATTCTGGTGCTCATGAATACATTACTTAGAACTGGTACAGCTTTTTTTTTTAATTATTGGGTTCACTACTTGTTGTGTACAACAATTTTAGTTAAGGAATGGGCAAATACACGCTGATAATGATCCAGTGCCTATGGTTTGATACCAATCCTCCTCTATAATAGGCTTTGGAATTCATAAAACTTGCTTTCAGCAGATCACTTAACGCGCATTTATAAAATAAAGTGATCAGTCTGCCTACCGGAAGTGACGGATCACAACTGATTTCTAGGGAATTTTAGCTCTGAAAATCCGCTGCTACAACCATTATAAATAATATATATATATTATCGAATGGTTTTATTGCTTGAGAGTTTTATGAATTACCAAAACTGGGATCGATCTAGGGCCGCGTAGGCCAATTATAAATAATTAATTTTAATAGCGACGTCGAATAGATTTTTTTGAATACTTAAAAACAATCGGAGAATCTATTTAATAATCACAATTATTATGAGAGAAAAAGTAAAATTAGATTTTTACGTAGATAATAAAAGTTCTATTGTTTTCGGTAAAAAAAAAAAAATAACGTTAGAAGGGAAAAAATAAATAAACACAAAGGCAGATCAATATATATTAAAATGTCATTTAATATTCATTTTGTGATAAATTGCAAATACATTCTAGTTTCTCTCTCCTGAAGATAGAGCTTAATCTAAGATCTTATTGTAGATAATATATATTTCTGGTTTGAGTTTACCATTAATCATATTATATACAATTGAGAGAATGAAGCATTACATATTTTAGAATGACCCACATTTTAAAAATTTTCTTAATTGTTAAGTATATCCTAATACTTTTTAATTTAATATAAAAATATTAATGAAAACAGTGAATTATATTTCTATTTGATAATTAATGAATATAATCATAGAAAAAGGCAGTTTTTTAATAAACAGCTTTATTATTGCCTAGCATGCTTTCAATATATTCAGTATATCATATTCATGGCGTACAATGGTATGATTACAACTTCTTTATATCAGTGTTTAATTATTATATAATAAGCTATTCAACGTATTCAAATTTAAATTTATTCAAATCACCCATTGATATGGGTATGTTTGATTCTTTTCAGTTGATAGAAAAATGGTCACTAATTATTACATATGCTTCTTTGACCTTCCACTTTCTTCTGTCCTCTCTCTCTTTGTGCACGCTATTTTTGCCTTTGTTAGCCCGAATCTGTGTGGTTTTCTGCTCGTGGCCTGTAAATATTGACGTGTTCTTTATCTCTGAGGGCTCCGTTATATAAATATCTATTGGGCAAGTCTGATTGACAGGTTGGCCCATGCTCCCCATAATATGCAGCATTATACCGCATGAATATGATATATTGAATATATTGAAATTATGCCAGGCGGTAATAAAGCTAAATACTAAAAACTACCTTTTCTGTGAATATATTCATCAATTATTAGATATTAATTTGGTTTAGAAAAGAAGAAAATTAGTTATAGTTATATTTCTATTTGGTTTTAACTTCTTAATACTAATAACAAACACATTCCTATGTCTTATTACTATTTGTTAAAATAGTTCATGATTTATTTTTAATAGGAAATTTTTAAAAAATACTGTATTTATTTAGAGCATAGATTTTTTTTGACAGTTTAACTACGAACATACTATCATAAAGATACCTGTAGAGATTCTAATCAGTAAATAGAATTACCAGTGGTTTTATTAAGTCATTCGATTCTGCCCTTATAGATTCAGTAATTAAACAAGGCAAAACTCTCCATACAGTAGTGCCACCCTGTGCCAACCAGAGTAATCAATGGATGCCAGAAGGCTTGTGCATAAAATCCCTATGTAGTGCCTACCTATCTAATATCCTCAAACTAGTTTCTGGCTTGTGGCCTTCTTCAGTGAGGAACTTTGGATCTGAGAGCACTGCATCCAGATCTTAGGATCTAATGCAACCATCCAGCAGCCACCTTTTATCTCTGCTTAACTACAAAACTATGAGAATGAAATTGAAAACACAATAATATTTTCAATTTAAGCTCAATAGCTTATATAGTCATATGGGACTTCTGGCATCCATTGATTAC
This sequence comes from Epiperipatus broadwayi, assembly GCA_028023455.1. Taxonomy (NCBI): domain Eukaryota; kingdom Metazoa; phylum Onychophora; class Udeonychophora; order Euonychophora; family Peripatidae; genus Epiperipatus; species Epiperipatus broadwayi. The sequence goes on along the minus strand of JAQFVV010000055.1, from coordinate 3,816,218 downwards.
TCTGGTTGGCACAGGGTGGCACTACTGTATAGAGAGTTTTACCTTGTTTAATAACAATTATGTGCTAGTATAAGAGATGGTGATCATGTGACGAGATTTAATAATCTTTAACTATGTGGTTCATAGATAATGTTTGCCACAGTTTTATAGACCAGTGGCTGATTACGAATGCAATAACTATGGGTTATCCTACATATGTTAATGAGATTCCAGAAACGTCTAGGAAGATCAAATACAGCTGGCTTTATTATTGTACATGACAAAGAAATGCATAATATGGAAAATAACTAATTTTTGTTTTATAACCCCCCTATAAAAGAGATATAGATATAGACCACTGTCAATTCGAAAGCTCTACTTTTTTTGAATTTATAATTTTTTTAGACTTCAGCAACAATTTTTTTTTCCTTTATTAAAAACCCCAAAAACTCTTAAAACATTTAAATAAATATTACTCATTGAAATATTTTTGTATATCGTATAAGTTTATTATATTAATTATAATAAGAAACTGAAGTGAAGCAGGGCATATTGCAAGATGGTAATAGATGGGCAGTGAAAATTTTAAACAGGATTCTAAGAGATTGTAAAAGACCTAGAAAATGACCACATGTGAGATGGATGGATGAAATAAGGAAGAGTGCTGGAGCAATGTGGAGAAGAGAGGCTAGAGATTGAAGAAGATGGATTAATCTTGGAAAGACCTTCATCCTGCAGTGGATCAATAAATGACTGAAAATTAAGATGATAATACTTCAAAATACAAGATAAGCTTAATATTTATATCTGGAAAATGTTTTATATAATGGAAATTAATACTACAAATCAAAACAATACATTATAATTTTATTGAAATAACAGAAGAATTTGGATTAGTGATAGTTAACTTATATATAAAAAACATAAATCAGCCATTAGATAATCTATTGTAAAACAAATATGTTTTCTACAGCATTCTAAAAATTATCAATGAGAAAGGCATTATTCACAATGCTGTCAATAAATATGTGATAAGGATTTTACTTTCCTATCTAAGTCTAGCTACAGAGCCACTTACTGATCAATCGTTAGATGGTTGGCTGAATTGTAAAAGAAATAAAAGTATATATATATGTTGTATTTTTATATTGGACTATTTCCATCATCTAATTAATATATGTATTGAATGGCTTTAGAAAAATTTAACTTTATTTAAACATTCCAAATACATTCAACTGTTAGTAATAGCACATGAAACAAGTTAGTATATGCACAATGTTTCAAGAGGTATTAGTCTCCCCTCTTCTTCAGGTGTTGCTGGCCTGACCAGTGACAGTACTAGCATGGGATTCGAACCTGGGTCCTTATATTCTTGGGGTTTTAATTTTAAGGTAATGCTCTAACCAATGGAGCCATCCTGCCAAAGGCAACAGTCTGTAGTAATTTCATATACTTATTCATGAGGTTCCTCCTGATTTCTCCACTTTTTCCTAAGAGCAAAGTTGATTAGTGGTTTCCATACATTATGTATAGTCACACTGGGTTGGCTTATGGGATTTTTTTGCCATTTGTCATGTGAGCAGCTTCTTTAAATTTTCTTCTTTGTAACTTTTTCTCTTTCCAATATTTTTGTATTTTTTCCAATTGAACATATGGTCATTGGCACATACATGTTCTGGTACTTTAGACACATCTGAGATTTTTTTCTCTTTTAATCATCAGTTTGTGTTCTTGCAAGCACTTTTCAATGGGACAACTAGTCTCATCAATATATATTCTTCCACATTCACATGGTATTTCATAGATGCAGTTTTTTATTTTCATCATTTCAAGTTTAGTCTTTGTAGATGTTAGAATTCCTCATAGGGTGGTATGGCTCTGGAAAGCTATTCTGATGTTATATTGATTGCAGATTTTCTTTAATTTGTCTGCTATTTTTGGAATATATGGGTACACTGCAGTACCAGTAATTGTCTTTTCTCTTGAAGGTTCTTTTTGTCTATTTAGTTTTCTTAATAACAGTTGATAGATAACCATTTTCATAAGAGTTTTTTCTATATAGATCTTTTCTTTTTTCAAATCACTGGTTTTTGAATAAATTTCTTTTGCTCTGTTCCATAGTGATAGTATAACTCCATATTTTGTGTTTATGGGGTGATTGGACATATAAGCTAGGTATTTTTCTGTATGTGTAGGTTTTCAGTAAACTGTAGTTTTGATTTTGCTATGAGGGAGTCTTGTCACAAGAACATCTAAGAATGCCAATTTTTGTTCTTGTTCTGATTCTATTGTGAATTTCATTGAAGGGAATATATTATTGATGTGTTTCCAGAAAGTTTGTAGCAGTGCTTCACCATGTGGCCATACAACAAATGTATCATACACATAGCAAAGCTAAACTTTAAGTGGATATGGAGTAGTTTTTATGGCTAAGGTTTCAAGTTCTTCCATGTTAATATTGCTAATCAGGGGAGACAATGGTGAGCCCATAGTTATTCCTTGATTTTGTTGGAAGAAATCTGTGCTATAATGAAAGTAGGTTGTTTTTATGCAGAATGTTAATAGTTCCATTATACTATCAACTGGAAGAGCTGTTCTGATTTGTAAACTATTAATTTTTTCCTTATAAACAATGCTTCTTCACATCATACATTCATGAATAAACTTTCCACATCAAAGTTTACCAGTAAGTCAGTTCTTTCAATTTTCATGTCCAGAATCCCTGACAAACAAATGGGTCTTGTATGCCAAAAGGCTTAGAACTTTGAGAAGAAATCTTACCAAATTTTGGCAAGATGAATCTCTAGAACTAACAATAGGTCTTAATGAAACTTGATCCTTATGGATTTTAGGTAGACCATAAGGATGAGGAATTTTTCTGAAATATGATGTTATTTTATTTTTTCTGAGTTAGTGAAGTACTTGCGGTGCTTTCAGAGTAATGCTTGTAACTTTGTTTCTGTACTCGGCATTGTATTTTTGCCTCTTTTCTATATTGGCTTGCTGTGATGAGTTCTTCTATTTTGTTGTCATAATCAGTTGTATTCATTACAACTGTTGTATTGCCTTTGTCAGCAGGGAGAATAATTATAGATTTATCTGCTTTGAGAGATTTAATTGCTTTCCTCTCATCATGGGATATGTTTAACTTTCAATTTTTGTTGCTTATTAAGTGTTCTTTTTATTCTCAAGTGTAATTCTGCTGCCTCTTCTAAAGACAATTTTTCAGTGATTTCCTCAATGGTTGCTATTATATCTAATAAATGGATATTAGATGGTGTTATGGCAAAGTTTAATCCTCTTTCAAGAACAGAAATTTCAGTATTTGTTATATGTTTAGAACTGAGATTTTTAGCAGATGAAGTTGGTACATTGCTTTGTACATTATGATTTTTGATATGCCTATGTAGGTTAGCAAATTTATTTTTTTGACATTCTTTTATTTTTCCATGTAATATAGAATAAAAATTTCTTACTGTATGAGAAACTCTCATGTAATCTTCATCAGTAAGTTTATTTTTTAGAAGACATTCTACATTATTAATAGAATGCAATGTTTGATACTTAGAAAACCTTTGAGCATTTATTCTTTCTCTTAGTAGAGCTTCACTTGCTCTCCGAGTAATTTTCTCAGCTCTCTTAGAGAGAATTGGAGGTTTTAGTTGCAAATCTTTCAGAATTATTCCTTCAGATTTACATTTACATAAGAAGATTAAGCATTTATTTTATAACGTCTTGCGTGCGATTATAATTACGATAGAATGACAGCCTGTTAAGCTAATTGCGCAGACGCTGTGAGAATGTTATTAATAAATGAATACCTTCGAACAACCACTTTTTACTCTTATATAAATACTATATCATGTGGTTGTTCGAAGGTATTCATTTATTAATAACATTCTCACAGCGTCTGCGCAATTAGCTTAACAGGCTATCATTCTATAGTAATAATAAGAAGATTAAATGATTTGCTACTTTGGCCAGATTGAGAAAATACAAAAATATTGGATAGAAAAGAAAAGGTACAATGAAGAAAATTTAAAGAAGTTGTTCACATGACAATGGCAAATAATCCCATAAGCCAGCCCAATGTGGCTGTACATAATGTATGGAAACCACTAATCAACTTTGCTCTTAGGAAAAAGGGGAGAAATCAGGAGGAACCTCATAGATAAGTATATGAAATTACTACAGACTGTTGCCTTTGGCAGGACGGCTCAGTTGGTTAGAGCATTACCTTAAAATTCAAAACTCAAGAATCTAAGTACTCAGGTTCGAATCCCATGCTAATACTGTCACTGATCATGTCAGCAACACCTGAAGAAGAGAGGAAACTAATACCTCACAAAATGTTGTGCATATACTAACCTGTTTTATGTGCTATTACGAACAGTTGAATGTATTTGGAATATTTAAATAAAATACAATTTTTCTAAAAACATTCAATACATATATTAATTAGATGATGGACATAGTCTAATATAAAAATACAACTAGAACACAACCATCACATACCTTCATGAAAGCACTATTTATATATATATATATATATATGTTGCAATAGATGCTTTTTTAGGCAAAAGATGTTTTATAAACATGTTTTCACGAGGAAGTACGTTTGATAAATGACATTTGGTCAGATAACATTTTCCTTCAATTGAGTGAAATAATAATCAGTGGTTGTCATAGAGACAATAATTGCCTCACATGGTTGTTGATCAGTTTCACAAATGAATAAAAATTTATTGCCCAAATTTAAGCCAAACTTCTCAACCACCAGATGATATATTTAAGAATTATGTCTGAAACAACTACATGACTATACATTTTAACCATTGAGGGCAATGTAATGTGTCTGAAACAACTACATGATTATTCATTTTAACCGTTGAGGGAAAGCATTACTTTGCTAACACTTAAGCCCATATTATACACACAATCTTATGTTTTGACTGTCCTGCAGTTTTCTTCAGAGCCACTTTTACTTTAATTTTTGTTAAAAGGTGGTTGCCTTGACAACAGTTTGAGATTGTTGATGTTATCTACACTGGGATTGTTTAAGTGTTAATTGGTTTTTAATGATTACTTATAAACCCATTTATCCTTGATCATTATTACACGTATCTAAATAATATATATGACAACAATATTTATCTAATCACGTTTTAGATAATCTGTTGGTTGAGCATTGAAGTGGAAGACTAGCAGAAGTAACAATTTTTTTTTCTGTTTTTGTCATATGCAGGTTAATGGAGTGGTATACTTGAAAAAGAAAAGATGTCTGAATCATTTCTTAATGGAGTAAAGTAAAAAGAAACATTTTCTAATTGAACAAACTTAACTACCTACCAGTGAAATGCTCAAATATTACTGTGATCACTTACTTGTTATTATTTTTTTCCCCATTTAATTTTCAAATACAACATTGTGAATGCACTCATTCTGGGGGTATCCTAATTGTTAAGAACAATTTACTAATCATTTTTTATTAGGCTACAATTTTTTTTATTTTTCTACCCAAATATAAAATTTAAATCCAGTTAAGACTTGATCTATTGCTGATTACATCACATGATCACCATTTCCTATGCTTATACAAGCTGTTAAAACAGTAGAATCCTCCCTACAGTGATGCCATCCGGTGCAAGCCATAGTAATTAATGGATGCTAGAACGTTTGTGCATAAAAGCCCTATTTTGTGCCTACTTGTTCAGATTAGTTTCTAGCTTGTGGTTATCATCAGTGAGGATCATTGGATCTGAGGTGGGTGCTGAGTAGTTGCATTAGATTCAAAGATCTAGGAGCATTGCTATCAGATTCAGGGCTTCTAACTGGTGAAAATTACAAGCTAAAAACTAATCTGAAGAAGTAGGCACTAAATAGGAATTTTATGCACAAACTCTCTAGCATCCATTGATTCCTACAGCTTGCACTAAGTGGTACTACTGTATGAAGAGTTTGCTATTGTTTTTCATGTATTGCACATTCCAGTTCAAATATTATTCATTTAACACATCCCTCTTTTTCCTGATTGTACATAATACATTCAATGCATAACTTCTAAATTCAACCCACTCTTAAAATATCTGAATATAAATGCATAAAAGGGAAAAGATGCCCTGGGTGCATTTCCAGTGAGATCTGTCAGAAATGTATTTCTATCAACATGCTGACAGTTTGATATTGTTTTGATTACATTTCTCTCTTGCAAGTAAGGGACTCATTTCTTGCCATGTTTAACACCTTGTGAAAGCATGAATATTCATTATACAGCAGATATTTTCAAGGTTTTTTGGTTTTTATCAATGCATTGATTTTCATTTTACCATGTGCAGTCAGTTTACCAGTGCAAAACCTCAGATATTTCTATCACCATGCATGCATTTTTCAAACAACATTTACTCATCAGTTAGCTAGAAGTATCAAACAACCAAATCTTCATGCTCATATTGAAAGTTTGATATTTTTGCAGTAGATATATTAGATACATGTGCAACATATGCAATGTTTTGATAATGTCTCCAAATTGTTCAACTCATTTCTTTTTCTTGTATTGCTTATATAAAAATACTTAAAAAATATTATCACTCATATACACTCTTCACTATGCTATTTCACAACAATTTCAATTGCTTAGTGGTCTTCTTCAGATGCTTTATTATTTTATTTTTCAAGTTTAAACTGCCTAATGGTCTTCTTCATGTACTTTATTAGTTCTGACTGCCTAATAGTCTTCTTCAGATGTCTTAATATTTTTCTTTCAATTTACTTTTGCATAGTTTTATTTTCCAACAGTTTATCAACTGCCTAGAGGTCTTTTTCAGATCTCTTACTTTCATTTCACTTTCTTTCATTGTTTTTAGAATTCTAACCAAATTAGTTACATGTTTAGTTACTTCTGAAATGTTTATAACTGGTGGAAGATCTATCAAGTCAAAACACTATAAAATAATCATTTCTGTTTTTATAAAATGTAAAGTATTTTACAGATTAATAGAATAATGTCTGCAAGTACATAATTAAAAAAACATCATGTAAAATTTTTTGGTATTTATATTAAAGTTGTATGATAATATAGTTAAGGTTTATTATTTAAAAATCCATAAGAGGTTCAAGAATTGGGATTTATGTAGCCGAAGCATGATTCATGAACCATATATAATTTATAATTTTGTCACTTTTTGCATTTGAAGTTTATGTAAACCTTAATGCAAAATCCTGAACAATAAACTCGTTCTATTATTTTTTAATGACAGAATGATTAATTACATTTATCACTACAGGTGAAACTACAGGTGAGATAAATGTGGTACAGGTTGTTCATTAAATATGAAATAAAAGATTCACACCCCAGGAATATTACAATGTAAAGAATTTGACACTGACAAGTTAAAACAATGTTTTATTATCATCATGGTCATTGTTTTCCAGGTTAATATATTATAACCTACTGTGTTACTTTGCTCGAACTTTTAATGAAGTCAAAAGCAATAAATCATTCAAATATTCTTCCACTTGCAAGGACTACAGAAGAAGTAAAATAGTGGATGCTGAAGCTCAAGATTCATGAATCATGGACCAGTTCTGCAACTTCTTATGTATCACTGAATAAATCATTCAATCTACTATATTTCTTCTGAGTTCCCAGCATGCTTTGGTGCAGTGATAGAGAGGCAGATCCTGGAAATCAAAGTTCATGGATGACAGCTTAACCCAATCACTTCCGATGCTTGAATTTCTTATGAAATTCTGAATAATAAACCATTCAATTACTATATCCTATCTTTACTCAGTTCCCAGCATGCTATGCTACAATGGTATAGTGGCAGAATCTAGAGCTCAAGGTCTAAGGATTGCAACCCAGTTCCGTCACTTCTAATGCTTGAACTTCTTATGAACTCACGAATAACAATAAATTCACTATATTCTTTCTGAATTCCCAGCATGCTTTGATGCAGTGGTTGGATGGCAGACTCTGGAGCTCAAGGTCTATGGATTGCAGCCCAGCTCTGCCACTTCTGATTCTTAAATTTCATTCCCAGCATGCTTTGCTACAGTGGTAGAGTGGCAGACTGGAGCTCAAGGTCCATGGATTTCAGCTCAGTTCTGCTACTTCTGATGCTTAAATTTTATTTCCAATATGCTTTGCTGCAGTAGTAGCATGCTCGACTGTGGAGGTCAAACTTCATGGATCACAGCCCCACTCTCTCACTTCTGGTGCTGGAATTTCTTATGAACTCCTGAAATAAACCATTCAATTACTATATCTTTTCTGAGTTCCCAGCATGCTTTGCTGCAGTGATAGAGTGGCAGACCCTGGAGCCCAAGGTTGATGGATTGCAGCCCAGATCTATCACTTCAGTGCTTGAACATCTTATAAAGTCTTGAGCAATAAACCACTGTATTATTTTTTAACTACAGAATGATTAATTATATTTATCACTATAGATTGAGCTAAATATAATATAGATCTGTTCATTTCTGATACATGAACTTCTAATAATTTCCTGAGCAATAATCCATAAGATTTTTACTTTGCTCTATCTGGTTTGGTGCATTGGTAGAGCAGCGCAAGAGTTCAATGTCCGTGGATGGTAATACAGCTCTGTCATTTCTGCTGCTTGAACTTCTAATGATTTCCTGAGTGATAATCCATTAGATTATTACTTTGCTATATGTAGTTTGGCGCAATGGTAGAGCAGTATCCTCTGGAACTCAAGATCCATGGATCATGCCCCGACTCAGATATTTCTAATACTTGAACTTTCTATAAACTTCCAACAGGTTCTTGTATATCATAGTGCATATTTTATTGTTACAATTATAACAACAACATAAAAAATAATATAAATATATATTAATCATATATAAAAAGCCTTTTCCATCACATGGTTTAGTGCCTTTTCAAATGTTAATAGTCTATTATAATGTTATTGAATTATTATATTTACAACACCATCTAGTGATCCATAATAGAAGTAAAACAACAACAAGAATAAAAATAAACCAGTAAAATAGAATCAAACCTTCATATAGAGATCCAATATAACAATAACAAATTATGTATAATAACAATATGCAAAAAAAAAAATAATACATATATTATTATTCAACTTCATATATATTGTCTTACATAATTTTCCATTCATTTCTAATTGATACAGAGGCAAAACTCTCCTACAGTAGCACCACATAGTGCAAGCCAGAGAAATCAATGATGCAGGAAGGTTTGTGCTTAAATCCCTATTTAGTGCCTACTCATCTAATTTATGCACAAACCTTCCTGCATCCATTGATTACTCTGGTTTGCACTGAGTGGCGCTACTCCATATGGAGAGTTTCGCCTCTATGAAAATTGCTTGTGTAAGCATAAAGAATGGTGATCATGTGATGTTTGATCATTTTTTTATTGGCCAGCTGTTTACTAAATTTATCAAAGTTTTGCTTATCCAAAAACAACTCGTCAATTGGAAATGAATGGAAAATTATGTAAGACAGTATATTTAAAGTTGTATAATACATGTATTATTTGTTTTGTATATTGTTATTTTATATAGTCAATTTTTTTTAAAGTTTTATTGAATCTCTATATGAAGGTCTTATTTTATTTTACTAATGTTTTATTTTTATTATTGTTGTTGTTGTTTTATTTCTATTATAAGACACTAGATGGTGTTAAATATGTAACAATTCATTAACATTATAATTGAGGTTTTACTTCATTAACAATTTATAACTCTATAATTGTGCTTTATGCACATATAATGAAGCTACATAGTGTAGTAATTAATAATCTTAATTAATCATGTGAGTGCTTTCATGAAATCTAAGTTCCCATAATCATAGCTCATTACCAATTGAGAAATGCTTGTAATAAAGCCTTATGTAAATTTATGTAAATTGACTATAACATCCAAGATGATCTACATTGAAAGAAATGATGCTAAATGCAATGTCAAAGAAGCCTGCTATATATCAAGCTACCCCACAGCTATAAACAGAAGAGAAGCTTGCTTCGGCATTTTCAAAGAATGGACACTATAGTCAATTTGCATAAATTTACATAAGGCTTTATTACAAGCATTTCTCAATTGGTAACGAGCTATGATTATGAGAACTTGGACTTCCCGAAAGCATTCAGATGATTAAGATTATTAATTACTACACTATCTTCATTACATGGTGCAAAGCACAATTATAGAATTAACATTATAATAGATTATTAACATTTGAAAAGGATCCTAAATCTGATATGATTAATATTTATATTTTATATGATTTTTTGTTGTAATTTATATGAAGAAACAGCATATTGGATTTCATTAATTCTATTTTTGATGATATTGTTACAATATATCGCCAGTATCTTTAAATCTCAAAATAAAAGATTGTAAGTCCAGCCAAATATGAAATTAGAAGTTATCAAAGATTAAACAAATATAGACAATATCTTCTAAAAAAACACACAATGAAGTATGTAAAGCCTTTGTTTGGATTTATATAAGAAATTGTTAGTGGTAAACTGAAGTTAAAGACTATATTTAAAATTGCAGTTACAGATTCAAAACAAAAGTTTACTTTGAAAAATAAACTTTTAGTAACAATAAATAAGATGGAAATTTAAAAAAGTTTTCTATTCAAAGCAGTAACTTAGCTTTGTATATAGCAATTTAAGAAAGCCGCTATTACTTTATAAAAGTGCAAAACCTGTAAAATATTGCCAAATATTTATTTTTAATTATTTGGAAATTTGATAAAATTATGGAGAGAAAATAACATTTAATTATTTTTTTTATTAAAAAAAACCAAAAATTAAAAAACGAGAAAAATAAAATAGTAATTTTTGAATTATTTTTTAAACTCGTAATTATTTTTTTCGCAGAGGCAAAACTTTCCACCCAGTAGCGCCATTCAATGGGAGCCAGAGTAATTATTTTTATTACTTTATTGTGTGCGTAATTTTAACATTTTGAACCTATTAGATATATATCTTTATTTTAAAGCGTCTCCTTTTTACATCATACTGACAAACTTCCCCGCCATCAATCTTATACGTGGTCTTTCTCTAGGCTTTTTTTAAAAATCTCCGTGAGTTTAAGTTTAAAATTTCAACTGTCCATCTATGATCACCTCTTCTAGCAATGTATCCAATCTAATCTCTATTCCAATCTCTTATTTTAATAATCATCAATGTTATTCATGCATTTCAATTTTGATTTCTCCCTGTTATCTGCAACATATATCTCTCTATACTTCATTGTGTTATCTAAAATCTCTGAAATTCCTCTTCTGTTGATTATCTAAGTCTCAGATCCACAAGTAAAAATTGATAAATCATATGAAAACTTTTCTTTTCTAACACATAGGCATACTTCTTTATAATATTAAGTTTTTTAATCAAAAGCATCTCATCCAAGTTTAATGCTAGGATTTAATTTATATCTTTGTATCTGATGTTATTAATCTGACCAAGGAATTTGTAACTGTTAATTCTAATTCCAGATTATTACCCCTTATTATCTTTTTCTGTGGAGAAAAAAACCCACTAAAATATTACTTTAACCTTTTATTTTTAAATGTCAAAGCATTGACCGGGAAGTGAACTCGGGCCAGCTGCTTGGAAGGCAGCTATGCTAACCGCTAGGCTACCAATGCTTGACTATTACTTTAATCTTTTTAAATGAAATTAATATGGAAGTACTGAAAACCCTCAGTGAACTATATGTAAATTAACCGGCAGTAAACATAAGTATATAATGAGCTCACCTACTTTAGCCTTGATTGTATATAAGTATGTCAGTAAATGGTATGCTTATATATGATCAAAGCTAAATTGTAGGTGAGCTCATTGTATACTTACATTTACTGATGGTTAGTTCACACATAGCTCACTGGGGTTTTTCAGTACTTCTGCATTAGTTTCATCTATATTCGAGCTATCTAAGAGTTATATTTAGTCTATTTACTATTTATTTTAAGAGCTTTCAATAAAGTAAAGTATAAAATAAATATATATATTATTACAATACAATAGCTCACTTGTCTGCCATTTATGAAATCTGGGCTTGAATCCAGGCTCGATAACTTTTCAGGTTAGGCTAATTAGCCCATAATTAATCTAGATAATCATAATATCTGCTTAATAAATGAGTATCTAATTAGTATAGAGAATAAAACAAGATGGAAGATCAGTCAAATCATTATTTCTCAGCAATTGGGAAGTGTATCTAATTAGTATAGAGAATAAAACAAGATGGAAGATCATTCAAACCATTATTTCTCAGCAATTGGGAAGTGTTGTAAGTAACGTTTTCTTCTTCACTACTCAGCAATTGGCGAAATCTCGTAAGTAATGTTTTCTTCCTCACTATTTTTATATGAGAAAGAGGTGAAGAGGATCTTTTAATATGCAGGGCTGAAGAAATAGAAAATTTGTTAGCAAAAATAAGTACCAAGTGGTTAAATAATAAAGATCTAGCAGCTGATTAGAAGAATGCAGTATACTGATATTCGAGAACGATAATAAAGGAGATATAAGAAATTACAAAGCTACCAATTTGCTATCAGTTCTACACAAAATCTTTATCAAGATAATTACAACTTGTGAATTTTATACCAACTAAAAAATAAGCTGGATTTAAAGCGTTTTGACACAGTGAAAGACCCAGAAAGAGACCACATGTGAGATGGATGGGTAAAATAAGAAAGTGTGCAGGGATGATGTGGAGAAGAGAGGCTAGAGATCAGAGAAGATGGACTGAACTTGGAGAGACCTTCATCCTGCAGTGGATTGGTTGACATGATGATGAACACAGTGAATCATATCCAAATATTGGGAGAAAAAGAAAAGAACCAAAGAATATGTTTTGCCATTATGCTTTGAATGCATAGATTATAAAGAGGCACTTGATTCTGTCTGCATATCATCAAGATATTGATCTGGAATATTGTCATATTCTAAAGAATATTTATCAAAATACAATGGGTACTAATTAGACTACATGGTAACAGTAAGAAGATTAACATTAAGAAAAGTATATAAGGACATATAACATGGTAGTTCAATATCTCCAAAACAATCTGTAGTAAATTTTACAAAAAGTATTTTTGGGGATTAAAATGGGAAGCTAAGGAAGTTAAAGGTAAACAGAAATTATTTAAGTCATTTTAGATTTTGAAGATGTAATTGTTTTACAAACAGTGTTTCAGAGCTTCAGGACTTGTTGCAAGAGTTACCATAAAAAAGTAAGAAAGTAGGGCTAAAGTTAAATGCAAAAATAAGTAAAGTAATGTTCAATGGATTTTAAGAAGAAAATATTGATAATGGTGAATTAGAATCCTTAACTAGATTATTAGTACAAATGAAAATGTAATGGATAAAATTAATCACAGAATTCAATGTGGATGGAGTGCTTCTGATAGAAATAATTTAATATTAAAAAGGAAGAGAGATTTTTAATAGATGTGTTTTTATGGATCTGAGATTTGGACTATTAATGTAAGAACACTACAGTAACTTCAGACTGCTTGATAAAGTATCGAGAGGTATATATTAGGAATAATAAAACTAGATTGAAAATCAAATACATGGGTAAAAAAACAAACTGGTACCACTGACAAGATTGAAAGAATTAAGAGATAGAAATAAAGTTGGAATAGACATATTGCTAAAAGAGATGATAGTAGATGGATTAACATTAAAAGAAAGAAATGGAATTGGAACTGGAAAAGACATATTGATAGAAGAGATAATAATAGATGGATTGTTAAAGTTTTTTTATTCAATCTCAAAAGACTGTAAAAGACCTAGAAAGAGACCACAGATGAGATGGATGGATGGAATAAGGAAGTTTGCTGGGATGTTGTAGAGAAAAGAGGCTATGGATCAGAGATATTGAATTATATTTGGAAAAACTTTCATCATGGACTGAATCAATAATGACTGAAAATGATGTTGGCGATTTTTAAGTTTACTTTACCTTATATTATGTTGTGGACTCGTCCTAAGATTGTCCTCAATAATGAATTTACTCAAACTCTAGAACTCACTAGAACTGATTCATTAATGCTTATATATTGCCTACATGTGTTATTTATGACGCTAATTTTTCTAGAACCAACCAATCACGATGAATGAAGACTTTTGGCACAAAGCATACATTTTAACAAAAATTAAATCATCAACATGGGCATAACAACAATATTGGCATCAGCATGGGATTTGGGCATTCTATCATCAGATTGTTAATGGTATGGATGGCTGAAGAGTTATAGGTTAGAGTAGATTGAAGCCTGTCCATTAAAGTATAAGGATTTGCTATTTTAATATAAACTGAGCACTGATTATATATATATGTGTGGGAGATGATAATCTGGACCAACTGATGAGTGTTGGTTCAGCACGAAATATGTATATTGGTGATTATTTATCTTTTCTGCATGTGTGTGGTCATATGTATCAGTAGTATGAAATAGTGTGGATAGTTGAAGGTTGCTTGAAAGTCTGAGTTCAAATCCCCTATATGCCACACTATAAAACATATATTTAACCTTGTGTGGCTTAGAGCATTAGTAGAGCGGTGGTCTTTTGATCTCAAGATGTATGGACTCATGTTCGGTCATTTCTGTTACGCGAACTTTATACGAAGACCCGTAATAAATCATTCTATTTTTTTTTATATACATATAAAGCTAAATTTGGGACTGGTTTTTATATATACTGTTTGTACTTGTTAAAACTACAATATATATTACACTATAATTATAGAAATAAATTGAAAATAATTTAATTTTTATCATAGTAAATTGAAAATAATCTATTAAATATATTTTATATAGTCGATTAATTTAAATAATAATTACATAAACTTGAAAGATATTTTTCAATTTTCTTTTGAAAGCTGTGAACTGTCTTTGTTATTTTTGCCCTAGTGAACTTGATGCTATTTTTTTATTATTTATTTTTAAATCTATTATTTAGAATGAATAGTAAATCTCTATTAAAAAATAATTCTACCTAGAGGTAAGCCGCTTCCTAGATATACTGCCCTACTAACACACTTCGGCCAAACTTCAATATACGGATTTTCGGTTACTCTTGGCTGAAGTGTTCATAGGATGAATAATCATAAAGGTCAACCCTCAGAGTTTTTTACAGGGCGGAGTTTCATTTACAAGACAACTGATTTAAAAAAGTGTTTTAAAATGTGTTTGTTTTTATCAATATTTCATTTGGATAGCTGAAATGATATAAACGGTTTCGTAAGGTAAGCTTAATATATAACAATAGACAGTTAACGTGTTAACAACTGCTTTTATTAAAACTTACATAATAACAATGTAAGAATAAAGTACTAATTTTTATTAAAAAGAGATATTACGATGATAATAATTAAGCTATTACTAACAACTGCTTATTATGAAATGTATTACTATTTTTATGTATAATTCATATATATATATATTCACACAGATATCGCATTTTCATTTTTTTGTAATAATATTTAAAATACAAATATGTTTTATATACTTGGAGATTAAATGTAATGTAGGGGATTTGAACACAGACTTTCAAGCTCCTTTGGCCATCCATTCTATCTTATACAACCGATACACATGGCTACACACATCTGAAATAATAAAACGATCCTCATTATATTTCGTGCTAAACCAGCACTCATCAAATAAAATTGTCTCATATTGAAATAAATAAATAACAATTATCATCCACTAAAGAAAAAAGTAAAAATATATAAAAATAAAGAATCAAAAAGCAATATGAGTTTTGCGATGGTCATATGAATCAAATCACGAAACTCAGATACGCCTATATGTATCACGGCTGAATTTTTTAGTTTCATTTTGCTGTGCTGTTTTTAAACATTATAGCAGCAAAATGTTCTTCCAAAGCATCTTGCTTAATCACAGTTATTCATTCGATTCTATTCTCAGTCATATCCAATTACAGTTTTTCATTGAATTCTATTCTCAGTCAAATCTTCCCAACGGAAAACAATCGACATAATACTTCTTTAAAGTATTTTTGAGATAATCTTTATAACATAAATAAGATCTGTCTTTTATAAAAACCATGCTCATTATGAAATATATTTTTTAGGAAATCTGTTACTATTCGTTTATTCCACAAGTCGAAATCAATAAAGATGCACTCTTAGTAATTGTGGACCTGATAGCGCCGTTTCCGGTAAAATGAAGAACGTGCCAAATGGTGTAACGGCCTTTCCAATTATAACTTTATAACATGCTAATGCTTTTCCAAATAAAATTTTTTCAAGGCCTTTGTGATGCATTAATAGAAAGTCCATGTTTCACTTCCATGCAACAAATTTAACAGAATGTATAAAATAACCTATTGCTTAACAGCCTTAACATATTAAATGCAGCAGCAAGGTATATATTGCATCTTAATATCCGAGTCTGTTATCAACCAAAATAAAAATTGCCAAATATTTTTTTGACTGTCTTACTGCTCAAACACTATTACTTTTTGAACAATAATCATTAAATTAAAATATTTATAGATTGCATTTAAAATATATGCCACTAGAACTAGCAGCTTGACTTAAGAAATATATTAGGGTCCATGCCGACTTAATAGTTCAGGGCTTCCAGCATTTTGCAAATAAAAAGAAGATACAATTAAATAATCACATTATATGAAATTGATATGACTTCAGTTTGCTACATTATGACATATATGAATAATAACATCTACAAATTTATTAATAATACCTATCAAATTTTTCATTCACAGGAATCAAACTTCCTGCACTTACAACTTTAACACCACCTACTTTGGATAAATACTTTAATCATTCTTAGTAATCATTTATTAAACCAGAGATTATCCTACCACTTTAGAGTGCTGGTTCAGTAAGAAATGATACCTGGAGATCATTTATCTTTTTCAGATGTCTTTAGTCACATGCTTCAGATAACGTGGAATGGAGAAAATTTTTTAAACAATCTACTTAAGCGTTGATAACTAATATGAATCACGCAGCTGGAAACTTTTAAAAAAAATAAAAACTTGAATATTTTTTAATGGATATTTTACATGGCAAAATGTTGTACTGATTTCTAAAGCTTTCTGGATTAAAGTTCAACCTGTTATTTTTGGAGTTCAAGGGTCACTTAATCATGTGAGAGATCAACAATACAATACCTAATTAATGCAAATGTCACGAATCAAAAAATATATAAACTCAGTCATTGTAACAAAATTGAAAATGATAAATGCAAAAGCTACTTTAGGAGATGAATGTCAACGATCTATTTTCTAAGTTTATTAGCAAAATTTTTGGTTACTTTTTTGCAATTTTTGAATTTGGTAAGTTCTTATTTTTTTGAGAACAGTAAACTCCCTGTCTTATTGATATAACAAAAACTTTTTATTAAAGAAATCTTAGTGAAAGCTCTATTTCTTTTGATAACCGATACAGGCAGAATGCAAAAAAATCCATTTACAATACAGTATAATGCCTCATTAAAATACTTCATCTATAATCATGTGACCATATTAATGGATTGCACTAATGAATGGTTTTCAAGATTAAACAAAACAAGATGAACTCAGCACTGATAAGTAAATAAATGTGAACAAGCAATCGAGGAAGCTACCGAAAATAGAGAAAGAATAAACCGAAATCTCACTTCCTTGAGACATTTCTCTCTACTCTAAAAGTGAATGAAGATTAAATGAAAGAAAGCAAAGATATGCTAAAGGAAAACCTAGAATACTTTGACCAATTTATTAATGGAAAAAGATACAGAATATGATAAAATTTAAAGAAGTTTTATTACAAAAGTGCAAAAGTAAGTTCAAACTACTCTCATCATCATCATTTTTAACTACTATTGAACCACTGCTGGATGAAGGTCATTTCAAGTTTAATTCAGTTTCTCTAATCTTTAGCCTCTTTTTTCCACAACCCTCCAGAAAATTCCTTTACTTTATCCATCCATCTAGCATGTAGCCTCTTTCTAGGTTTTTTTCAATCTTTTGGGAACCATGTTCATTTACTATGTGAATCACATAGGAAATAACAGGAGAAATGACAAAAATATTATGGAGTGGATATTAACAATTTGCCATACTCAGTTCTTTTAAAATCTCAAAATAGAATCAGAGTATTCTTTTATTTAACAGTAAACTTCTCTTTGCAGCAAAAAAAAGAAACTCTTAAAGACTTTAAATGAGGCAAATAAGGGTGAATATGAAAAATTGTTTCCTAATAAATACTTGTGATATGTAAATGGTTGCATTATTACGAAATGCAGAATTATGATTATGACTACTCTAATCGTAAATCTGTGGATCTTTTTTGATTGTAGACTTAGAAACACTCATATGAGATGAAAGTTTAGAATGAATGCACAAAATGTATTGTCACAAAGTTTATGTACCCTCCTCCATATTTTAGTAATTTAGGTAGTGGTGGCTAGTGTATAGGCACTATAGATCTGCAGTACCCCCAGTTATATTAATAATGAGTCTTTTTTTTAAAATTCCTTTGCTATACTTGAACATTATATAATCCTTAAGCTTAATGTTAGTAACTATCCCCTAGCTAATAAAAAAAATCACAAAAATCCTTCTATGGAACTGTGCATTTTTCAGTTCCAGTGCTACGATGTTTGGCTGTTGTGCACATGTGCAGATATCCTAGATAAGCTGCACATTAGTAGTAGGCAGAGAAAGCACTGTTGCTAACACAGTGCTGACTCTCACCCTATTTTTGATAACATTCAATATAATGACTTGAAGAGTCTTTTGTTTCTTTAAACTTGTACATTATATAATTCTTAAGCAGCCAAATAAAGCAAAAAGAACAGATTTCCATTTTGAAATGATCAAAGTTGAACAGTAACAATTTTAACAAGGTAAATATTACGATCATATTCATCTCGTGCTAATTATTCTAACTTTGTAATCTCATTAAATAATGCCTGATTGAAATCTTCAGCTAATTGGTAATCTAAAATTTTGGTGGCCTAGCAGCTAGCATAGCTGCCTTCTAAACAACCAGCCTGGGTTCACTTCCTGGTCAAGGGTTTGATATATAAAAATAAATAAAATTTTATTTAAAAAAAAATACCCTCCCCCCCATGTATGACCACATTTATTTTAATCAAAATAATGAGCAATCACTGTTGCAGATTGAACTTTTTAATGTCCTACAAAATAGAAATGAAAGTATCCTTTCTTTATGCCAGCATTTTTGCATGACATCACGGCATAATTTAAATGTTAAATTAGTAGTGGAAGTAAGATTTTCAGTAACAAGTTTATCCCAGTCCAAAGATTATATAATCTTGAGGTAAAAAATATTTTTTAAAAAAAAATCAATATCCTGCCTTGAAATGATGATTGTAGAGTATCAATATTAACTAATACCTATTAAGATATTGGTCAATGGGAAATAAAAAATTGATATCACCAAACATTATGTAGCCATCAGGAAAGTTGACTTATGGGTTAAAGTGAAGTTTGATATTATCATATTATTGGCTATATTCTGCTTTTTAATAAAACTTATTTGATTCTACTTATTAAATATATTATTTATTTTTTTACATCAATTTTTATTCTAATTTGTGCAACAAATTTTGTCTGTCCCTTCCCTTTGATATCTGAATCCCTGATAAGTTTTGAACATCACTTCCTATCTATAGCTTTGATTATAATCAGACTGTAAATACAGAGGCCAAGACGATGAAATTTTGGATATTAATCAGTTCACTTTATAACTCCACTATTAAACCTACAATATATCTTTAAGATTACTTCATGAAGTCTTTACTACAATTTTTTTTTAAAAAAAGATCATAAAAATGTGATACAAAAATGAAATTAATAATCATCCATGTTTAGTACTAGTTTTCAGATTTTTTATTTCCAAAATTAATAACATTTTCTTTCCTATCATCATATAGAGGTTGTATAATATGAATAAAATTTGAGGACAATCAGTTATTTTCAAACATTATGGCAAACCATTTTGATTAAAGAAATCAAGCCTTGTTCATATCAATAAAAGTTTTGAATATAAATAATGCCATTGCACACTACATCACATGACCAAACAATACATCACATGACCTTAGCTTACAAATTGCTATTAATTAATTTCTTCTATTTTAACTACCCCTATACATCTAGCATAGAAGGTATGATAACAATGGGGAAGGATTAAGCATTACCATCTGGAATCTATTGATCACTAAATCTTACACTAGATGGCATAAAAGTAGTCAGAGTAGAACTCACTACATATTTCATTTGTCTGGCAATATATATATATATATATACAGTGCTTTTCGATTCACCAAAACTACATTGAGTTTCTGGTAATTAATGAACTCAATAATGCTGAACTACTAATGGGAAAATGAAATGAGAAATAAGATAAAATAAAAGAGGCAATATTCAACAATTGGAGAAAATAAATTATTGAGCCAACATGAAGCAAAAAATCAAACTAGTCTTGGAATATCACATGATGTTTGGTTTTGCATATGCTCATTTGAGAATAATTACATTGATGCAATCAACAAAAAAATTCATAATATTATGTATATATAGATAGTATGGATACACTGTTATTAATTTGGTTTCTGTGAAGATTAAATTAATTATTTAAATGTCTAGAACAGTACATTTAATGAGTCCTGCTATATGTATTAATAAAATTATAAAAAAAAAACAGCTTTCTTATTACTGCTATAATGCTTATTTTATTAAAATTAATCAATCTTACAGTTTCGACTAACCAGCAAACTTCTTCAGAACTTCTTATTATTCAGCTTTATCATCTGTCACCAATTGATTAATTTTAATAAAAGATATATATTGTAACAGTAATAAGAAAGATTAATGTTAAATTTTAAATTTAATGAATATAATAATAGTTTTTAAAATATCTAGAAGCTCTGAGGAAGATTGTTGAACTGTCAAATCTGTCAGTGATTATGCAAGTGTGATGCACAAAGTAATGCACGGCATAAATGCATAAAGAAGCATTTTTATTATCTATGTTAGTAATCTAACAATCACACATCTGAATTCAGTTTTCTGTTAATTTTGGTCTGTTTACACGAATGCATATTTTCCTTTTATTCTAAAATAATGTAAGTTAATTTATTTCATTTGTTGTGAAAGTGAAATTACAGGATTCATCCTAATTAATTGAACAAATGACCCAATTTGTTTTGTTTAGATATATCATTGTGTACTGTGTGTCTCTTAAGTCTGAAAACATAGGCAAAAAGAAATATTTTCAAGAAATGAAATTTATTAACATTTTATTCAATTGGAATATTAAATAATGTCTTCAATATGATTTCCATCATTTGTGATGCAAAGGTTGATGCATTTTGAAAAATTCATGTGAACTTGATGTAATAAATCCACATTGCCATTTTACCACACTCACTCTTTATGCATTCAAACAACTATGTTACATCTATGATTTTCATTGAGTACATATTCACCACCATGGAAAGCCAAGTGGGATCTTCCATGGATAACATGCATTAAATTCATCTGCTATCTATATATAGTTAATGGCATTTCCTATGAGTGCAGACTTAAGGGTCACCCTGTAGTGGAGTCTAATAATGATTTAAAGCTACTTGAAATATCGAGGGAATTTCTAAATTAAATAATTTATTGTTTTCAAATTCATGTGAGAAATTCAATGTCAGAAAGCATTTGTTTTTAGATAAATAAGAATTATTGCATATAAAGAAAGAAACTTAATTGATAATGACTGAGAATTAAAGTTGAAAGCATTAGAAGTTTGTTTGTTTGTTAGTTATCAAATTTTAAGTTCTTGCAGGAAAGTGCTGTTTGTAATACCAGATCATACTGGTATTACTTAAAGATGTGAAATAAAGATAATATATTATTCATGAGTTCATAAACATTTTGAGCATCAGAAATGTCCCAGTTGGCTACAATTCATGGAACATGAGCCTCAAAATATAACACCCTCTCTTATCAAATCATGTAAAACTATGATATTCATATCAAGGGACAGGAGAGTGCTGCTTGTAATACCAGCCCCACTTAGTATTACTTAAAAAGTTGAAATGAAGGTAATATATTATTCAGGCACAGAGGCTAAACTCTCATTGCAATAGTGCCACTCAGTGCAAGCCAGAGTAATCAATGGATGAAAAAATGTTTGTGCATAAAATCCCCAATCTTGTGCTTATTCATCCAATATCCCCAGACTAGTTTCTAGCTTGTGGCTTTAGTCAGTGAGGAGCCTTGGATCAGAGAGCACTGCACATAGATCTTAGGATCTAATGCAATTCTCTAGCAGCCACCTTTTTATCTTATTAGATAACTATAAAGCTTAGGCTCCAAAATGAAAACATAAAAATATTTTCAATTCAAACTCATTAGCTTGTATAGTTGTATAGATCTGAACTCAGTTCAGCATCTATAATTTTTGATGTCTTTGGTTCTTTAATAATCAGAATCACCATAATCCTATTGGACAGGGTTGATATTAAACCACTAAAATCCCATGATAATCATTCGTTATGCTTACACAAGCTGTTTACACAAAGCATAAACCCTCCATATAGCAGTGCCACTCAGTGAAGCCAGAGCAATCAATGGATACAAGAAGGTTTGATCCTAAGATCTAGATGCAGTGCTCTCAGATCCAAGGCTCCTCACTGATGAAAGCCACAAGCTAAAAACTAGTCTGGGGACATTGGATGAGTAGGCACTAGATGGGGATTTTATGCACAAATCTTCTTGCATCCATTGAGTAATCTGGCTTGCACTAAGTTGAGCTACTGTATGGAGAGTTTAGCCTCTGTGTAAACAGTTTGTGTAAGAATAAAGAATGGTGATCATGTAATATATTATTCATGAGTTCATAAACTTTTTGAGCTTCAGAAGTGACGCAGTTGGCCATAATTCATGGAATGTGAACATCAAAATATGACACACACTCTTATCAAATCATGTAGAACAAATGATATTTACCACAAGGGCATTTTGGATTGTTTACCTTCTGACTACTCTATAACTGCTACCTACTATTAAACAAAAAAATATATCGATAACAAATGACAGCTGTCAAATTTCCATAAAAAATCAGTTCAGACTTCTATGATAAACAAGGTGGAAAATCTGAGCATTTGAAATGAAAACGGGTGTTAAACAAGAACACATGTTATTTTCAACTGTTTGTAGAAAGACCATGCAGTGAACATCAAGATATGATGCAGATTTAGTGGAATTTTCCATTTAAATTGGTTAAGAGCATCTTGACTGCAATATGGTTATGCTTGCTATTCTTATCACCTTGGAAAGATAATCTATGGAATGTATTTGTAAACATTAATTTTTATTAAGCATATGGTCAGCACATAAATACACATAAGGCCTTAACCTTACTACTATGGGCTTGAGTGCTTAATTTTACCATGAGCACTCAAGGCACATAGTAGTAACATTAAAGTCTTATATATATTTATGTGCTGATTATGCGCTTAATATGAATTAATGTTTACAACTTTAAATTGAAAAATATTTCTAATTATAAGATCTAAATATTAATTCACTGTGAATCAAAAGATTTTGTGAATGTTGATTTCTAGATGAGGTAGTGGACTTAATTAGTGAAGAACTTACTAGCTTCACATTCTCAAATCAAAATGCTTTAGATTTGCCTATATAATTAGAAAGTAGGTTGAAGATAAGATGACTGTTCTTGTCTTTATAAAGTCAATCTTGTGTTAAGATTTATAGAGGTTCCTCTCATGGTAAAATTGAGCACTCAAGGTGCATAGTAATAAGGTTAAAGCTTTATATGTATTTAGAATGTATTTGATGGTTTGGATACAACATATAAAGATTTAAATTTGATAATTAATATTCTAAAAATAAGCCATTTTATAAATGAGATGAAAAATGAATCTTCAGAAACTTTAGTGTGGATCATTATCAGCTTGAGATTATGACTTACAGTAATGTTTTAAATAGAAATGTGGGTTTAGAAGTTGAGATACATCGGGGACCTTAATGCACTGCTGTCATTTTTAATAAGGTCAAAAATAGAGATAGTCATTGCAATGTTATAACTATAGCAACAAAATTAACTGTTATTATAAGAAATTTAAGCTCATGGGAGCGAGTCATGGACACATTATCAATTGTAACATAGAGGCTTTAGAAAATTTTATTTAAGAATGCTCAGTCAAATTTAAAAAAAATGATTGGGAAAATCATAAGACTTATCAATGTTTTTCATCTTGCAAGATGTAATTTTGGAATATATTGCTGATTTACATCCATGTTGTGAATGTTGGCCAAGAAGATATTTTATTCATTATATCTATATGTAGACAATTGCAAAGCACGCTTTCGGCCCATAAAGCCAGACTCATCCACTCACATCTTCATTAAATAAAATGTGCAATGAATGAGTAATAATAGACTTTCTTAAAAATATTTTACAGTGCACCTAAACATGGTTTTATAAAAAAAGCAGACCCCATTTTTATTATAAAGATTATTTAAAGACACCCTAAAAATGTGCAACATTGTTTGTTTTCATCGAAGAAATATGACAGGATAGATTACATTGGAGAACTGCAATTAAATAAAGGGTTGATGTATTTTAGAAAAATTAGTTTTTTGTGAAAGAAGTATAAAATAGCATTCAAAATATTGAATAAACAAAATATATATTCTATATGTGGATGCATTTGGAGTTGTTTAGTCATCAAAAAACTCTTATCTAGTATATTCTTGGAATTATAAAACTCAATTGCAAATGCATTCAGCTCAGCACAGCACTAAATAGACACAGAGACTTCTATAGTTTTTTATTTAATATTTTGGTTAATGAATCAAATGAGTGCTCTATCTTAAAATATGTACATGAGCATCAGTGCGCAGTGGGATTTAATGATTTGGTTAACTTTATTCTTTGCTACTAGACAAAGGCTTCTAACTATTATCTATAATAAATATGTACTCCCATCCCAATTGCCATTCATTTAATAGGTAGCACTAATGGGGACATTTACTAACAGCAACCGATGTAATCAAAAAGCTAAACATGAATTTAGATATATCAATACATTTGTAGCAGCAAAGGTTATACATTTCCCCAACTGTTTAAAGAATAAGAAGAATTTAAACAATTAAAAATAAAAATTATTTTATACTTTTCTTAATGCTTTGAATGACAAGTAAGATGCTAAAACAGTAATGTGATGTGATATACTGTGACTTCTCCTTAAATGGAGTCAGGAATCTCTCAACAACTATGCCCAGAGAAACCTGTTAGCCATATTAGTAGCCACTCTACCCTCCCTTTCCATTCCCCACTCTAAGTTTTCCCATAATCTGCTCCATCCCATTTCCACAACATAATCTTTGTCAACTCTATGGCCTTTACATATAAATCCTCTTACAACTCTCTCCTACAATAGCGCAACCTAGTATAATCCGTATGGCTTACACTGGTTGGCACATGTGTTTGGAGAGAGTTCCTACTGTTTTAACAAATTGTGTAAGCATAAGAGACATTTTAGTGGTTTAAGGAAATATATTACAATTTTTTAACCATGTAATGCAATGGTGATGGTGTTTACTTTAAAAACAGTATGGCTAATAAAATGTGACATGTTATTCGATAGTGAAAATTACATCTGGCTATGGAAACTTGAAAATGAATGAAATATATATTTTATCATATGTATAAGATAACTTTTCAGAACATGTTTTGAAAGCAATTTAGTCACACATGGGTTCTTCTTTGTGTGAGATACTGAAATGAATTTGTTTCAAATTAAAAACTGAATGGACTGAAAATTGATAAGACTTTGAGTGACGAAAATTGACGAAAGATTAAAAGAAAAAAGGTTATATGTAAACCAAAACATCACAGAGGCAAAAGTCTCCATACAGTTGCCTCTGTCAAAACAGCCTATGTAAGTATAAAGAATGGGGATCATGTGATGTTTGATGGTTTAAATCAAAACATATATTTAATTAAAAAAATAATATTCTTTTTTACATAAAGGTATTAAAAACACACATTATGCATGAAATTGTATAATCCAATGACCTCTATGCCTTGGGGATATTTGTAATTTTATTTATGACTTTCAATGTTTACGACTTGATATAGTTATGAATATTTTATGAATATTATCTTTTGGTGTTGTTGCTTTTACAATATTACTATGAGTTTTTTTATTTATAATTATTACTTATAGTAGAATGTTAGTTGTTTTTATTTACTATTTGCATGATTTCACAACATGACCACAAATTTCCTTATAATTAGTGCATTTTTTAAAATATTGTTTTTATTTGCTGTTTGTACAATTTTTACAACATGACCACAAATTTCCTTATAATTAGTGCATGTATTAAAATATTGTTTTTATTTACTATTTCCGTGTTTCCACAATATGATGAAATCCTTCATAATTAACTCATTAGAATATTATTTTTATTTACTGTTTGCATGCTTCCACAATTTGACCATGAGTTTCTTTATAATTAGTGCATGCATTTAGGACATTATTTTCTTTATTATTTGCATATTTCCATAATATGACTAAATCTTTTTATAATTATTGCAAATATTAGACCATTGTTTGCATGTTTCTACAATGTGTGGCCATGAGTTTTTTTTATAATTAGTGCATACAATAGAACATTG
This sequence comes from Epiperipatus broadwayi, assembly GCA_028023455.1. NCBI lineage: Eukaryota > Metazoa > Onychophora > Udeonychophora > Euonychophora > Peripatidae > Epiperipatus > Epiperipatus broadwayi. Next base: position 3,789,513 of record JAQFVV010000055.1, on the reverse strand, counting down.
TGTTTGTTATTGTTTTCATGCTTCCATAATGTGTCCTTAAATTTTGTCATAATTAATGCATGTATTAGTGGTTTTTATTGATTGTTTATGTGGGTGTTCATTTACTTCTAATGTTTTTTATGACAATTGTCCTTGGTATTCTGGGATTCTCTTCTCAATCTGCATTACATTGGTGATTTACAGTTGGAAAGTTTATTTGTGATTAATTGATTCATTATCTGGTGCCAAAATATGCTTAAAATTTTGTACTTATGATTATTTATGTCTTTGGTTCATTTGGATGAATAAAGTTAATCATTTACTTCTAATGTTTTTTATGACAATTGTCCTTGGTATTCTGGGATTCTCTTCTCAATCTGCATTACATTGGTGATTTACAGTTGGAAAGTTTATTTGTGATTAATTGATTCATTATCTGGTGCCAAAATATGCTTAAAATTTTGTACTTATGATTATTTATGTCTTTGGTTCATTTGGATGAATAAAGTTAATCATTTACTTCAGAAAGGTATACATATTCCTACAACCACAGGAGATTTGATATCGTATCATCAAACATTGCTTTTGCATTTGGTGGAATCCTAATGTTTAAAATTATTGTTATATATAGATCTCACAAATAAGCTCTTAATAAGCTTTGCAGAATATCTTCAACTCCATACTGGTTTCTGCTACCGGCTTCCTCAGTGAGGTACTAAAAAATTCTAGCATTATTTTGAGTAGTGCTTGCATAAAATGTTTTTCCAATCAATAATCAACATCGTACCATTCCATGAGCATAATTTCACTAGCTTGTTAAATTGATTTCCATTTGCAGTACTAATCTTGAATTTTATTGCTGAACAGTAACTTGTATGGGCTTGAGCAAAGTCAGATAGAATAACTAGGCAAACGATTGTTGCAATCCAAAGCTAATACTTGATCATCATTGGTAATTGAGTATCCATAATTAGTCAGCCTCTCAATGCAATATGCACTATTCTTTTAATTATAGAGCTATACTCTAAACTTCAATAAAAATGTATATCATCCAAAACAACTTTTCTCTTAAGTTCTTCATGGTTATCAGCACAAGGATCTTGCATAGCTTTAGTATACTGGAAGAGTAGTGGATCTTAGAAGTCAAAGTTCACAGATCATGGTGTAGCTTTATTGTTTCCATTGCTCAAACTTTTAAAAACTTCTGAGCATTAAATCATTTGATATTCTTTGTGTGGTTAAGAGCACAGGTAAAGCAACATATTCTAGAGCTCAGGATCCATGAATCATGAACCAGTTGTGTTTACTCCCAAGATTAGGATTTTTTTACAAATTACTTGAGCTATAAACCATCTTATTTTCCAATGTAATTTAATACAATAGCAATGTGGCTCACGAGTATCACTTTGATGCTCAAACTTTTTATGGCTTGTGATAGATTTTTCTGGTTGAACTTATATTTATTGTTTAATTGCCGATAGCTTGATATCACTTAATTTCACTTACATTATTGTTTGACATTGAATTGCATCACACTGCTTTTTCTTGTTTTACTACTTTATGTCAATTTCCTGTCATTTACTTATTTATTTATTCTCAAAGTTGTTAAAAATAACGATCAAATATTTTTTTGTAAATATATTTTGAAATATCAAGAAACAATGATAAGGACAGAATTTTCCACAATGATTAATTTTGTTTTCTTGAACTTATACCCATATTATTTCTAAGACCTCTTAAAGACCAATAAATTCCAAATTTTGGACTTTTGCAGCATCGTCAAATGTTTCTTTCCACTTTTTAAATTAAAAACTCCACCGATGGTGACACAATTGAGCCACAGAACTCTACCACTGCAGTGAACAATGAAGACATCTTTGAAGAGGATCACTGAATTATAAGTTATTTCGACTAAAATTATAAAATGTAAAACTTCATCAGAAATTTGATTACCATATTAACTATTTCAAATTTTAATTATTTAGGTTCTGTAAAGCCTCATTAATATTCAGGAAGTACATATTAGATCATATTTGTTATTTGTTGATGATCATAAACAGTATTAATGCCATTTGATAATGATTATCAAGAACTGAAAGGTCTATATTTGAATGGAGTAGATGATGAAGATGATGATTGGAAGAGAATATGACTTGAGGCTGGGAAGTCCTAGGATCTATTCTGGCATGCAAACTTTTTATGAATCCTGAGCAATAAAGCTAGATATGGTTTTTTGGTTCTGCATGGTTTGGTACAGTTGGTAGAGTATCCGACTTGGGACTGAGAGGTCCCAGGATTGATTCTGGAACTGGAACTTTTTATGAACTCCTGAGCAATAAATCCACATGCCTTTTTTATATCTCAACTCCACATCATTGCAACCATCCACTATCACAAACAAAGACAGATCATCCTCTCTTACTACGCATATATTTCATGAACACCTTTTGACCATGAGGTAACCCAAATATATCAAACATCTGAATCTATTCTCATGTTAACAGTTTGGTATTTCTCCATTGTATTACTTTCATGCATTTTCCAATCACACATTTTCCATTACATTGTAGTAAATTGTGTTCTTGAAGTGGAAAACAATGGCAAACTAACACTGATGATAATTAATTGTCATCACCTATTTGTAATACTTATTTCTACTTGTTCCAACTTGTTGTCAAGTATAAACTCTGCTGCGCACACACACACAATAATATATAATAGAAAAGTTTTTTGCATTGCTTTAAGATTTTTTTTCTTTCCAAAATTTTAGTTGAAGACAATGGGTTGGGCAGAGTTATTTACTTATGTCCTTTGGTTAACTTTGGTAAGTATATTTATCTATAAAATTATTGATTAATCTACATATTTATGCATCATATATATATATTAAACTATGAGTGACAGCAGCTAGCTGGTTATCATATGTAAATTAACTCCTTATACCCCCTTATGCTTAAATAAACCAACAAAATATCAGCAATCGGTTACCAAAGCAATACTACAAACAGGCAGTAAAAGATTTAATTTATTGTCTAATTGTGCTGTTGCCATGACAACAGATCGCTGATACTCTGTAAATCATGTGGACTTTAATTTATATATATTGGAAAAAAACAATGCCTTCATTAATATTTATTATCATAATATAAGTTAGATTAGTATTAAATCAAGTTTTAGTTTGACAGATATTTTTGATGGCTTTACTAAATACTGAACAAAAACAGAAATATACAGACTTCCTATATAACATCGATTATATTCATATTGTTAAGAATGTAAACGGTAAAATGTATCTGTAAGATGTCGTAACATATATATATATGTAAAAGAATAATTTTTTTTAACATTTATCCGGTAGTTATTTAGGATAGAATTAAAATAATTATGTATTGTTAAAGAATTAGATAATATATTACTCTTATTCAAAGGGAATTTAAAAAGGAAGTCGAAAAAAAAAAAGAGAAATTTTTATTGCCGATATTACAGATTTTACGACATCAGAAATGTGTACAACTAAAATAAATGTACCACTTGCATATGAAGTTGTGATAAATTCATATTTTTAAAATAAATATAAATCAAAATTATCTTTCAATTAAATTTAAGATACTTATAAAATATTTAAATATACTTGCGTTTCTTAATATTATAAGTTTAATATAAAAGTTAATCAAAAGAAAGATAGTTGACATGTAAATTAACTATGATAATCTGATTATTATTATATTGTGGTCAATTATAAATACTTATCAAAGAAAATTGGTTGCATGGTTAATTGACTTAATATCAATAGAGATTTAGTTGAAGTTATATTATTCCAGCTTGGACATTTTAGAGAAAATTCAGTTGAAAAGAGATTAGGGTGACATATGTGTATAAATATTTTACTAAACATCACATGATCACTATCTCATACTAGCACATAATTGTTATTAAACAATTCAAAACAAAGTAAAACTCTCTATACAGTAGTGCCATCTTGTGCCAACAAGAGCAATCAATGGATGCCAGAAGGGTTATGCATAAAATCCCCATCTAGTGCCTACTCATCCAATATCCCCAGACTAGTTTCTGGCTTTTGGTCTTCATCGGTGGAGCCTTGGATCTGAGAGCACTGCACTTAGATCTTAGGATCTAATGCAACCCTCCAGCAGCTACCTTTTAACTCTACTTAACTACAAAACTATGATAATGAAATTAACAACACAATAATATTTTCAATTCAAGCTCAATAGCTTATATTAGTCATATGGGTCTGAACTCAATTCAGCACCCATACATTTTGGTGTCTTTGGCTCTTTAACAACCATAGCCACCACTATCCTTTTAAGCAGGATTGGTGTTAAACCACTAAATATCACATGATCACTATCTCATACTAGCACATAATTGTTATTAAACAATTCAAAACAAAGCAAAACTCTCTATACAGTAGTGCCATCTTGTGCCAACAAGAGCAATCAATGGATGCCAGAAGGCTTATGCATAAAATCCCTATCTAGTGCCTACTCATCCAATATCCCCAGACTAGTTTCTGGCTTTTGGTCTTCATCAGTGGAGCCTTGGATCTGAGAGCACTGCACTTAGATCTTAGGATCTAATGCAACCCTCCAGCAGCTACCTTTTAACTCTACTTAACTACAAAACTATGATAATGAAATTCACAACACAATAATATTTTCAATTCAAGCTCAATAGCTTATATAGTCATATGGGTCAGAACTCAATTCAGCACCCATACATTTTGGTGTCTTTGGCTCTTTAACAACCATAGCCACCACTATCCTTTTAGGCAGGATTGGTGTTAAACCACTAAATATCACATGATCACTATCTCATACTAGCACATAATTGTTATTAACAATTCAAAACAAAGCAAAACTCTATGCAGTAGTGCCATCTTGTGCCAACAAGAGCAATCAATGGATGCCAGAAGGCTTGTGCATAAAATCCCTATCTTGATTGCTCTTGTTGGCACAAGATGGCACTACTGTATAGAGAGATTTGCTTTGTTTTGAATTGTTTAATGACAATTATGTGCTAGTATGAGATAGTGATCATGTGATGTTTAGTGGTTTAACACCAATCCTGCCTAAAAGGATAGTGGTGGCTATGGTTGTTAAAGAGCCAAAGACACCAAAATGTATGGGTGCTGAATTGAGTTCTGACCCATATGACTATATAAGCTATTGAGCTTAAATTGAAAATATTATTGTTTTCAATTTCATTCTCAGTTTTGTAGTTAAGTAGAGTTAAAAGGTGACTGCTGTAGGGTTGCATTAGATCCTAAGATCTAGGTGCAGTGCTCTCAGATCCAAGGCTTCTCACTGATGAAGGCCACAAGCCAGAAACTAGTCTGGGGATATTGGATGAGTAGGCACTAGATAGGGATTTTATGCACAAGCCTTCTGGCATCCATTGATTGCTCTTGTTGGCACAAGATGGCACTACTGTAGAGTTTTGCTTTGTTTTGAATTGTTTAATATAAATATTTTTTTTACTATTAGTAACATTTTATGCTTTACCTGTAAAGTTTAATTCTATTTTATTAAATGCTTTTATTTAACTTAAAAACTTCTCTTTGTTTGTTTTGTTTGATGTTAATTTGAATCAAATCTTGTTAATGCTTTTAACATACATTTATTGAATGGCTTTTTTAAAATTTTATAGAAATGTGTATTGTGTGGTGATTAATTGGAAAATAGATAAATAAGTAACAAAGACAATGTAATATTTCAGGATAGCTCATTCTAACAATGATGATGGGTTGAACTTCACACCATACTGATAATGGTTAAATACATTTTCAGTGATGTGCAATGGATGGCAATATTAATTCACATTAAAGGCTTGCAGTTAATTAAAAGAAAATGAAATGAAGGATAAAACCTCAATTTCTCTTGATTGTTTAAAAACTTGCTTTTTTAAAACACTGCCTCCATAAACAAGAAAATCTTGTAAATGGTTTTTAATGTACATCAATTTTATTTCAAATATGGTAACATTGTTTAAAAAATATCCAAATACTAGAAAATAAAAAAATAGTATATATAAAAAAATATTTTATTTAAATTGATAAATAAGGCACTAAAAACCCACAAATATTTATTTCTTCACCTACAGTTTTGATTGTTTAAACAGAGGCAAAATTCTCCATACAGTAGTGCCACTCAGTGCAATCCAGAGTAATCAATGGATGCAGAAAGGTTTGTGAGAGCATAAAGAATGATGATCATGTGATGTTTAGTGGTTTAAATTTTGATTATTATATATAACTTAAAATAAAAGCGTGGGTCATACATAAATTAAATAATTCAATCACTAGGTATAATTAAAATAAAACATGGAGTATCCATAAAATACTGAGTTTATTAATTTATCGATACTATGTTTTTATTTTATGCTCAATATAACAATCAAATTTATGGTTGAAGAAATAATTTTTTTTCTTTTTAATGCATTATTACTCATAAATTTAAATAAAAGCATTTTTTAAAATAAAATGTTATAAATATAATTTTTTAATAAATGCCTTTGTAAATTACCATTAATTTAATACCCCCACATGATGCAATGCGATGCACTATGGCTTGTCCTTTCTCAGAATTAGGAATTTCTGCCACTATATCCAGAGAAACCTGTTAGCCATCTTCTCTTCCCCTTCCATTCCCCACTCTGTTTTTTCCATATTCTTCTCTATCCTGCTCCATCCCATTTCCACAACATTATCTTTGTCCACTTGATGGCCTTTATATCTAAACCCCCCTTGTCTTTTTTCCAAACACAGCATAAAAAACAAAAAAACCATTTTCTATATAATGACTGTTTATACTTAGTCTCCTACAATATCATTATTTGAACCCTTTCTGCTTGCAGGCACTTAAATTCAATTAACAGATGCCTAATATTTTCTATCCCTTCCTTATGTTACTCACAGACTAAATCATCCACATTACTCCATTTATGTGTTTATTTTCTTGTTGCTGATGATCCTATTCGAGCCTTAATCAGACTACTTTCCTTGCTATTGTCATAAATTAACTCACATTTAATATTCTATTTACTCTTTATATACTTAAACTGCTTTTACTCTTCATACTAGTTCTCCATCTCTTCAACTCCCTATTTTTTATTCATGCATTTATTGTTCTATTCCATTCCCTGCCGCTATAAACTCATTGATTCTCCTAACATAATCATCACAGCTTTTGTATAATAGTTTCTAGCTTGTGGCTTTCATCAGTGAGGAGCCTTGGATTTGAGAGCACTACACCTAAATCTTAGGATCTAGTGCAACTTTCCAGCAGTCATCTTTTAAAAACTATTTAAATATCTATCTACTGCCTACTTATCCAACATTCCCAGACTAGTTTCTAGCTTGTGGCTTTCATCAATGACAAGTCTTAGATTGGAGAGCACTGCACCTAAATCTTAGGATGTAATGAAACTCTCCAAAAACCACCTTTTATCTATTTGTCCCCTTTTATCTATTAGGTAACCAAATAGGTAAAAGATGGCTGCTGGAGGATTGCATTAGATCCTAAGATCTAGGTGCAGTGCTTTCAGATCCAAGGCTCCTCAGTGATGAAAGTCACAAACTAGAAACTGATCTGGGGATATTGAATGAGTAGGTACTACATAGAAGTTTTATGCACAAACCTTCCTGCATCCATTGATTATAAAAGATTGCACTTGGTGGCACTACTGTATGGAGTTTGATAAACTTATTAACAGAATGTGTATGCAAATGAAATGGTGATCATATGATGTTTTGATGGCTTCAATGATTATTACTCAGCCATTTATTAGGCTTGAAATTATTATATTATTTCTAACCAAATATAAACTTTCAATTCAGTTAAAGATTAATATAAGTTTTTTTTTTACTAAACATAAACTTAATTTCATTTCTCTTTTCCCGAGTGCTTATTATACTTAAAATATCTACCTCCTACATATTGTGAAACATATAAATAAAACCCTTTGAAAAAGACAAATGACACATGACATGAATTTCACACTGACTAGATTTTTAGGTTGGCTTAGATGACAAATCTTATATATGACTATCATTTGTTCAGTGTTTATTAATACCAAATTAAGCCATTTTAATTTATAAGGTTCAAATTTTTTGCAGTCACAACTTTAATACCAGCAATTTCAAATAAATACATCATTGATTATTACTAATTCATTTATTAATCTAGAACCATATTTATACTACAAACCTCAGTTTAAGATATGTATAAGAAATTATAACATGGACCCAATAAAGACTACTAGTCCAGCATGACATGTGACAATGAGGTCATTTACTTTTTAGATATCTATATCACACATGGTAAAACAGAGATAAATTTGAGCCATGCTATATGTTTATGTGACAAATTTATCTATAACTGGTTTAAAATTTACATCTCAGCTAACGGTAATATCTAGTTTTAATAATTGATTAGTAATAATAAATATTTCATTTCTTTGAAGTGTTTGGTATCAAAGTTGTAAGTACAGTAAGTTTGATATCTGTGTTTTGAAACAAACTATGTTATAAAATTTAAAGGATAACTTTCTTATTTAATTATTAATTTTGGTTTGCTTTGAATATGTTTTATTTCCTTTTTCTCTTACAATTAACATAGTGCATTAAAGGTCTGCCCATCCCTCCTCGCATATATATGTAAATGGTTATTCTCTGATACATGAGGGTTCAGAATGACTAACATCAACATGGGTAGGATGACAACCTTGGTACCAACATGGGCTTTGAACATTCCATCATCAGATTTTCAATGAAATGGATAGCTGAAGAGTTGTGAGTTGGAGTAGTTTGAAGCCTGTCCATTAAAGTATGAAGATTGGCTATCTAAATATAATGCTGAGCACTGATTGTTTGTATGTGTGGAGATAGTAATCTGGACCAATTGATGATTGCTGGTTTAGCATAAAATATTTATATTGGTGATTATTTATCTTTTCAACATGTTTGTGATCAGGTGTGTCAGCAATATGAGATGTCATGGAGAGTTGAAGGTTGTGTGAAAGTCTGAGTTCGAATCCATTATTTACATAGATTATTATTTATTCAATTATATTATTCAAACATCAATTAAGTATATGGATTAATGGAATATTATTGATTTAGATTAATAATGAAAGATAATGGGAGTTAGTAAAGATCAATACCTAGAAAAATAAATTTCCATGCGTTATTGATGGTTGTACTCTCCATTTTGGGAGAGAGTTCATTATTTGAAGAAGAGTGTGGACACATTGTATGGTTGTTATTATAGGGAATAAAAATGTTAACTTTTATATTTGGCATTTATTCACTCCTCATTTACATATTTCACTACCCTTACCACAGGTTTAAATTTGTAGTGCAATATTGTGAATGAGTTTTATGAACACCAAGCTATGATTTGGTGCCAAGATGATGATCCCTAAATGAGTATAGATTCAAACTTGGGTTAGTAATTGTCCCATTATGGGTACTGAATAGTGAGACCAGCCCAAAGCAATAAATGTTCTAATAATATTAATAGTAATACTAATTTGTATGCATGTAGTTATGACAATAACCTTTGATGAGCAGGAAATATTACTATTGTGGAATCAATATTATCAGCAGTAGGTTTTTAAACTGGTAATGCCCTTGAGAATACTGATAATCAACTGTGATTGCATCAGTAGAGTGGTAAGTAACTTCAAACTGTTGTGTATAGCACCCAGTTTCATATGACCCTACAAAATGTGCCCTCCTCATTCCATTACACACACACACACACATATATATATATATATATATTACAAAGAAATCAAATCATATGTCACATGACCTAATTAAACAAGCTTGTATTATAAAACTTGTTAAGAGCTTATTTGCGAGCTCTATATATAACATGTATATATAATTTTATTCTATAAGAATATGTGGACAATTAATAATCATTATAGTGATTTTAAATATTAATACCATAATAATTATTAACTGTCTGTCCACACTCTTCTGGCATATAATTTTATATTTCATTATGTTTTAAATATTTTTTATTATAATATAACAAAATGCTTTTTAAATAATCAGTATATAAATTAAGTTTCTACTTAGATTAATAATAATAATGATAATAATGCCCTGTATTGAATTGTGCAGTGATGAATTCTAAAGCTAAAGATCCTAGAATTGCAGTTTAACCATGTCATTTCTGGGTGTTTGCATGTTATATGATTTCCCGAGAGACAAACCATTCGATTACTCATTCATTATAATAATAAGATATACATAAAATTGAATGCTGTGTTCTTCAGAAGTTTCACACAAAGTCTGAGAACCAGAAGTGACAGAATTGAGTTGTGATCCATGGATCTTGATCTTTAGAATCTGCCATTTCTCTAAACCAGTAAGAGCACATTTATTCAATCATATCCCAGTGTGATGTGATGCACTATGACTTCTCCTTTCTTGGAGTCAGGAATCTCTCAGCCACTATGCCTAGAGAAACCTATTAGCTACCTTACCTTCTCTTTCCATTTCCCACCCTAAGTTTTTCCCATATTCTTCTCTATCCTTCCAAGCCATTTCCACTCCATTATCTTTGTGCACTCTATGGCCTTTATATCTGAACCCTCCTTATCTTTTTCCAAACAGGGCATGAAAAACAATAACCCATTTACAGTAAAATCACTTTCTTCATATTTATTCTTCCGCAACTTCATTATTTGTACAATTTCTGCTTTCAGCCATTTATATTCAATTAACAAATGCCTAATATTTTCTGTCTTCCTTACACAACTTGCAGACTAAATCACCCATATTTCTTCATTTGTGTAACCCTTGTTGCTAAAGACACCTTTCCAGCATTAAACAACAAACTACTTTCCTTGCTATTATCATAAATTAACTCACACCCAATATTCTGTTTACTTCTATCTATATATTTAAATTTTTTTTACTCTCCATACTAATTCTCTATCTCTCCAACTCCCTATTTTTCATTAATGCATTGCCACTATAACATTCAACAATTCTTCTAACACAATTATCCCACCTTTTGTATAAGTATACTGACATAAATTCCTTTATCCAAATCTTCTGCATACCATACGACCTTTCTCACCCATCTTGTTGTATGTCCTTTACTCATAACCCAGTTAAATACTATTTTGGTTATTCTCTTATTATCCATAAATTGCAATCTACCAAACATTTTCATTTTGCCTTTTGCATATCTCATATAAAAACTTGACCATCCTATTTCTCCTTGAATTGTCTCCTTTCTCATCCACACATCTGCATCTAACGCATGTCTTCCTACTTCTCTTTAAACTTTTTCTAATAATCTAACACCCCCTTATTAACACATAATACATGTGCATATCACTATTTTTCAGCAGCGCCCTCTGAGAAAAATATGAATTCTGAACTTAAAGTTCAGACTTTATACTTATTTATAGAGGACGTTACTGAAAAAACACAACATTTGGAAGGTGATTTGAAAAGTTTATTTAATCATGTATAAAAGTTGTTTTTATTTTATTTTAAATAGATCAACGGAACTATTCCTAACGGTAGCAGATCGGTTGGTAATACGAGAAGAATTTCCGGTAAATGATTAATTTAATAGCAAAATCATTCATATTTTATATAAACAATTAACAAAATTTATGCAATCATAAATCCAAAATGTTTTTAAGCATAATAGTATAAATAATATACTAGAGTTAATAATTACAAAATCATAATGAAAAAAAAAAAGAATTAAGCTAATGTTATTTCAATATTTTAGACATATTACCAAATTCACCACTTCCTTTATTTTGCTGTAATATCTTACGAAAATGCAATTTTACCGCTACTTTGAACACTTTTTAGCAAAAATCTTTTATTGACCCATATTTATATACAATCTTACGTTTCAACTTTCTGCAGTCTTATGTTTCGATTACTTAGATAGTTATGTATTTTATTTTATGTTGTTCATTATATCATAGCTCTGAAGAAGACTACAGGACAGTCAAAACGTAAGATTGTGTATGCATGTAGGTACAATAAAAGCCAATACAGTAGGGTATTTAAAATAAACTCAAATAAGGATAGCAAACGTCATACAGAGTATTCAATTTAGGGGAACGGAATGAGAAAACAGTAAACTATTAAACTTGATTCTTTAAAACTTAATAAATAGTGAAGGAACAACGGAATGAACTTGTATATTTTTCTAGAAATTACAATCAATAGTCCACTTTTATAGTATTAAACCATTTTTATTGTACTGCAATGATAAATGAAAGGAGTCTTTTTATATTCATTGGTTTCTTTTTTTGGAGTAAGAACTGCATACTGTTTATGAATGACTAATTATTGTGGAGTTTAGTATAATGGTAAAATGGCAGATAAGGGTTGATTTATGGATGACAGTTCAATTTTGTCACATCTGATGCTCAAATGTCATATGACCTTCATCCCTAAGCCAAGACAAACTATATTATTACTTACAAATGTTAGAAAAGCACTCTCAGATATGGATGGGCAGCAGAGATCCAACATGCTGCTGTTACTTTTCATAAGTTAAAAGATAGGGTATTTCATTACAATAAAATAAGTGTGAGTAGTCACTAGATAGGGATTTTATGTAAAAAACTTCTACCATCCATTGATTACTTTGACTGGCACTAGGTGGCACTACTGTATGTAGAGTTTTGCCTCTTTTAACAGCTTGTGTAAGCCCAGGAAATGGTGATCATGTGATGTTCAGTGGTTTAATAAGTATTATAACTGAATTAGTCATATACTTACCCAATTTATTGTACAGACATGAGATTTAGATAACCTTTAAGCATAATATAAAGAAGCCATTATAAAATCATTTTTTTATTCCATAAAGCTTTAAAGGTATAATGGCATGATCTTAAGACCAATAATGCTTTTTGTTTGCTAAATGTGATATCATGGTGTCCACTATTGTAAAATCATATTTTCATTGGATTGGACATATTAAATGCATGAACAATTCAAGATATCTTAAAATAATGTTTAATGATAGATTTAATCAAGGTTTTTATGAGAGAACCAAACCTTATTTACATTATAAAGATTTTCTCAAAGAAATTCTAAAGGAGTGCAACGTTCGTTCTTTTCATTGGAAAGACATGGCTGAGGAAAGAATATGTGGTAAAGCTACTATTAGATAAGATGTTGAAGTATTGGATAAGGTGTTGAAATATTTCAGAAGGAAACATTTCATGAAGAAGTTAAAAGACAATAAGCTATGACATGACTCCATGCTTATATTATGCAGTTCAGCAGCATTTGTTCTTCTATGCCCTTGTGCCACCTAGTGTAAGCTTTATTAATCAAAAGATGCCATATGATAGTGCTTATTAAATCCCTAGCCAGTGCTGTCATATCCAATAGGTCCAGACTAGTTCCTAGCATATATTTGCCATCAATATGGTAGTTGCACTTAGACATCTTTCCTCTAACAGCCATTTTTTACTGAATGTTTTCCAATCATACTTCCACGCCATCAATACATAAGCCAACACAATTTTTCCAATTAAGTGAGTTCTTTTCGATGTAATTATCAATTACTTTAAATATATTTGAAATAGTTGTGCGATTATAATAGGAAGTTCAACACAATAAAAATTTATTTTACATCATTGATTTCATAATCAACATAATGATTATAACATAAAAGTATTACTTTATTGGTAACATCTGTAGATTCGTCTATTGGAATTGTGGACAATGATTTGCTTACTTTTTGAATTAACGGATCTTCAACATCAGCTACTAATTCACTAAATCTGTGTTGAATAGTATTGTTAGAATGCAGCAAAATTTTCATTCTGTTTCCAGTAACTATACCTAGAATTTCAGAACATACATCTATTAAACATGGTTTAATTAAGTTTTCAACAATAGAGTACAGCTTTTTACATATAGCAGTCCTTAAAGTAACTAAATATAATGCTTTTACAAAAGACTTATCATCTAAAATACATTTTTAAAAGATGATTTTTGTTTTTTTCAATTCAGCTCTTTTACATTGAAAAAAAATCCAATAACTTATTTTGTAGATTTGAAAGTTTGGTCTGTAAATGAAGTAATAATTTTGCTGACTTCATACCTTTATCGGATAAAATTTCTCTGCAAATAACACATTGAGATCTAGGTAAAGTTGCTTCTGACTCAGGATAAGAAATGATGAAACCAAATTTTAAAAAATTAAGATTAAATTGACCAGAGCTGCTCCGAATCTTGGCTTCACCAACTACAAATTAACAACAATTTAAATTTCTCACTCTTGAGCCTAAATACCTTAATCTCATTATTAAAATAAACATAGAAGCCATGCCCACAAATAAATTCCTTCATTTCAAAAGATTCTACAATAAGATAGACCCTATTTGTCAAATATGTAAAAGGCAAGAAGAGTCATTCAACCATGTAATATACGCATGCCCTGGGCTCAATAAAATAAATTTAGCCATATACCAAAACTTAAGGGTGGATTACTACAAAATCATGTCTCCTATTATTAGACTTTCAATCTTTATTATACATGCTATATGGAATGTAAGATGTAAGCTATTGTTCACAGTGCCTGTCTTTGAACCAGTCAGTCTATTCATGAACATTATTAGGAAAGTAAAAAAAAACAGAGACTTCATCATTGCATCAAAATTCATGTATAGTGAAACATGGAATTTACTTAATATACCAGCTCCATCGAATCATTAGTGACTAAGCAAAAGATGAATAATAGATTCATTTTGCATCAATGCTGATAGGTAACTATACTAAATTTATTGTGACACTATTATTTATCAGAAGATAATCAAAATACAAATGCCCCAGACTGTTGATGATATGTAAAACATAATATTTTCTGTCTGTTATAAGTATGTAAACATTATTTTTCATAAATAAAATGCTTTTGAGATTAAATTGACCAGTACATTTTCATTTTGCCTGAGGCAAATCATTTTGTGAATAAATATTTTCATTAACATTCAAAGTATTTATGTTTGGTTTGTGAAAACCGTCTGCAATAGTTTTTGATCCTTGTCATGATTATTAATTTTTAAACGACTAAAATTGATCAAAAAAGTGTATTTATTGTATACATCTATTGTATAATAATTCCTATTACTGTGAACTGGTGCAATTCCGATCACTGGCTATGGTAATTTTTCACACATACCAAAGCCAACCTCAGCACATGAAGCATGCATGCACAAAATTGTTAATAAGGCAGTTTTTTTTTATATGTCAAAGCATTGGCTGACCTCTCGGTTATATTGTGAGATGACTGATATTAGAAAATAGAAACCTTTTTGTATTTCTTGTAGAATTTTGTTTCTTAGTTTATTTTCTATGAATTCTAGAAATAAATCAATTAACAAAGTAAAAAAAATCTTAGAACTGTTAGATGAATTTAATAAAATTAGTCATAATTTAAAAGATTATAAAATATAATAAATATGAACAAATTTATAAGCTTTTTGCTGACATTTAAAATTTTTCTGCCAACCACTGATTGAGAAATGTTCCCTTAGAGCAATAATCTCTAAACTTTTTTGATCATGTACCCATAAGACGAAAATAATTATAAGTTGTTACCCCTTATAATATATATATATATATGTATAATCAAAAATCAAATTATTCATAATTATTATAATACACATCACTATCTATATAAGTTTGTACAGTTCATAAAATTCCCTCCTTGATGATATACAACCTAGCAGGAAAAGAACTCAATATATCAAAATGTATGGATACTGAACTGAGTTCAAACCTATATGACAATATAAGCTAATGAGCTTAGATTAAAAATATTATTGTGTTTTTATTTTTATTTTCATAGTTTGGTAGTTAAGTAGAGATAAAAGGTGGCTGCTGGAGGGTTGCATTAGATCTTAAGATCTAGGTGCAGTGCTCTCAGATCCAAGGCTCCTCACTGACGAAGGCCACAAGCCAGAAACTAGTCGGGATATTGGATGAGTAGACATGAGATAGAGATTTTACGCACAAGCCTTCCAGATCTGCAGATTACTCTAGCTTGCACTGAATGGCACTACTATATGGAGAGTTTTGCCTGATCTAATAACAGTTATGAGCAAGCATAAGAAATGATGATCATGTGATGTTGAGATAAGTTAAAGTATAAATTTGGAGAATTAATAGAGGACATAAAATGTTTAGATACTTAGATATTCTCATTGCTAAACTGGTTGCGGCTTGCTATTTAAAGACTATTGAATTAAAAAGGTAACTAAGATTTGTAATTGAATAATAAACAATAATAGATGGTTTAGATCTTTGGGTTAATAAAACCATACATAATTGAAATTAATAAATTTTAAATGTACTGATTTTTTTCATGTTTATTTTCATTTTTAGTAATTAATAAATATTATTTGTTGATTATTTAAATATGCCTGCCGTTTGTTTTGCTGTTATTTGTCTATCAATTGTTTAATAGTCTGTAGTCTCAGACTCTAAGCTAAACTTGCATCAAGAGCAATTATTATATTAGAATATGTTCGAATTGTCATATATTCAGTTGTACAAATACACTTTCCAAACTGGTATGCTAGTTTGATGGCGCCCTCAAGTGATGAATGTATGATAACTGGTACAATATATTGAATATTGTAGAGTTTATTCCAGAGTATTTTGATTATTATATTTATTTTATCTGATTTTATATACATGTAAAACTAAACTGAAGCTTCCAGTGTGTATATATATATAAATAAATTCTTATAAGACAGATAATACTACCTGTCTTTTAAAATTTGTTCTTATATTTATTAATTTATTTACATAATTTTAAATATCATACAATTTACAACTTTTTAAAAGTTTATCAATACTATTTATATCAAAACTAACAGTTTTGACTGTCCTGCAGTCATCATCAGAGCTACAATATTCAAATATATAATTATATAATTAATACACTTATACATATACATTATTAAATACACAATATCAACATAAATAAATATACATTTTAACCTGATCATTATATAATCATTTTCTATTTTATTACTTTACTTTTAAATAATTCTATCCACTTTTATTTTATATCATTTTATTTTATTTTTTTTAAAAATTATTATTTATTATAATTATAAACATAACATTTATTCTACTATTTAATACATATTATTGTCATTTTACTTATTTATTAAATATTTTATAATTGTCAATTAACTTTTCCCACATTACAAATTACCTTTTTTACATTACAAAAATTACCTACCTCTTTACAATTCTACTTCTAAAAACCCAACTGACAAAATTTTCAAAATTTGTATACTTGTTTAACACAGCCCTTTATCATTTTCTTCAACTTTATTCTTTTTCAAATTTAAACTATTATTAATAATATTTGCTTACCCCAAAATCCCTATTAAGATTTGGTTTTATATTCTTAATCAATATTGCTGCTTTAAGTTTCCTATCCCTTCTATTATTTGTATAATTAATCATTTTTATATCTTTCTCAAACTTATGATCTGTTTCTAATGAATGCAAATAAATAGGTGATCTCTTATCATATTTATGTTGAATTAATCTTGTATAAATTGAATTCTTTGTTTCTCCTACATAATTAGTTTTTATATTTTTACTTTTACATGATTTGCATTCAATTTTATATACTCCATTTATACATTTTTCTACTTTTCTCACATATTTATTATTTAATATATTAAGTATATTATTCCTTCTTTTGTTTACTATCTTAAATTTTATTATATTATTAAACTTTTTATTAATTCTAGTAATTATTTTATTCATACTTTTTACAATACTATTATTATAAGTTTTAATACCTATATATTTATTCTTATCTATTTTAATTTTCCTACATACTATCCCATTATTTTTATTAAATTTCTCTTCTGATTTTCTTATATTTCTACAACTTTTTTAAATAAGGGAGTAAATTCGATCTATTGATTATATGTATTTTTTATTTACATTATATATTATAACTCATCAGACGCTTCAGTTATATCCTGTTCAGTTACATATTATCAAAGTTACTTATTATTTTCACACACACACACATAATATCAAAAACCAAATACTAAAACAGACAATGTAGTAAACTAATTACACAAATTTATAATTAAATAAAATTCTCTGCCAATAATTTCTTTGCAAAGGTAGCCTTCTCAAATGCAAA
Source organism: Epiperipatus broadwayi (assembly GCA_028023455.1). NCBI lineage: Eukaryota > Metazoa > Onychophora > Udeonychophora > Euonychophora > Peripatidae > Epiperipatus > Epiperipatus broadwayi. The sequence continues at coordinate 3,771,322 of JAQFVV010000055.1, read as the reverse complement.
GCAACACCAAGACAAAAGAAATATATACCAATGTGAGTTAAAAATGCAGGAATGTAGATTCAATATGTATTAGTCTTATATTTGTGTTGTTTTGCATTTGTAAAACCTACTTTGGCAAGGAAACTACTGGTGGTGAATTTTTAATTTTAATTATGATTAATTATTTAATTTTTAATTGGTGTAACTATTTTGATAAATACATTATTGTTAAAAAAATTTTTATGCTAAAGCTAGTAACTTATTTAAGAATTCTTTTCATATTTAAAGTAATTGGAATGTAATTGAGAATTGTGGGAAATTTATTTAGAATAAAGTTGGATTGTTTTTGTGTTCCTCTGCATTTGAGAAATCTGTCCTGGAAGTGACACCTATTGGTTATCAAATGTTAATTGTAAATTTTGGCTAGTTTTTAATTTGGTGTAATTTATAAATATATATAAAGCATATTAAACGTTAATATTGCTAACTGATTTCTAACTAAAATAAAATAAGTTGACCGATCTCTCGTACTACGTTTTTCTGCTATAACTGCCATCTATAGGTATGCTAAAGAACTAAATGCTGTAACTGTCTCTGTTTTGCCTGGTGTTTAATATGATATATCCTGTTTAAATGCATTTGAAATCATGCTTAATCGTGTGTTTAATGTTTTGCAAGATTCTTGTTATATATAACATTTTGTTCCTATTTTGATGGAAGGAGCAGTTGTTTAGATCTCTAGTATACCCGATGAGGCATGATTGTAATTGAAATGTAATTTCAGATCAATCTACTAGTTTACATTAGGTGATAGTAAGTTTAAATTTGCAATAAAGTTTACTAAAATAAAATTTGTTATCTTCGTTTTCTGTGTATTATATATATATAATCTTTTTTTTTTTTTTTACCAGGAAATCATCACATGCCATATACCGTTGAAGAACCTATTCCTTATAGTGAAAAATCTACTAATGAAGATGATGGCCATGAAGTATATGATTATTCTGATCATGATACTTCAAATTCAAAGGATCATTCTAATAGTTATACAATAACGGTAAACCCAAATAGCCAGATGCGTTATGATCCATTTAAGCCACTTGGTCAAAACTATCAACAAGTATCCAAGCCTAATAATCAGATGTCTCATAATACCTTTGGGCCAAATAATTTAAACAGTCAAAAATACCAAAACATGGGTGTTCCTTACAGAATACCTCCAAATTATCCTAACACAATGGCATTTCCAAACACCAAAATGGTTTCTAGACCATACGGTTTTGGAAACTCTATGTTACCCATGTCTTCAACTAATATAAATTTTCCAAAAAGCGCAACTCCAAGGTATTTGCCATTGATAAATAATGGTAATTCTATGGCAGGACAACAAAACATGAATTTTCCAAAAAGTGCAACTCCGAGATATTTGCCATTGATAAATAATGGTAATTCTATGGCAGGGCAACAAAACATAAATAATAATAATAATAGACATTATAATCCAACTGCTATGATGGGGATGTCAAATCAGCCAATAGGTGTCACTCCTGGTATTATTCCATTTTGGAATAATCATAATAGTCTTGCAAATAGTTATATACAAAAAATGTGGCCAAATCCAGCTTTAAATCATGCGTCTAGTCAGGCAGCACCAAACAGTATGAAACCAAATCCAATGAGAAACTCTTTTACAAACATGCTTCCTAACCCTTTCACTAACTTACCAAATGGTCGAAACCAAAATAATATAAACACAAATAATTACAGAAATGATTTAGAAAATCCACAGAAAAATTTAAATAGTGTAAAACTGGAAGAAGACAAATCTACTGAAGTTAATAATAATGACAAATCTATCGAAGTTAATAACAAAGATAAACAAAATTTTAATAAGACAACCATATTAAATGAATCAACGACTTTCGGCATCGAGCCTACTGGAAGGGCAAATAATGGAGATGAATATGATAGAAATATAAATTGTAAAGAAAATGCACAAAACACAGATGGTACGAGATTGTGTAATGATAATCGAAATGTGGAATTCTATAATGAAAGAAATTCTTCACACCAAATTATAATAGATGCAGAAAATTCTAATCAGATTCAACAGCAGTCAGATAATAGAAATAAAGATATAGAGAATCAAAAGAAACAAATATCAAATAATAATATAATCTCTTCAAAATCATCAAACGATGAAAACAAGAATCAGAATTATAATGATGATAGTAAAATTATACAACAATCATACAGTGAAAAAACAACAGAGAAACAGAAGGATGATTATCATCAGCAAACTGCAAACAGAAATTCAGATAAACATCGTCAAAGCATTAATCAAGAAATTGCAAACTCGAATTTGCACAATGAGAAGCCACAACAGAACCAAGAAAATGTTTATAAAAGTGATCAATCTCCGCAAACTATGAATATCCCATCATCTTCATTTGATTCTTTAAAACCATCTTCTAAAAATATTCAAATTAGTAAGGAAAGCTCATTACATGATGTCGAATTTGCAAATAAAAATAACCGTAATGACTTTTCTAGCCAAGAAAACACAGCAGACTATAGTAATGAATATTATAATTTAAATACGATGACAAAACTTTCTAATTCAGATGTTGATTTTAATCAAAATGAGGCTGAAATTGCATCGACATCTATTCGAGCGAATGAAAATAAAAATGACCAAGATTCTAATAAAAAATATACTGAAAATTCATCAAATAACAACAATAATAAAAATACAGATTATTCGAACAATAATGGAGATTTTAAATCATCTAGATATTACGATCAAAAAGAGCATAATAATAATATTGGTAGTCAGAATATTTCTAAAGATTATCTTAATTCAAATACTAACCAAAATCAACTGAGTAACAATAAGCGGCCTACAGATAATAAATACCTGGGAACAATGGACAATACTCAAAGTACTCAAACAAATTGGGTTGGAATCCCTTCTATTAATAAAAATGATGAATATTCAAAAATTAGTACTGAAGTAAATAAAGATGTAACAGAAATCAAACAAAATAACAATATAAATAGTAAATATTCAGATTCAACTAGTTATTCCAAAAGTGTAGCAACAAATTTGGTAGATTCACCTTCTACTAAAAATGGTGGTTATTCACAAAATGGTGGATCTAGTCAAAGTATTTCTCCAACCAATAATAAAACAAACAATAATCCAATTAACAAATATTCAGAAAGTGCTCAAACAAATTGGGTTGGTGTGCCCTCTGGTAATAATAATGTTAATTATTCACAGAATAGTGGATCAAATAAAAATAGTTATTTAGCGAAGAATACCGCAAACAATAACCTAATTAATAAGTATTCTGAAAATATACAGACAAATAATGTTGAAATACCTTCCACTAATAATAATAATAATAATAACAACAATAATATTAATTATGATAATACTAATGGCCAGTCTCAAACGGGTAACAAAATCAATTTCTTAAATGAGGGTGAAAGCAATACATTATCTTCTATTGGCACAAATGAAAATACATTTGATACAGATAATTCAAATGAAAACAGTGATTATGACTATAAGCAAAACATTAATACATTTTCGTCTTTAACTCCTCCTAAAATGATGGGTAATAATAGTGATATGCAGATGAATAGACTCTCTGAAAATTATTGGAGAATTGACTACCAGGGTTCAGTTAATAATGGGATTAAGACCAATGAGATAACTGTTACTAACACCTATCAAGTTGATTCAACCAATCAAAATCCAGATTACAATAAACCAAGTCAAAGTAGTGGATTTGTAATGCCAACAAAAATAGAATATGATGGTTGGCATGGTGTAGAAAATTGGACCCCTTATTCTACTAATAGTAATAATAATAATCAGCATAATTCTGTAAATAATAATCAGTATCCTACTGCAAGTAATCAAAATTATCTTAGTTCACAAAACATGCCATCAAATTCACTCCCATCTACTAATCAATATAACCAACCCCAAATGACAAGTAATCAGAATAGTGTACCATCAGCCCCACCCCCAGCCCCAATTAATCAGTATATTCCTCCACCAATGCCAACTAATCCATATATCCCTTCACCAATGCCAAATAATCCATATGTTCCACCACCAGATCAAAATAATCAGTATATTCTTCCACCAGTGACAGGTAACCCATATATTCCTCCACTAATGCCAAATAATCAATATATTCCACCTTCAGATCAAAATAATCAGTATATTCCTCCACCAGTGACAGGTAACCCATATATTCCTCCACTAATGCCAAATAATCCGTACGTTCCACCTTCAGATCAAAATAATCAGTATATTCCTCCACCAGTGACAGGTAACCCATATATTTCTCCACTGATGCCAAATAGTCCATATTTTCCACCACCAGACCCAAACAATCAATATATTCCTTCACCCATGCCAAGTAATCCATATGTTCCACCTTTGGATCCAAATAATCAATATTTTTCTCCAACAATACCTAATAACCCATATGCTTCATTGCCAACACCAAGTAACCAATATATACCCCCACCATCTCCATCACCTGTGAATATATATGGCTAATGTATGTATAAGTGGCCATATTTTATTTTGTAATTTTAAAAAATTGTTTTAGAATGGCATTACTATTTATTGTTGTTGATTTTTTAAACAACTAATTCTGTAAATAAAAATACCAAATTGGTATTACTATGGTAGGCTGTTTTACACCATTTATAGATATAAAATATGACAAAAAGAAACATTGCATTATATTTAAAAAGTAAATTAATCATCACCATATAAATAATCAAATAACTTTATAATTTGGAGTTTATAAGATGTTTGAGTGTCAGAAATATAAAGTTGGCAATTCACAGATTCTCAACTTCAGTATTGATCTCTTTACTGCAGTACCAAACCATGTAAAATTAACCACTCCAATTAAATCTGCAAACTATTTATCAGAATGATTTTAATTTCTAAATAAAATCACTATATCAAATAAATAATGGAAATAATTTTGTATAGTGGTCTAACCATCTGCAACTTACAAGTATCTTGGAACAACGATTTTGGGAAATGTGACTAAACTCCTGAACAAATCAATCTACATTAATTTCTCTTATGCAAAGGGAATCAGTGCCTTTTTATTTTTCCAGAACAGCTCTTACTTCCAGTTATTTATTTTAAGGTAAATGATGTACTTAATTGGACATATGTTTCTGAAAGATCTACAAAAGTCTCATTATAGCCAAAGTTCTTGAGACATCCTCATGTTTTTGATGAATGTTTTTTTTGTACTCAATCCTAGAAAAGACAATTATATATTTTTAATTTAGCTCCTATTTTATTATGCATATTTACATCTTGATATGTGTAGTAAATATTAAAATAAGATTCCAACATTACATTTTCTCCTCTATTTTTTTCAGTATATGAGTAGATTATGCTGTAAAGAGTTCAAAAAGATAGCTTGCTTGTGCCAAATAATTAAACAGTCATGTATTACAGTTATTACCACATATTGCAAAATATAAGGAAAAAATATATCTGATAAAATAGGGTATAACCTTAAATGTAGTCAAGAGTTTCTGTGTTTGTCATATAAGAGACTATGTTAGCCAAGTTAAACATCGCTATCTCTAAAAATCATGTACCACAAAGATCAATTTATTTTCCCCTCTTACCCCCAATCTAAATAACCCATTCTTCCAATACCGGCACATCTCTTTTTTATTCCTATTTCATTTTACTAAAAATTATTTTGCCAGTTCCAATATTCCATTCTTATATTCCTTATTCTTAATGCAATAAATTAAAGGCCATTCTGTATATTTGGAGAGAGCATTGAAAATACTAAATAGAAACATAATGCATTTTTGGTACTGAGAATCCTTGTCAAAGAGAACAGTTCTGGCTGTGTGCATTTGATGAGGATGCTCAGTACTGAAAATGTACCAAAGTTGTATTTAATATGGTCAATGTTTTTCCCCATAGTATACAGTATTAATATTGACTTTAAGATATTACATTTTCATGATGGAGTTTCCATAGTTCTTTGCATTCTTAATACAAAGATTTTAATGAAAACTCAAAAATAATCTTTACCTTACAAATTTCATCTTTCTATTTCATCCCATCCATGTACTTTTTTTGTTCTATAAAATTAACTGCTCATTATTGTCTCTCTGATCTTTATGTAAACTACATTTATAGTTGAAATTTTTATCCTATCTTACTTCCTTTTCTTATTATCCAATCCCCCTTTCTTACACTAAATTGCAACAAATCCTCCTAATTTGCAATATAAGAGATTTTTAACAGTAGAAGAACAGAAATATTTTTTATAGAATTGAAAACAACATGGATACATTCATGGAATGACATAAATTATATGATTTCAGAATTACTTATTATTTCTAACAAACTCATAAAAATATACTTTGAATTTAGATATGAATGCTTGGAGGTGACTCTAAGAATTCATATTAAAGTTAGTTTACTGTTAAGGCTCAAATAGGATCATTAGCAACAAGAGAATATACACATAAATGGAGAAATGGGGATTTAGTCTGCAAGTTATGTAAGAAAGGCATGGAAAATATTAGGCATTTGCTAATGAATTGTAAATGTTTAGAAGCAGAAAAGAGTATAAATAATGGGAGAATAAATGTAGATCAAGTGATTATACAGAAAAAGGGTTCTTGGTCTTTATGCTGGTGTTGGAAAAGAATAAGTGTAATATAGATACAAAAGTCATGAACTGGACAAGATGACATTGTGGAAATGGGATGGAGCAGGATAGAGAAGAATATGGGAACAAATTAGAATGTGGAATGGAAAGGGAAAGTAAAGTGACTAACAGTTTTTCGTGGGCATAGTGACTGAGAGATTTCTGACTCTGAGAAAGGAGAAGCCATAGTGCATCACATCACATCACAAATTACAAGTGCATAAGAAAAGTTAAAAACTCTGATTAGAATTATATATTTTGAATTGTATATATGTATACTTAACTCTGTACAATAAAGTATTATTATTTTTAACAATTGTATTTTTTATTTTATTTAAAAAACCCAAGTTGTAAAAAGATAAAATAAAGCTAATATTATAATCTTTTAATATGTGTTGGCAGTTATCTTTATTTATATTTATTAATATTAGCTTTGTTTATTATTTAGAATAATAGCCTAAAAATTCGAGAAAGTTTTCTGATATTGTAGAGATTGAAAATTGCCAAAATGGTAACTTGTCAATACTTTTTATTAGTCATTCATTAGTCTAGAGATTATCCACTAATGAATAATATTTCTGTAGTGTAATAAAAATTATTAATAAGATACAAGTGTTTTAAAAATATTATTTTCTTGACATGACACCAACTTACATAATGCGGTTTAATAGCATAGTCTTTTTTCTCACTATATTTACATCGCCTATTATTTACTAAAACTTACACTAGGTGGTGCAAATGTGAGGAATAAAAACAATTTCACTTTTTCATGATACTACAGGTAAAATATTATTAATCCAAAACCTGACTGATTTCAGGTCTTTTTAAATTTGTTATTTAAGATTAGATTACTTACTCCTTCAATGTGAATGGAAATTCTACTAAAAACATAACTAAACGTTAATTTTATTATCTATAGTTTTATTTATATATAGATATCTTCTGAATACTATATTAATTAGTTTTATTAAAAACAAATTAAAACTTTAAAATATAATAGATATTTATTTTATATCAGTACAAAATCTTTTCTGGTAGTAAATACAACAATTAAAATAATAAACTTTCACTAATTAACCCTCTTCCCTTTTTTAAATACTTTTTTTAAAACTTAGGAACTGTTTAGGATAATTTTTATAATCAACTTTTAACTTACTTCCACTAAATGGATTTCCTTCAAATTTTGCACATGTTAGAAATCCATAACACATTATAAATTAGAAAAAATAACACAACTTAAACCATGGCACATGCACTTTAAAGATGGAACACTATTTAAACTGAATACTCTCATTTCCAAACACAAGATAAAGTCTTTTTAAAAGATAGAATGGATCCACTCTACCTTTTTTACCCCATCAATATGTATGGGCCAATCAAGCATTTGGAACGGAGAGTGTGAAGATTTTGATTAATCACTTTAAATTACCAATCATATGATTTTTATTAATGATGCTTGTGAAATTTTAACGACTTACAATACGTCATTATTAGATAGAAACTTAAATATATGTAAATATTCTACTTATATAGCGTGATGTTTTTATACAAATTATAAATAATAATGTAGCTTAATCCATGGAACATGTGCTTTAAAGATGGAACACTCATTTCCAAACACAAGATAAAGTCCTTTTAAAAGATAGAATAGATCCACTCTATCTTTTTCACCCAAGGTGTATGTATGGGACAATCTGAAGCACTTGTGAGACCATAAAGATTTTGATTATTCACTTTAAATTACTAATCATATGATTTTTATTAATGATAGTTGTGTAATTTTAACAACTTACAATACGTTATTATTAGATAGAAACTTAAACATATTAAATATTTTATTTATATAGTGTGATATTTTTATATAAATTATAAATAATAATGCAGTTTAAACCATGGCACATGCACTTTATAGAGGGAACACTAGTTAAACGGACTATTCTCATGTAAATAAAATATTTCAGGATTGTTCATTTGTTTATATAATCCAAAGCTGCTTATAGACTACATTTCAAACACAATATAGTATCAGTAAGTTTTAGTAATAGGAGGAATAATTAAAAAGAGTTAATGATCAATTAAAAAAGAAATAAAAATATATCTTAATTTCTTCTTGATTATAAAAATTTCTTTTTTTAAAATGCTTCTCTATAAACAATATAATATTGAAATCAATTTTTAATGCACCATGGATTTTCTTTAAAATGTTACACAGAATGTGAAATTGTTTTTATCATCTGTTTTAAATAGAAATAATTAAAAAAATTATCTGAATATTAAAGAATTAATAATAATATATAAAAATATTTTATAATAAAGGCTTTTATTTACTGTGCAAATACTAAAGAGTTTAAAATAACATATATAAAAAATATTTCATGATAAATATTTTTATTTACTGTGGACTAAAAAACCAAAAAATAATTGCTCTTTTCAATCACAATTGGAGTTTTTATATTTAATTTGAAATAAAAGCCTGTGTTATTCAGAAATTAATTCAATAAATTAATCTAGTGATTGAATTAATTTCTGGATACCCTACAATTTTTTTCCATATGTCATAGCATCGGCTGGGAGGCGAACCCATGGCAATTGTCTGCAACCAATTGCTTGCTTGCAAGGCAGCTGCACTGACCTCTTGGCTAATAACGCTTGACTACCCTAACCTACAATTTTGTTTCAAGTTAAATATAAAAAAAACCAATTGTGGTTAAAGAAAATAATTACTTTCTGGCTTTCAGAGCATAATAAATAAAAATATTTATCATAATATATATATAATTTTAGACTTTTTAATATTTGCATGGTAAATAAAATGTTTAATATATATTATTTTTAATTTTATATACATTAAAATTTCTTTCTTAAAATGTAAATTAGTTTTCTACTTAGCAATTCAATGTAATTTTTTTAAAGGTTTATTATATAGTATTGATCAGAAATTAAATATAGTTATGGAATTGAGATAGAAAATGTAAACTAACTTTTTTATGGCTTATTATAGATATTTACAAAGTTTTTGTAGTTTATGTACAAATTAATTATTATTGTAAAAAATTAAAGATTATCTTTGATATAGCTATTTTTTAATGCAATGATACATTTCATAGTTTATTATTTTGCAAAGATAGGAAGCGGTATCAAAATCATTAACAAAAATGACACTGATAATAGAACATAATCATTTTAAAAATACAATTTACAAATATAAGATTTTTAAATAACAGATATAAAAAAGATATTTTTATAATTGATAAAAAATTTAGAAAGGTTTTTCATTCATTTGATGAATCTACTTGAAACAATTGTTTTTTTCCCTGATATATATTAATTATAAGATTTTTATTGTCATTATACATGAAATAATGAAAATAGAAAAGAAATTTTGGTATTTACGTATTATCTTGTCTACTAAGCTTGGCAGCCATTTTTTATTATATACTTTCAGGAACTATAAATATTTATTTGTTTGTCTTTTTTCTATTTTATTTTACTGAATATGTGTTAGTTGTTAAGTTTAAAAAGGGTAACAATTGATTATAAGGGGACATCTCGTAAAACTTTCATACCCTTCAGAACTTATACATTCTTATTAACATTCAAATAGACAATTAAAATGCTCTACATCTTGGTTGATTTATTATGTACTTGAGTAGCTAAAGCAGTACCATGCTAGAAATTATAACAAGTAACTTATTCAGCAAAATAAAATTTAAAAAAATCTGCCAAGCTTGGTAGGAAGAATAATATGTAAATACCTATTTTTTTTCATTTTTTTATTAAGTTGAACTCTGTATTAATGAGCATGATATGAGACTTTATGTTTCTTATATTTTCTTTAATTTTTATATTAATAAGTTGACTTAATACAAAAAATAATAATAAAAGTGAAAATATAATTAATTTTTGCAGACATTTATCTTATTTTAAAATAATAATGTAAATATTAAATACGACCACTTCTTGTCAGCCATTTTGTTTTAAAGATTTATTGCAGCCATTGAAACTATATAATTAAAAACAATGGCTGCCGAACTTGATAAATAGGATAATATAGAAGTCCCAGAATTTCCATATATTTACTTCAATAAACTTCAATTGTGATGTAATTAGGCAAAGGACCAACTAAGACTGGCAATTGCAAACTGAAATCATGCCATCTAGTTTTATAATTTTTATCTTAATTACCATTAGTCTAAAAATGAAACTGCATTTATTTTAATATTTTAGTAACTATTAGTCATATGAGAGATATAAGTTAATGAGAATATCTTATAAACAGAGCAAAACTTTCCATACAGTAGTGCCACCTGTGCTAAACAGAGTAATCAATGGATGCAATACTGTATGGAGAGTTTTGCTCTGTTTATCAACAATTAATGTGCTAGTATAGGAAATGTGATCATGTGAGAATATCTTCTAATTAATATATGTATATAACATTCTATGGAAAAAAATTGTTTACTTATGAAAAATATTTAGGAAATTGTGATCTTTCAGTTTTTGTACATAAAAAATCTGTACATTTGACTTATGATTTTTATATAGAGTATTAACTAAAAGTAAGCTAAAAATAGTTCCAACTTTTAATTTGAATTAAGTTAGACAAAAGTTTGCAATGCCACTTTCAATTGGTCATTTAAATCATTACATCATAGCTGAAATTATTTATTTAAATAAATAGAAATTCCCATTAGGCTTTCAGTATTGTTTAAAAGAGGTTGCCTTGACAACAGATTGAGATTGTTAATTGTTATTGATATTAGTATTGTTTAAGTGTTGACTATTTTTATGTATTTCAATATTATATATACACACAAAATCCTTTGATTTTGATAGTAGATATCTATGACCTTTTCTACATTTGAGTTTAATCCCAAGTCAGTGAAATTCTTTACAGATTTTAATCAGACTTTCAATTTTTCTTTCAGTCTATAGCCAATTTAACTAATTTTCCAATATTGGCTGATAATTGGATATATAATATCCCCCCATTTGTTCAATAAATTTGATTCCAAACCTACCTGTGGTTGTTTGAAGATGTGAATAACAATCTCTAAACAATATATATGTTTAATATATTAAAAAGTACACATCAATATAAATAATTACAAAACAGAATCATGAGGCTGTGTAAAAGATGGTAGTATAATAAATCAAAAGAAAGAGATGAGGAGAGTAATTGTATGAGTAAGAGCACAAGCCAAGAAGTGGATGTCTGACAGATGATTCATGATAGCCTCTTAAAATCAGGAATGTGCATGAAATTTATAAATTCAAATTTATGAATTTGTAATTTTATTTGTCATTTAATATTTCTCTAAACAGTGGATTACTGAAGTCATGATTGGTGAATCCATGGATAAGTAAGACAGTGGTCTAGTTTTTCTTAGTTAGACAGGAAAAAAGAATTGTCCAGGCTTTACTACCTGTAAATGAGTCATCCTGACAGGTAATTTCCCTTTCTTCCTTGTTTCTCTATGAAATAATGAGCAGTTACTTTTGCAATAAATTATTAAAAGAGACACATTCTTTTTACCTAAGTGTGATATATATATATATTTGTGCTATGTGTATATGTATGCTTATAATCGTTTATACATTTATTAAAGAGTGGCTGTTATGGAAAAGTGTTTTTTAATAATAGAATAAATTCATGTAATATATATACATACAAGTAATGAGTCTTTATTAAAACATTTTGTTAAAATTGATCATATATACTAAAAAATTCAAAAACTATAGCATACACAAACACATGCAATTTTTATGTGGATAGTAGACTGCTAAAGTCTTGTTAAATATTATTTCTAGGATAAAGTACAAAATTAGCTAATTACTGAATTTCTTTTTAGACAGAAAACTAAGGAATGCAATAACTGTATCCACACAAGCACACACACACACACACACACTATTTCTACATGCATAATGATTCGATTACTAAAAGTCTTATTAAATATTATTGCTTGGATATAATACAACCCTATCTAATTATTGATTCTATTTTTAGACAGAAAATTACCGTATTTGAATACTAGTATCCACACAAGTACACACACACACAATTTTTAAGTGGATAGTTATTCAATTGCTAAGGCATATTAATTATTGTGCTTGGTTTAAGTATGTCACTTTAAACAGAGGAATTAAGATACAATGAGCCTCATTTAAATCTATTTGATTGTAAACTGATACATTTAAACTGTGTTAATCTATATATATATAATGAGGTCATTTAAAGCTATTACAGGAAATTATTCTGATGTTTTTATCTTTTTTAATTTTTCAATAAAAATATTAACACTATAAATTACATAAACACACACACATATATATAAATTATTAATATTATGAATTATTAATTTATAACATTAAAATTTTGGCAGAAGAGTATATTATAATAATGAAAATAGGAAAAGTTGTGAGATTTTGTTAAGATGTATATGTTTACTATAGCACTTTATTTCTACAAATATCAAGAGATTGCATTTAAAAACTGCTTGAATCTAGAGGCGCCATATTGAATTTTTAAAACACTGACCTGAGATACAATTTTCACAATAACTTCAGTTTTAATAATGTTAGAGCAAAAAGCTTTACATTGATAGAAACTAGAAAAACTAAGAAAAGCAATAAAGCTAAGCCAAATAATAATTACCATTGAAAAAATAAGGAAAAAAAGAAATTTCAACATCTGATAGAATTATTACTTTATAGTTGTTCATAATTTCTAATTCATCATTAACTAAGTTTAAATTACATCTTCAGTGATAATTTCTTTGTATTTCTCACAAAATTATATTTCAAACCATATATAATATGTCTTACTTGAGATAATCCATAGCTTCAGAATCTCCAAACGTATTTGCATAAGAATTCTTCATTTTTATCTTGTACCCCAAAAGTTGATAAATCTCTAAGATTCATCCTAATAAAAGATACAAACAAATCATTTCCAGAAGATGCATATGCATTTGTCATCATAGCAATTGGCTTATTGTCTATCTAAAACTGGAAATTGTAGGCTATTGTATGTATCACTGATAAAATAAGTTTCATCTCTTCATTTTATATTTTTTTGTGTATATCAGTGATGTTTATATTCTTTATGCACATCAACGATGTTTATATTCTTTATGCACACCGGTGATGCTATCTTGCTATATTTATTGCATCACATAAATATAATTTATTTGCATATAGTCCATTTGTTAGCTATATATAGATTTGAAAATAATGTGATGAAAGATATGGCAAAACTAGTGACTCCACAGCATGAGTATCAAGGCATAGACAAGAATCAGAATTTGATTTTTTGCTCGCATATACAATTTCACGTGGTATATGCATAACCATTGTGTAGACTACTACACAAACATCATTTGAAATTTCTATGTATTGGTTTTAAGTGTTTATATTTTCACATAGTACTAAGCCCTGTAAATTTTGTGAATGCTTTATCAACTGCAATGTTTCTGTACATTTGATTATTAGTTTTGTAAATTATTAATTATTATGCAACACACAAGAGTAAACACAAACACATCATATAAACATAATAATAAATCATTAAACCTTTTGAAAATCATTATTTTTATAAAATAAGTTTGCCTCAAATTTGGATTAGAACCCACAAAATTACTGTACATATGAATTCATATGAGCATAAAATAAATATTAAAGAATTTATACACACACACACACCAATACAAACACAAATTAATAAAAATTAAATAATTTTTCAAATAATTAAAAAAAAAATTAAAATATTATTCAAAAAATTAAAAAATTAAAATTGTATTACTTAGGAGACCGATATTCTGCACTTATGCTTAGATTCCATGGAAGGTTGTTTGCGAATGATCAGTGTATTTTTAATCGGTTTGTCTAAATCATGAGGCTGATAAAAGTTTTCTGTCTTTATTGCTTCGTGAAAATTAAAAAATTGATATAAAAAAAAATAAATTAAACGCGCCTGTTACTAAAAAAAATAATAAAAAATTCAATTTTCATTGGATTTTTTTTAAAGACACTATTAGAAAGCTATATTCCAGATGCATCAAATGCCCATATTTCTGTTGATGTGATGCCTACAGTTTTTATGTCATTAAAAAAAATAAAAAATTCAACCAATCAGCTGAAGCGAATAGTTGATTCGTTCCAACTATTCAAGCAGTATATAAAAGAGGTTCCCTTTCAGTCACTTAAATTAATTACAGTTTATAATGTTAATTGGTCACTATCAATCTATCTATCTATCTATCTATCTATCTATCTATCTATCTATCTATCTATCTATCTATCTATCTATCTATCTATCTATCTATCTATCTATCTATCTATCTATCTATCTATCTATCTATCTATCTATCTATCTATCTATCTATCTATCTATCTATCTATCTATCTATCTATCTATCTATCTATCTATCTATCTATCTATCTATCTATCTATCTATCTATCTATCTATCTATCTATCTATCTATCTATCTATCTATCTATCTATCTATCTATCTATCTATCTATCTATCTATCTATCTATCTATCTATCTATCTATCTATCTATCTATCTATCTATCTATCTATCTATCTATCTATCTATCTATCTATCTATCTATCTATCTATCTATCTATCTATCTATCTATCTATCTATCTATCTATCTATCTATCTATCTATCTATCTATCTATCTATCTATCTATCTATCTATCTATCTATCTATCTATCTATCTATCTATCTATCTATCTATCTATCTATCTATCTATCTATCTATCTATCTATCTATCTATCTATCTATCTATCTATCTATCTATCTATCTATCTATCTATCTATCTATCTATCTATCTATCTATCTATCAAAGATAAAAAGTAAAACAATCTTTATATAGACTATTGCAAAACAAATAATTCGTCTACTAATCTCATAAAGGACTAATAAAGATTACTTATTGGTCGGCAACTATCAGTTGATAAAAGTTTGAGTGATTATTTATTCTTCTTTAATCTTTTATTAAGAAATACCAAGATAACCTTTTGACGGAAAGTAGGTAATAAATCGCAGTATTATACGTGAGCTAATTACTAGGAGGAGGGAATCCCAAACCTTATTGAAGCGTGAAAAAAATTCAGTTTTACTCCATTTGGATTTAAACTCCAGATCATGAGCACATTACGCATATGCTATCAATATCACACTATAAGGTTTTAACATTATAAGCATATATACAGTCATCGACTGCAGAAAAGTTTTACATTAATTGAAAGATCTTTTTGATTTTTTTTGAGACCTTAAATGAATTGAGCAATTCTTAATATTCATTCAACATATTTTTTTCATCACAGTTGTAATTATTATGTGACTATTTCAAACTTAGTTATGCTATTCATAAAACGTAATAATTAGCATAATGAGTTTACTCACCTTTACCTAAGAATTTAAGATCAAAAAACACAGTTTTTCTTCATAGTTGCTTGATAATTAACTGAAATATCAGTTGAGTTTTTTTGCGGGAGGGATGAATCTGCATGTGAAACATTTTTTTAGATATTTATAATCATGACAGACAAAATTAAATTCTGAATCTTATTTCCAATGACAATATCAACCAAGTCAGATGCAATAGCCAAAGGCAGAGGATGCTAAGCTGAGAATTTTCTGCTTGCAGATTCTGGATCCATACAATGAATTATTCATTTAGCTACCTTCAACTGCATATCACTTTCAAGTGAATGAAGATTGCCTAAATTAGAAGAAAGCCTGTGTAATATTAAATGGGAGCCTGTTGGACTTTGTAAAACTAGAAAAAAAAGTAACAAACAACATTTTAAGAACTGTAATGGGAAATTTTTGTCAGAATTTAAAAACGATTGAAAGTTGGAAGTGCTAACGTTTGACTATAGTAACAGAAATGAGAAGACATAGACAAAATGAGAAATCACCAGAAGAAATGAGAACAGACAGACAAAATAAAAAGACATTGATGAAATGGGAAAAGACAGACAAAATTGGAAGACACAGACAAAATGAGAAGACACATATGAAATGAGAAGGCACAGAAAAAACGAAAAGATACCAGAAAAATTGAGAACACACAGACAAATTAAGAAAACATAGATGAAATAAAAAGATACAGATAAAATGAAAAGACATAGATGAAATGAAAGACAAGGATGAAATGAAAAGACACAGACAAAATGAGAAGACACCAGAAAAAATGAGAACACATAGATAAAATAAGAAGACACAGACAAAATAAAAAGACAGACAAAATGAGAAGACACAGAAGAAATGAGAAGGCACAGATGAAATGAAAAGGCACAGATGAAATGAGGACAAAGACAAAATGAAAAGATACAGATGAAATAAAATAGATGAAATAAAAAGACACAGATATAATGAAAAGACTTGGACAAAATAAAGAGATCCGGTTGAAATAAAAAGACAGACAAAATGAGAAGCACAGATTTGCAGAATTTGCAGAAAAAGAAATATATATATATTATGAATTGTTTCTTTGAGAAAAATGCTTAAAAAAATGGACATGGAAGTATTCAAATAACAATAGAACTGAACTGAATTATATTTTAACTAATAGAAAGTATGTATTTCAAGATTATAATGTTCTTAATATATTTAACACAGGAAATGGATCATTAATTAGTGAGATGTAAAATACATGTTAATGCAAAACTAGAGATAAAAATTATTAACCATTGATATTCCTAATCCTCAGAAACACTCTGATGAATTTAAATTGGAATTTGCAAATCATTTAAAAATATTACCAGACTTTAAAGATTATTCCAGATTTGATTGAAAAGTCAATAAATAGATAAATGATTTTCTACTAAAAACAGCAAAAAAGAAAAAAAAAACTGTACAAAAAGACAGCATTTCACTACTAAATCTTCGTTTGAGACCAAAAAAATGTCCAAGAAAAGAAAGAATATGAAAATGTTGAAAAATGATCTTTTAAAAAGAATCAAATCATGGATTAGCTCCCATATATTTTTAGCATATCAACAAAGCTTTGGAAAATTTTCTCAGACAATGCTCGAGTAACATTTACAATATACCTCTCTTAACAACCTTCTGAACAATACTAAAGGTAGAACTTCATTTGAACATGGTCCTCAAATAGTTCATAAAATTTTATGCCCATCTCCAGTGTGTAGAGTGGCAAACTATGGGAGTTGCAAACTAATAGATCTATGAGAATCGCCATCACTCCTATCTGGATAAAAAGACAAAACAAGACCAGCAATATAAATCAATTTCACTGGATCATGATCTTGCAAAAGGACACATTTCTCCCTTTCTATTATTAAAACCATCTGCACAGAAAGGGATGATCATAATCAAAAGTTCGAGGAGGCATGGGTTATTTTATTGCAAGAGACTTAAATTCAAACAGCAGGAAGGAGTCTTGCATCCCTTTGTCAAAAGAATGGGACATCTGACTTTTATAATTTAGATCTCTTGTTGCAATAATTTGCATATTTTATAAACTATATATTCAGCCTGCTTCCATCATTGTTAGTTAATTAATTTTGCACTATGATTCTGGTGAAGAGTCGTCAAAAGTTAACTTGGTACTACTAAATTAGAATTTATATGTATTTCGTTTAAAAACATATTTTCATAGTGGCTTGACTCAGCTCAAGTTTTTCGAATATCTAAAGATCGATAAAATGCTAAAAAAAGGAGTTAATACTATATAAGTAAATATAATTGTGAATTGGCAAGAAAAGTTATGAACAAGAATATAATTTTGAAAATATACAACCCAGTTTGATATTGGAAGGAAAGTTATTTTAGTAATAAAAAGAAAAAAAATGAAACTTTTAGTAAAATGAGAGATATTATGAAATGTATGAATGAGAGATATTATGAAATGTATGGAAGAGGTCTATAAAGAATTGTATAGTAATAAAGAACAAGAGAACAAATTAAGAAACTACAATTATTGTATCTTTTGAATTGTCTTGAATTTTATATGAAGAAATGAGACATGAAATTAAATCTATAAAGAAGATGTCAGGTCTAGGAAATGATGGAATTATTACCAATATCTTTAAAAGATCAGGTGAAGGAATAAAAAAGTTGTTGATAGAACTATATACCAAATGTCTAAATATATAAAGATGTAACAGATGATTGAAAGAATGCAACAGTAATACTAATACTTAAGAAAAGTGATAAAGAATATATTAAGAATTACAGATCTATTAGATTTAAATCAGTTCAATATAAAATCTTTACCAAAATATTTACAACTCATCTAATTCAAACCAACCAAAAGAATAAACTGGATTTAAAAATAATTTTACCATTAGCACAGGTATGATGTTCAAATATTGAAAGAAGTTATAAAAAGAACCATTAAATATGAGCTGAAATATCACATGATCACCATTTACTATGCTTACACTGTTAAAACAGTAGCAAATTTTCCATGCAATAGTGCCACCTAGTGCAAGCCTTACTAATCAATGGATTCAAAAAGATTAGTGCATAAAACACCTATCTAGCATTAAATCATTAAATATCCCCTTAGTTTTTAGCTTGTGGCTTTCATCAGCTTTAAATCAGAGCAGTGCACCTAGATCTTAGGATTCAATGCAATCCTTTAGCAGCCACCTTTTACCTGGATGGCCCTATTGTCTGGAGAGTTTGCTGATATTTTAACAGCTTGCACAAGTATATAAAATAGTATTCATGTGATGATTCAATGGTTTTATACCAATCCTGCCTATAGGATGATAGTGACTGTGGTTTTTCAATCAAAGACATCAAAATGTATAGATACTGAACGGAGTTCAGATCTATATGACCATATAAGCAAATGAGTTTGGATTGAAAACATTATTTCATCTTAGACTCCTAGCTTTATTATAGCTAGTTAACAAAATAGGCAAAAGATGGCTGCTGTAGGGTTGCATTAGATCCTAAGATCTAGATGCAATGTTGTTAGATCCAAGGCTCTTCACTGATGAAAATCATAAGCTAGAAACTAGTCTGGGGACATTGGATGATAGGCACTAGATAGGGATTTTATGCACAAAAACTTTTTGCATCCACTGACTACTAAGGTTTACACTAGGTGACACTACAGTATGGATAATTTGCTATTGAATATGAGTTACCATCATGCTTTAAACTTAGTGATTATGAAAAGTATTTGATTTCATAAATATTTCCATGATGATTAAAGCTTTGAACCATCAAAATATGGACCTAGGATATTAACATATTTGAAAAAAATATCAAAATGAAAAGCAATGATTAGATTACATGGTGACATTAAAAAGATTAATAATGAACAGCATGTACAATACAGTGAATCCATACTTCCAAAACTTTGTACAGAAACTTTACAAGAAGTATGGTATCAATTAAAATAGGAAACCAAGGAAATAATAAAAGTAAATGGAGATACTAAGTCACCTAGAGTTTTCGGAAGCTTCAGGAAATGTTGCAACAGTTATCAGATGAGAATAAAAAACTTGCGTTAAAGATGAATACTAGAAAGTTTAAAATAAGATTAATGGATTTTCTTGAAAAAAGAAATTAGCAACTATACATATCTTAGTCAGATTACTAATACAGATGAAAGTATAATGGATGAAATTAAGGATGTAATTAAAAATGTTTTTAATAGGAATAACTTAATATTAAAAGAAAATATGCCTGTGCTTGAAAAGAAGGGTTTCTAGTAAATGAGGTTTAACAATTCTTATTTATGGATCTGAGACATGGGCACTTAATTGAAGAGCAATAGAAAGATTTCAGACTACAAAAACTGTATGAAAAAATTTATATTCAGGGTAAAATACGCCATCGAAAGAGAAATACTTGGGTCAAAGAGTAAGCAAGTATCGATGACAGCATTGAGTGAGTTAAGAGACTGAAATATGAGATGATAATAGATAGATAGTTAAAATCTTAAACAGGATCCCAAAAGATTATATTAAGACCTAGAAAGAGATCGAATGTAATATGGATGGATGAAATAAAGATTGCAGGTGTATGAAGAGAATTTATGGATAGGAGAAAACTGGATTAAACTTGAAGATATCTTCAACCTGTAGTGGATTGATAATAGTTTAAAAATGATAATCGTGATGTCGCGTATATATGTATATAAAATGTTTTTTTTTATCCTTTTTTTTTTTATCTCAATAAAATTACAACTCTTATAATTTTATGCTCATAAAAAAACAAGTCCCTAAAATGTATTATTATAAATTAAAATCATAAATGTGATTATTAAAAAAGTATATTTAATATAATTTTAAATTAGATCGTAGCTCATGTGATATCTGATAATTTCGATTTACACGAAAGCAAATTATTGATGAAATAAATTATTGTTTCTGTACGTGGACAAAAGCTTTCTTCTTTTCACCTTAGAGGGCAGTATCCTCTAATAACTTTTTTTTTTTTAATTTTTTTTTAAGAAGAAGTCACAATGCATCACATCGCATCACATCACATCATAAAAGCAATTAGAGAATACAGTAGTTTAACTCAATGTGTTTTAAACTGGATTTTTTATATCGCGTTTATATTGCTCTATTTTTAAATAAGAAAAAAAAGTAATAAACACTTTAAAAAAATACACTTTTATTATCCGATTTGAAAGTTGTTATTGCTTATACTTTTTTAGACAGAAGGACACTTTATAATGTCTTACTGTTATAGCCAATTATGTTATCATACCATAAGTAAAAAACAAAAAAGAAATATACTTACAAATTAAAAGAAAAAAGGTATAATATGCATTTTCTGTTCAATTCGTTTATAGATTTAGTAGGTACTATTTACTAAGGCTATAAACCTCAAGAGGATGCATGTGAAAATGCGAATGTAGGGACCTCTACAGGTCTTAACCACAAGCTTAAGCTTTGGAAGAAAAGATTTAGATTGAAATATGGAATTTTTTTTAAAATATATATTTAGAGTATGATGTCAGCATATCAAATTTCGACATCAACAAGTTCTTCACTATATCCTACCATTTCCAACTTTCTTAAACATTTTAACAATACTATTTTTTATATCAAAACTTTAGTCTTACAGTTTCAACTGTCTTGCAGTCACATCGGACCTCTTTAAAATCTATTCTTTATATATTCTATTTCTAATATATATATAAAGAATAGATTTAAAGAGCTCTGATGATGAATGCAGGCCAGTCAAAACTGTAAGAATAAAGTTTTGATATATAAAAAAGTACATATATATTGTAATGGTATAGGAAATTGGGATGAACTTGAGGTGATGGCATGCATCATCAACCCCAATTCAACACAAAATTTAAATTAAATATAAAAGGAATGAATAACTATGAGTATGAGGAATGAGAAATCAACACAGAAATAACTATAAGTAAATGTAAGTTTACCATCATCCCCCAAAAGCAATGATCATTCATCATCAAGAATGATAAAAAATACAATAAAAAATCAACAGTCAATCTTGTGACTGGATTTGAAAATGGTTTACTATAAAACAGGCTAATTATTTAGCTCATGCCAAATTTAGGGCAGCAATACAACATAATAATTTGAATACAGAAACTTAATTGCTAATCCATAAGATTACAAAAAGTCACCATAATGCTGCTATACTAAAACATGCTGATCAACATCAATGCTCTGGCCACTTAGTACCATTAATATACTGGTCAACTGTAAACTTAAGTTCTAAGTTATTAAAATGAAATGTAGGGTATGAACTTTAAAGGATATGCCTTTTGGACCAACCAGGCACATCACCAGTTGGATATTCATAAACACTAAATACAAACACAAATCCAGCTCTGACAGAAAAAGCTCTATAATTTTTACTATGATCAAGAGATATAATCTTTTAAATCTATTCTAGGATTACTTAAATGAATTCACTGAAATAATTTTAACAATGAAATATAAATTTATTAATAACAATAAAATTAAATTAAGATCTGTGGAGTATGTTATAAATTTTAATTCGGCATTCTGATTTTGATTAATATCACAAGCTATCACATTGTAAATTACAAACACCTCATAATAAGTTTACATAAAACACAAATATCAGCATACAGTCATGCCTGTATAAAATGAACATATTTAAATTGTGATAAATTGATAATAAAATTCAATAACTTATTTTAATAATTCTTTACCATTGTTCTCACACATACATGTGGGTATCCATGGAAATGTGTGTGCAGACTGATACATATAATATATTTTTAACTTATTAAAAATATAATATTTTTCACAAGACATAATTAATGACTGATTTAACATATATATGTGTATGTATGGAAATGTGTGCACACACTGGTGATTATAAAAAAAATAAATCTAATAAAGCTTATTTTTTCAATACAATTAATTATATGTCAAAAACATAAAATACACACACACATATATATATATACACACATCAGATGAGCTGCATAATAATTTAAAACTTAACATGTTTGAATTGTCACAGACTTACAAAAATTAATTCATTTGTAATAATACATAAATATACATGCATGTGTGTGTATTTATAAAAAAAGATAATATGAATTAAAGTGATTAATTAGCATCTTTTTAAAAAAAAAATTATGATAAGTAAAAGTTTTCTTTTAAAAAAGCAAAAATCAAACTATTACCATTTCGAAAGTTTCATTTAAAATGCGGGTCCTTGTGACAGCATTTTCAATATTTAAAAAAAAGATCCTCAGAGTTTTTTTCCTCTTCCCTCTTTTATGAACAATATCAGGAACAAATAATCTTCTAGACACAAATGTCATTTAGTATTTTTTTTTCTTATTTTATTTTTAGTTGACAAAAGTAATTTACTTTTAAAATTTGTTAATTAGAAATTTTAACTGTCCTTTTAAAGAAATTATTTAAAATACTATTGTTCTCAATATACACAACACACTACTAACCAATTGTACTTTATATATATATGATATAATACCTTTATCTGTGCTTCTCTGCATATAGATTAAACAATAAATATATAAACAAATTCTTCGGAAAGCTGATGGACTCTCTTGGTATGCTAGTTCTTTTTAAAACAATAGACTGGCTTGTTGTTATTTTTGGAAAAGATATAACCCAGTAATCATTGTCCTACAGTGAGCCAGTCTTTATGTTGTCTAATACACACATGTATACAACCTATGAACCACATAAAAGCTGGACCTGGCTTTCATGTGAAGTCAAACTCTACTATAGTGAACTAGCAGCAACAGCTAAACTTGCACTATCTTACCTTCAGTTCTATCTTCATAGTAATTTACTACTACCATAATCTATAAAAAACTTTAAAATTCTCCCTAACCTTTTTCAACTTTTTTATAGTCAGGATAGAAAAAAAACAGTAATTAAAAATAAGTTTTCTTTACCTTGATTGAAAAAAATAATGACTATTTTCATTTCAAGTTAATACTTTCAAAAACAACTTTTTAGAATTTTTATCAAAATATGTTATACAAGCATTAATTTAAAAAAATTTGCTTCAATCAAAATAGATAGTAAAATTTTATAATTAACAGTATATCTATTGTAACATAAAACATGCTTGTTTTAATTTCAAAATCAGAATTAATAAAATATTAATTACATTTTTTTGTTTAATTTATAATAAAGAATTTTTAAATTCAAAATTATTTAATTGTTAACTATTATTTTAATGTAATATAACAAATATCTATACATTTTTTATCTGTGTTTATTTGTACTTTTCCTCTTGACTTTATATATAGTAACCAGTTGGGTTGCATAGCACACTATAATATAGTGTTTGCACACACATATATATATATAAAGTAAAGGAAAAGTAGAAATAAACACTGACATAAATTTTTGTAGATATTTTTTTATATTTCCTAAAATAATATAATAAGTAAGGGGTTAAATAACTCTGGGTTAAAAATAAAATTTCATTATGAAATTAATATTTTAAAAAGGTCTGATAAATATTATTTGTAATTCTGATTTTGAAATTTAAAAGTAAGCATGTTTTCTGATAATTTTAAAAAATGTCTATTTTTGAAATCTTTAATTAATTTGTAAATTTCTATTATCTAAGTAAAAACATGTAAGGGATTAGAGAGATAAAATAAAACTCTGTTTTCAATCAAGGTGTTATCACTTCAGATGATTTGATAAAAAGGCTGATAAAAATATCAGTTGCAGTCTGGATAGTAGTTTTTGTAAGAATGGGTCAGCTCAAAGTTGGATACAATATTTTGTTGCAGCTTGTTGAAGTTTGCAGCAATTGGTCTTAGCTGACCATAGAGTTGGCAGAATAGCTACCATGAACTGATATAGCTGAAAACAGGAGAGTAAATTCAGGAACTGCTGCTGTTTTCATTCACAGGAGTTTGAATTCACATGGATAAAAATGACCCACTTCTTTGTGCTGAAAGTCATAGAACTTAAATGTGGAGAGGAACTATATTGCTTGCCTGAAATCTATCAGATCAAGACAGCTGCTTGCCTGGAATAATCCTAGACAGTAAGAGATTGACTACAAACCAACATTTTACACAGATTATATTTTTCCTGATGATGACAATCACTAAAACCAAACTTACCAAAAAAATTTTCCAGTTTGTCTAGGGAATCCCAGCTTGCTGAAGAAGTGATTGTATATATGATGATGTACCTAAAGGCAGAGAAGCATAGATAGTCATATATACAGCTGTGGTGAGTAGAGTTATATATGATAACAAAATTTAAATAATTTCTTTAATGAAATGACATTTTGAAATTGATGCAGGAATTTGTACTTTTCATGTTTGTGGTGGGTATATAGTTGAGCAGGGATGCCTGGATGCAGTGTGTTCATGATGCTCTGAAGTATAGGCTTGGCACTATCCAGACTTAGATGATTGAGCTCCTAGAATAGTTCAGCAGGTATATTGGCCTCATGAATAGACCTTATGTATAGGCCATAAGACTCACAGGAGATGAGCAGGACTGGCTCAGTGCCTGATATTTTTTCTCTGGATACTCCTCGTGGATGATCTCTCTAAATACAAGAGAGGTAGTGCTTAAAGATGAGGTATTTTCTCATGATGTCATGGGGCATTGTGTACTGATAGTCCATGATTGGCTGTCTACTTATCATGACATGGAGAGTTGTTGAACACATATTCACT
Source organism: Epiperipatus broadwayi (assembly GCA_028023455.1). NCBI lineage: Eukaryota > Metazoa > Onychophora > Udeonychophora > Euonychophora > Peripatidae > Epiperipatus > Epiperipatus broadwayi. Next base: position 3,745,446 of record JAQFVV010000055.1, on the reverse strand, counting down.
TTTCCAATCTCACCTTGTCTACTTCATCAGCATTACCTAATCAAGCAGAATGACATTTTGAAATTTATATTTGTTTTGAGTCTATAAAGCAATGTTAATTTATGTAGTTATCACCATAGGGTGTTGTCCGTATTGTGATAGATTTGGGGAATGGTAAAACAGGTTAGAATTCAGGATTGCTCCTGGCCTGTGTATCTTGGGCATGATTGAATTTGGGGTCCTTTTGCTCAGATTCTAAATCTTGTTGAACGGACATACATTTTCGACCGGTACAATATGTTCCAATAATTTTCAGAAATCGCATAAAAGCAAAGCAACAAGGAAAAATTACTTTAAAATTAGCATAAAAAAAATAAGGAAATAAAGTATGACTAATAAAAAATTTCAAATATTTAAAAAAAATTAATACAATACAACTTTTTTTAGTAACTACATTATTCAATTTTACATTTTATCATACATATTTTAATCATTACCACTATTTGAGAGTATGCATTCATTTGTGAATCAGATTCATGACATGATATACAACTAGTGCCACTTTCACTCTTATGCTGTGTTAATGGTTTTTATATTAAAAAAATGAGATCGCAATCAAAACAAAAAGATTATACATTATTATTAGAAAGATTATTTTCAGTTTAAAAAAATCAATAAAATCTCCGTTATTTATTTTAACAATCTAAAATTTTTTTTATTTCTGTTACATTTAACAAAATACGTTTTAAAAGTTTAAAATTTTTGAATATTTATTGCAATATTTTTATACATAAGTATAAATCTATTATTATTATTTACTCATTATTATAAGTAGGTTATTTACATAGAAGCTAAGATGCCATATTCACCTTAGCTGCTAATATAATGTTATATTTTTGAAAAAAAAGTATTTCAAGTCAAAATAAGCTATTAATAATTTAAATTTCTCGATATGTAATAAATATAGTAAAATATGAAAGATATTACGAAAAAACATGAATTGCATAACTTTAAAATCGCATTAAAACAATCCGCATAAAATGAGACCCAGGTGTATAGTAATCAAAATCAGAAGGCTTAATTGATATGTGAAGAGCCATAATACCATTTTTTATTGTTATTAATAAACTTATTTCATTGTTAAAATTGTTTCCATTATCTATTGGTCACAAATAGTAATAGAGCTTAGGTTCTCTGAGCTAAATTCGAGCATGGAATGAATGTATAAATGGGGATGTGTATTTAGTGCTTTTGGGGCATCCAGCGATGATCAATCATCATTATCCTAGTTGGCACATAAGATTATATTTTTTAAAGCCCATGCACCTTTTATTTCAATTTAGTCTTATTAAAAATTTAAGTTTATAATTGGCCAGTACAAGTGGCCTGAGTATTGATGATGATCAGCATGTTTTAATGTCCCAGCATTATTGTTTCAATTTCTGATTATTGTGTATTCTAATGGATTAGTACTAAGTTTGTGCATCTAAGTTATGTTTAAATAATTGCCCAAGCTGGACAAGGCTCAATAGTCAGCCTGGTCTACAGAAGACCCATTTCCGATACAGTCACAAGGTTGACTGTTGATTTATATTTTTTATTGTTCAAATCCAGCAACATGATGAACTGTTTGATTTTATTATATTGTGGATCACCCATGGTGATGAATGGTTTATTTTGAATATTGGTTTTACTTTATTTTTGATAATGCTGGTTGATATATGGTGGATAATTATGCTTTTAGTTGTTCTTCCGATCTATCAATTTTCTCAGAGATCTCATCTTGATCTCATTCTCCCTTGAATATTTTATTTTAAATTGACTGGGAGTGATGATGATTTTCCATCACCCAGTGTGCCATCAAACCAGGTTCATTTTTGATACACCCCATCCTGTTACAATATATATATACACAGTATTATGTTGTTGTATGCCATGAGACACCCAACTATCTCAATATATATATAAAACCAGGTTACTGAAATACTCTCCATCATATTCTCCAGCTAAGGCAAGAATTTTTACAAAAAAAGATCAGACATTGTTTTTTGTTACTCATTTTATTATATAGTGAGTTGTCTGTAACACTAAGACTAAAAAAAGTGAATATTAAATCAATCATGAAATTTATTTTAAAGATATTTTATACTATCTGATATTATAAATTGTTATGTTTTATGCTGTAGCTGAAGAGGATTTCATTTACCTACTGTACCAGGGGCATGAGTTATAATCTCAAAGTATTACACATTATTAAAGACTGGAAGTATACTATATTATCTATTTTCATATAATATTAATATCATCTATATTTGTTATTACTTTTTACAAAGCTTTTTGTACAATTCACTATTGACAGTTTCGATTACACCAACAATCTTCTTCAGAATCTACTTTCTACAATTCACTATTGATAGTATCGAATGACTGCTGGGGCAATCAAAATTGTTAACAGTGAGTTGTAAAAAAGCATTGTAAAAAGTAATAAAGAATATAGGTGATATTAATATTATATGGATTTGGCAATGCAATAACAAAGTTAAGGTTATATTACCAATTTTCACTATGTGAATCGGTGTTGAACAATATTTTAATTGAGTGAGAAAGTTCTATGTCAATTAATAACATCAGTGAATTTAAAACTATCTTTAAAATAAATTGTATGGTTGATGTAATAACCTAAATGTTTTAGACAAGTCACTATATATAATAAAATGAGATAGCAAGAGAAAAACAATCTGATCTTTTCTTGTAAAAATTAATGTCTTACACTGGGGCTAGAGAGTATTTCAATTATCTATTATACCAGTGGTATGAATTAAATCTCTAAGTATTATATTACATTACCATATCCCTCACATTTAAAGAAACCAAAAGAATATTAGAGGCTTGTTGTCAAGATTTCTAATTCTAATGTTGCCATGACAACAGATTGCTATTTAAAAATAACTTTGGATGACACTAGTTTATTTTTTTATTTTTTTTATCTAATATTAGATTCAGAATTAATTTCTAGGGTTAATCTCATTGGAAAACAGCCTGGTATTACTTGGGGTTTTGATACAAATACTTTAGAGACATTTTCTTATCACTGGTATATTCTACTGAGGAATTGTTCTCCTGTTTGGAAAAAAAGAGCCCTCAGAAAACTCATGGTGTTAAAATATTACCATGAAAATTATTATTGACACATTCAAATCTAATCTTTCACAGTGGCTTTCTTTTACATATTCCTTTACCAGATGTCAGAAGAGAAATTGCTTCACATGCTGTTAAGCAGATGTTATTTTCCAGTAACTCAAGTCATCTCAAATCAAAACCATCTTTTTTGATATTCAATCAAGAATCTTCAATTGAAGAATTACTATATAAAAAATGAAATTGTTATGAGATTCAAAACAAATTTATTTTTCCAAATGCAGTAAAAAAACCAAGTGGATTTTATCTTCTAAACACAATTGAATCAAATCATTAGATCCAGGACAATTACAGTCACTGCCAATATCTACTTCATAAATGGAATGTATCCACCATTAGATTATGGAGAAGGAACAAAAAACCATGAACACATATAGTTAATCTACAGTGACAGAACAGAAGATGTCAAAATGACCTCATGAGTGGAAGTTTTTTGTGCTACTTTGTTAATAGTTAAGCTTCCTCCCCAAATCCCTATACTAAATAAATAAAACATGGTAATTAAAAATAGAAAAAAAACATCAAAGCAATTGTGTTGCATTTAGTTGGTTAGAAAATATAATATTATACATTGTTCATTTACCACTCTTATGCCACCTATGATAAACTTTAGTAATTAATAGAAGCCAAGTGATAGTATCTAATAAATCTCTATCCTATGCTGCCTTATTCATTGTTCCGAGACTAGATTTCAAGATTATGGATTTTATCAGTGATGAACTTATAGTAGGTGGCATAAAGATGGTGAAAGACAAATGCATACTACTAAAACAGCAATATGTTAGTTAGAACCATGCGAAAGAGTCATGTGATAGTTTATTGGTTTACACCAAATCTTGGCCACAAGATAAAAGTACCTGTGGTTATTAAAAAACTAAGGACACCATAATATTTAAAAACTGGACTGGTTTCAGATCTATATGTCTATATAATCAAATTGGCTAAGATTACAAACATTTATATGTTTTTTGGTTTGGGCTGATATCTTGATAGTATATCAGAAAGATAAATAGTGGTTTCTAGAAAAAGGATACATTAGATCTTAAAGATCATTCCAAAATTCAAAGCTTCCTACTGAAGAAAACCATAAGCTTGAAACTAGTTCAGGGGTATTAAATAGGACAGCACAGGATATGGATTTTATTAAGAACTATCACCTGGCATATATTAGTTACTAAAGTTTACAGTAGGTGAAATAAAGTTGTAAAAAATGTATGCTCCCAAGTATGTAAACTAAAGTCTTGCAATATTTTATTAATATTATAGAAATCAAATATTTTGGAATTAAAAAAAAATTAATTTTTGGATTAAAAAAGATTTTAAAAGGTATTATAACAGGAGAAAAATAACGATACAGAGGAAAAAAAAAATTCTTAGATGGTCTTCAAGAGAGGAAGGCATTTTTATACAAAAGAGAGAAAGAGATTGAGAATTGATATAGTGTATACAACTGGGATTATATCACCACCATCAGTTTCGATTATTACCAGTCTATTGCAAAATGAAGAACTTTCCAATTTTAATTCATTTTTTTCAATCCTTAGATTTTTTCTCTACAACACTCTAGTAAACTTTCTTATTTTTTCCACACAACTCACACACGGTCGCATTCTGGGCGTTTTTATAAATAATCTCTTGAGATCCAGGTTAAAGTTTTAGGGTGCCCATCTATTGCCATATATATATATTAATACAAATATTTATATAACAAAAGTATATTTTCTGTTTTATTTTAAAAATGTATCACTCATTGTAAAAAAAAAAAAAAAACTATAATAATTTTTTTGTTTGCTTTTGCAATAGATAAAAATTACTTTATAAATCTATTAGACCAAAACTGCATTTCATCTAACTAAAATCTTTAAATCTTTCCACTAAAAAAGCTTTAAACATGCTTAATATTTCAAACATTATTGGAGTTTGGTTCAATAATGAAACTAAAAATAAACCTATAATACATTAGCACAATAGTTTTTGTGTTACTTTTGAATCAAATCAAAAAAAAAAAAAAACAAGAAAGAAAATGTTTGCATAAAGTTTTTTAAATTTAATAATAAAACTGGTTAAAAATGTAAATAATAATAATAATGTAATAAAGAATACATAAAATAAAAATTAATTGTACACGTATATCTTTAGTATGTGACTACATAATAATACATGTGATGTGATGTACTGTAGCTTCTTCTTAAACGAAGTCAAGAATATCTCAGCAATTCCCTGAAGTCAAGAATATCTCAGCAATTATGTCCAGGTAAACCTGTTAGCCACTTAATTTTCCAATGTAGTGCCACCTAGTGTAAGCTTGAGAAATGAGTGATTATTGGATATATAAATATAAAATTTCTATTCTTAATATTTTAATCCTTAAAATCAGGTAAGGTGCTACTTTATATGCTTCTGGTAATCACTACTCACCCAAGCTTACTCTAGATGTCCCTAGAGTAGAGAACAATTATTGTATTATATTGTTATAAGCTAGTTTGATGATTTGTTGATGGTATAGATCACATGTATCAATCATAAATAAAATAACTAGTTAATTTTGTTTTAATATTGCAATGAAAAGTCAATGTTGAATTGTTTTCTCAAGAACTTATAAATGTAAGATATGATAGAAAACAAATTTTACATACATTTAATAAATTTAATAATAAATCCTATAACATTATTATAAGAAGGAATAATAAAAAATGGATATTCATGTCTTTTTAAAATAATATTCAATTTAAATTTATTAAAAAAATATTCGATGAAAAATATGCTTTATTTTATGTTTGTCTGACTATAAACAAATTAATTAATAGTTCTAAAAAATCCTGTTTATAAAAAAAGCAAAAAACAATATTATTTATCAAGTTATATGTAGATGAAAAAATAATACATTAATGAATCAAAATGTATTTTAGAAAAAAGATCTACTGTACCTCAACTATTCTACAATCACATAAAGAATGTTATAAATATTTGGTCTAATATTGCTTCAGTTTTCTTTGACCATCAAAAATCTTATAATTTTCAAAACAGATCACACAAGAATATTACACGGATATTATTGTGAAAAAAAAAAATCAGGAAGCAATTTTTGTAAATCAATTTATTCTACAGTACAGGCTTTTTCACACCTGCACTTCTATATGTAATTTATGGGGGGTTTGAACTCAGACTTTCACATGACCCTCAACTATCCATGCTATCTCATACTGCTGATACACTTGATCACACACATGTCGAAAATATAAATAAGCACCAATATATGTATTGGTTTAGCATGAAATACATATATTGGTGATTAGTTATCTTTCCAACATGTGGTTGAGGGTCATGTGAAAGTCTGAGTAAATCAATTTAAAAATTCTCATCTATACAATTCTCAAAAAGTCTCCTGTTTTTTGCCAGAAAATTTTTTGTTGATAATAATTACAATTTAAGTAATTGAAAATACTTTTATATAAGTTTTATAGTATTCATATTTATTTTTTTACCATTATTATAATTTAAAACTATTATATATTAATTATTTCAATGAGGCAAAACTCTCCATATGGTAGTGCCACTCAGTGCAAGCCAGAGTAATCAATGGATGCAGGAAGGTTTGTGCATAAAATCCCTATCTAGTGCCTATTCATTCAATATCTACAGACTAGTTTCTAGTTTGTGACTTTCATCAATAAGGAGCCATGGATCTGAGAGCACTATACTTATATATTAAGATCTAATGCAACCTTCCAGTAGCCACATTTTATCTTTTTATTTAACTATAAAGCTACGAATCCAAAATGAAAACAGAAAATGCTTTCAATCTAATCTCATTTGCTTGTATAGTCATATAGATCATAACCCAGTTCAATATCTACACCTTTTGATGTCTTTGGTTTTTTAATAACCATAACCACCATCATCCCATAAGCAGGAATGGTATTAAACAACTAACGCCACATCACCACTATTTCCTATGCTTACCCAAGCTGTTAAAACAATGTGAGGTGATGTGATGTATTATGGCTTCTCCTTAAACGAAGTCAAGAATATCTCAGCAATTATGCCCAGAGAAACCTGTTAGCCACTTTATTTTCCATTCCCCTCTCTAAATTTTCCATAATCTGCTCTATCCCATTTCCTCAACATAATCTTTGTCAACTCTATAACCTTTATATCTAAATTCCTCTTATCTTTCCCGAAATCCACCATAAAAACCAATAATTCACTTTCTGTATAATCACTTTTTTCATATTTATTCTTCCATAACTTCATTATATGTGCCCTTTCTGTTTTCAAGCATTTACATTCTATTAACAAATGCCTAATATTTTCTATTTTTTCCTTACTTAATTTACAAAACAAATCATCCATATTTTTCCATTTACATGCATATTCTCTTGTAGCTAAAAATCCCATTCGAGCCTTAAACAATAAACTACTTTCCTTACTATTATAATATATTAGCTCACACCTAATATTGTGTTTATTTCTATATATATTTAAACTTATTTTACTCTCCATACTATTTCTCCATCTCTCTAACTTCCTATTCTTTATTAATAAATCTTTTCTTTTATCCCATTCCTTACTGCTATAACACTTAACAATCCTCTTAACACAATCATCCTATCTTTTGTATAAATATACTGATATAAAATCTTTATCTATATCTTTTGCATACTGCATTACCTTTCTCACCCATCTTGTTACCTGCCCTTTACTCATAACCCAATTAAATACTATTTTGGCTATTCTTTTATTACAACTGCAATCTACCAAACATTTTCATTTTACTTTTTTCATTTCTCATATGAAAACTTGACCATCCCATTTCTTATTGAATTGCCTCCTTTGCTGTCCATACATCTGCATCCAATGCATGCCTTCCTACTTCCCTTTGAACTTTTTCTAAATAATCTAATACCTCTTTACTAACACATAATACATCTTACCATATGTTAACTTTGCTACTGCAACTCCCATATAATTCTAGCTACATCATAGTTATTATATGAAAACAATGTTAATTTCTTTATCAATCCCTTTCTTTTCTTTGCTTCATTTATCAACTTTTTCTCCCATTCATCCAAATAATTTTTCTGATTACTTAAAATAATTCCCAGATAACTATATCTATTCACCACACTTAACTTAATATCTCCCAATAAAAATTCTACATCTTCTTTTTCTCCAATATTAACCATCATTGTATTTAACTTTTCTTCACTAAATTTAATCCCCATTTATTTACCCACCTTTGAACATGTCATCAGCATAACTTCCATATCTTCTCTTTTTTCTGCACACAAAAAATATCATCCACAAAAAAAAAAACCAACAAAATATATATTCCCTTACCACCTATTAATGGTATCTCTATCCCTCTTCCTAATCTTTCTATTGTTCTTTCTATTTCACTTAAATATAACACAAACAAAATAGATGACAAACTCTCCATATAGTAGTCCCACCAATGGGGATATTAGATGAATAGGCACTAGATAGGGATTTTATGCACAAATCTTCTTGCATCCATTGATTACGATGGTTGGCACTAGGCAGCACTACTGTATGGAGAGTTTCACCTCCATGTAAATAGCTTATGTAATTATAAAGTATGGTGATTATGTAATATTTCAATAAGCATGTAAATAATTTTACAGAAATATATAAAACTCAACATATAAACATATTTCACAAAACAAATAAATCCAAATCCATTAGTAGATAATCTACAAGCAAGATTTCTAAGGAACCACTTAAACAAACCTATAAATAATACTCACATTTTGTGATTGGCATTATTATAACAAAAGATGGGTATTATTTACAAGTTTAATTAAAAGATTCCTAGGGAAACTTGCTTGTAAATTGTTTTAATAATAAATTCTGAGTTGTTTATTATGCAAAATAAATTTATATAGTATGTATAACAAATTATTTAAACAATAGTGAAATATAGAATTATATTCTGTAAGAGTGTGTGGACAATTAATTATGTGCCTTTTATTTTTAAAATTGCTAGGCCAGATTTTTTATTATAGTAAATCTTAAAATATACACTTATAAATTAAAGTACCAGATCTTGTTAAAGAGGATGCTATTGTCTTACACTAATGACATGCATTAATTATTAGCCAAGTCTATTTTATTTTACACTTCCTATTACCCTCCAAGACACATGATGTTGGTATCAACATATTCAACAAATGGCCAATCACCTTCTTAAGCTTAGAAAATACAGAACTATATGTGAGGGTTTTTTATTTCCTGTAAAATTCAAATCCTGGGATTTTGGAATAAAAATAATTATATTCCTGAAATCCCAGGATTTCCAGAGATCCATTAACAATCGTAAATTAATTCATTTAGTACATGTTATATTGTTGTGGGTGAAGTATTTTTTTTCAGTTCAAAAAATACAAAGAATTCACTGAGTTTTAAAAAGAGATCATTTTTAATGATATATAAAATAATTCATAATAAACAAAACAAAAATGAATTCTTATTAATTTGAAAAAAATATAATGAGAAATGAAAACATTAATTTTTATAATAATTTTTGAAAAAACATAGTTGTCAATGGTGTTATTACTTAAAAATGACCAAATTTTCGTGATGGAAAGACCAGTTGTAGAAAAAGCTTTTTCCAATTCAATCGATGTCGGTGGAATGGTCATTAGTGTGTTATATAATTTTTCTAAATTAGTTGTGCGCTTTGCTGTTGCTTCAAAAATACTAATTTTCTTCAAGACATTATTGACGTCTTATGATATATCTTCTGGATTCTCGATTCTAGTCTTATTTACAACTTAATTTTCAAAACGTGGTTAAAAAATCTTTTTTATTCTTTAAAAAAATTTTCTGACCGTAAAGATTTGTCTTTAAGAATTAAGAATAAATTTTTCAAATGTTATTTAAGCACTTTTTTATTTACTTATGTTTTTGTTTATACTAAATTACCAACAGTAATAATCACAATAGTAAAATAAAGTACATGTATTCACCAAAAATAACTACAAATAAGGGATTTCCCTGAGTTTGAATTTAATAAAGTCAAATTTCATAACATTGCACAACATTTTTGTTTACAAATTAGTATTAAAAAGAATTTCAGAGTGGAAAATGAGTTTCATATCAATAGGTTTATACTGAAAAGTTTGTAAATTATAATTATAGATAACATTATATATAGAGTGTGCAAATAAGCTCTTAACAAGTATATGACATTTATAATACAAGCTTGTTAAATTAGGTCATGTGACATCTGACTTGATTTCTTTGTAATTTTATTTTTTTGCTATTAAGGGTTTGGGGATTTTATATTGCTAAAGCTATTAATATATGGTGTATCTGAACTTAGTTCTGTCCCATATGACTATTTAAATTAGTTAGCTGGATTAGAAGACATATGATATCTGAAAATTTCAGATTTTTTACTTAATAGTTATCCATTAGATAAAGTGCTGGGCTTGTTCTGGTATTTTTAATCTAATGCTCGAATATTCTAGCACCTCACTGAGGAAGCCAGTAGCAGAAACCGGTCTGGGGTTGGGAATATTCTGCAAAGCTTGTTCAGAGCTTATTTGGGAGCTCTATATATAACATTTGATATACAAGCTTGTTAAATTAGGTCATGTGACATCTGACTTGATTTTTTTTTGTAATTATAGATAACAAATAACTACCAATGAAATATATTTGAATTTGTATGGTAAATTTTTTTATCTCTGGCACATGTATGCATTTGTCTAATTTTGACAAAATTCATTCTTATGACACCCCCCCACCTCCAAAAAAAAATAGAGCCAATATACATAATAAAATTTCGAGTGTGAATATTTTTGATATCTTTAAAAAAAGGAGAAAATTTGGTTTATTATTACAGAATAACAAGATAATTTTTTACACCCGAGATCCCAGGAAAACAGGATCTCATCATTACATTTGAGAAACCCAAATATATGTGCTCCTGTTTTTATCTCTATTATATAAGCTAACGAATGTGCAGTGCTAATCTAATCTTTAAATTTGCTTGTGTTTCTCCTTAATATGTGGCTTGACAGACCTGGTAAATAAAGACATTAAAAAAACAATTGTATTTTATTATTATATTCAAGCTTGCCCTTAAAATTATTAAATAGACTTAAAGGTAAAAGACACTGAAAACTTATACTAAATTCTTTATTCATATATTCACCTATTTTACTTCTAACAAAGTTTTAACATATCATGTGATCTACAAAATATTACATGATCTTTGCTTATTCTTTTTCCTATTTATTAGAAATGTAATAACAATTTATTACTCTTATCTTATCTTTTTCATTTTCTTTGCATTTTTCATATATTTATATATATCCAATTTTTGTCTATACTCCTCCCTTATACACACACTCAATGCTATTTTTTTAAATATATAACTCCTTCTTTATTACAGTTTTGACTGTCCTGCAGTCTTCATCAGATCTTCCATGTAACTTTCACCTTTCTTCCTTACAATTCCAAAACCCTACTTTTCTCTTCTTTTCACCTTTGCATTTTTTCACATATTCATATATATCCAACTTTTCTTTATACTCCCTCCTTATACACTTCAATGCAATTTATATATATTTATAACACCTCTTTTTTACAGTTTTGACTGTCCTGCAATCTTCATTAGATCTATATTACTTGCATTAAAAGTGTATAAGAGGGGAGTATAGAGAAAAGTTGGATATACATCTTTTTTCTAGAAACTGCTTTTTATCTTTTTGTTATACTATCAAGCTACCAGTCCAAATTGAACAATCTGTAAATGTTTTCAATTCAAAGCAACTTTCTTGTATGGTTATGTAGATCTGAGTACAGTTTAGTTTCTATATATTAAGGTGACTTTAGCCTTTTAATAATCTTAGCATTTATATTCTTCGGTCTGAATTAGTATAAAATCAATAAGACAACACATGACCTACAAAACATCACATGGTTTACTTGCACATTTTTCTATCTATTAGCAATCTAGTTGAAAATTTTTTTCAATCTTACTGTACTTATGCCAGCTAAGTGCACTGTTCAAAAATCCAAAAACTCCTCACCCACAAAAGCCTTAAGTCAGGAACTTGTCTGTGGATATTTGGATAGAATCACAGTGGATAAGGTTTATTAAGTGCTGCCATCTGGCATCTAGATTACTAAAGCTTACAAACTGTGATAGTGCAAAAACATTGCTACTAGATTGCTAATAGAAATTTTCAACATACCATCAAGTAAATGCATCTGAAATATACTCTTATCAACTTTGATATCATATTAACATAAGTAAAGAATCTTCTCTTACAAAAACATTATTTTGCTGAACCAACATCTTTTTTTGCTGACAAATGCATTTGCTGGCATACAGGGTAATAGACAAGCTGAACTCAAGATCAATTTCATTTTAAAGAGTGAAATATCTTAAATATGAAGTGTTTAAATTTTTGCAAATAGGCATAAAGCAGAGCTGAAAACAATTACAAAGTATTGCTTTAAATAACAATTCACTAAATCATGCCACTAAATGGGTAATAATATAGGTTAAATAGTTCTTTACCACAATTTGAACATACTAACCAATCAGTTCACATATAACATACTCTTACCAATCATGACATCACACGGATATAACTAACCAATCAGTTCTTACAAGACAATTGTTTTATGGCAGCAATACCATTCTTCTGCTTTAAAAGACTCTTCCCCTACTAGTATTTCATTGTACTATTAAAAAACTATGCATGGTTATTTTAAGTAATCAATCTTGAGTTTGGTCTTCAATTGTAAAGTAAATTACATTGAGATGTAAATAGTGGGCTCATTGGTCAACTAAAGAGTAATATTAATGTTGTAAAATAATTGTAACAGAAAGGCTGATTTGTTGGTTATTTTAATGTGATATCAAAGTTGGTAAGAATATTTTATAGGTTATTTGATTGACTGGTGAATTAAACTTTATTAAGAAGTAATTACTATATATATATACAGTATTTATATAATATAGATAATTTGAACACCGACTTTCAAGCTCCATTCAGCAATCTACTCTACATATACCTGATACATCTGACCACATAAAGTAAAAAAGATAATGATTTTCAATATCCATATTTCATGCTGAACCAGCACTCATCAGTTAGTCCAAATAATTATCTCCCACAATATACAATTAGTGCTTGATTTATATTAAGATAGAAAATCTTCAAACTTTAATGGAATGACTTCAATCTACTCCACCCTCTTATTCTTCATCCATCCATAAGATTAAAAATCTGATGATGGAATGTGCCCAATATCCTGGTTGATGTCAATATTATAGTCAGGCCCATGTTTATCTTAAGTCATTCTGAATACTCATATATAGGATCTTATCCATTTAAATACACAGAAAAGGGGTATTTTAAATGGGTAAGGTCCTATACATGAAGGGTTAGAATGACTTAAGGTAAACATGGGCATGACTATAATATTGGCATGAACAAGGGATTTGGGCATCCTATCATCAGATTTTCAATGGTATGGATGGTTGAAGAGTTGGAGGGTGGAGTAAATTGAAGCCATTCTATTAAAGTTTGGAGATTTGCTATGTTAATATAAACTGAGCACTGATTGTATATCTGTGTGAGAGATGATGATCTGGACTAACTGATGAGTGCTTGTTCAGCTTGAAATACATATATTCGAAATCATTTATCTTTTTCACATGTGTGTGATCAGGTGTATTGGGGGTATGAAATAGAGGGGATCACTGAAGGGAGCTTGAAATTCTGTCTTCAAATCTTCAATATTACATCTAGATTCCAAGTATACATATACATAAAAAGTACACTTGTGTTTCAATATTATATATAAATACAATATCTATATATATGTTAAAATGAAGATTTTCACTGGCTACAGATATAAATAACATTATCTGGGTTTATCCATGCATGATATCCTGCACAGTTTGAGGCAATTAGTAGAAGATTGGACTTGGGATTGAGAAGTTTCAGGATCATTTCTGGTATACACAGTTTCCAAGAAATAAATCCATATGCCTTTTTGATATCCATGTATGATTCATAGTAGTAATATACTAACATTTCAACTCGGTTGGTAAGTTAGAACTATGAATCATACGCACATGAATCTCAATAATAGGATATTTATATAAATTGATTATTTATTAATTGTGCTTTGCATATAGAACATGCAATATATTTATTTAATAGCTTTTAAGATCTAAGCTTATTTAAAGTAGTGCTTGGGTTTAAATTAGTCATGAAATCAATATGTGTAAGAACTTGCAATCTATTAGCTAAGATGATTTTTTTAAATCTAAGTTCTAAATACAAGTACAGCCATTGGAAACTTTCTAGCATTGGTAAGATAAGGGGGATTTAGATATAAAGCCCATAGAGTGGACAAAGATAATGTTGTGAAAATGGGATGGAGCAGGATAGAGAACAATGTGGGAAAAAAACTTAGGGTGGGGAATGGAAAGGGACGGTAAGATGGCTAACAGGTTTTTCTGAGCATAGTGGCTGAGATATTCCTGACTCTGAGAGAGGAGAAGCCATAGTACAACCCATTGTATTGCATCAGATGCATTAGATGAAAAAATGTGAATGGCAAAGGAGCAATTTAAGGAGGAATGGGATGATCAAGTTTTTATATGAGTGATGCAAAAAAGCAAAATGAAAATGTTCAGTAGATTGCAATTTATGGATAATAAAAGAATATCCAAAAAAGTATTTAAAGGACAGGCAACAAGATGGGTGAGAATGGTAGTAGGGTATGCAAAAGATTTGGATAAAGACTTACACATCAGTATAATTATACAAAAGGCGGGATGATTATCTTAGGAGAATTGTTGAGTGTTATTGTGGCATGGAATGAGATAGAAGAATAGCTATCTTATTAAAAATAGTGAGTTGAAGAGATGGAAACTAGTATGGAGAATAAAAAGCGTTTGATATATATATATATATTGAAGTGGAATCTGAGATTCAGATTGCGCTTCACAGCCCACTTCAAATCTTCCGCTACCAACCTAAATTCAAACCCTATTCTTGCGTATATATTCCACTCACTAACACATTTTTTTATCCTTTTGTTTGAGTATTATTAACTAACATGTTTATTAATGAAGATATATGCCTAATATAGTATTTAAAGAGGGAATACATATGCGCAATAGGGAACGGAAGATTAATTATAACAAGCTATAATATCAATATATTATATTTTCTGCATTTTGTTATTCTATAAAAGATATAATAAGTATTTATTAATTGCAGCTCAGATATCTATAGATATTGTAGAGACAAACGTGCTGAGCAAATATTTATTGGAAAAGTTCGTTATATGTAATTTTATAAAATTGTGTTTTTAAATTATTTTTGCTATTAAACTCCACTTTTCTTTTAAATCCAATATGGAAGATGCGATTGTAATTAGTCAAAATTAATTAAAGGTGAGAAGCGTAATCTTGTATAATATTCTAACATAACTTTAATTAAAAGTTTCTCTAAAATCAAAAGTAGAAACTAAACTTAATTGATTTACTTTTGTTACAAACATTTTTTTTTATCAATTTAATTTCGAATTGAAAACTTATCTCACAATGGCATCTTCCAGCACAATGGGTAAATCGTATGTACAAATTCTTTTAAAAATTAATTGAATTAGATAACAATTAGCAATGACCAATCAGAAAAGGATTCCAAAAATACCAAGGCATGGAATAATTACGAATTAATTTGGGGAGAGTAACTAAGACAGTCAATGAGGGCAGTCACCAAGAAAATTTGCGTTCGTTAATTTCAATGTGTACTGAGTAAATCTCAGTCGCCTTTCTCGCCGTTCGAGATGGCCTTCCCTGGAATCTGTGCCCATGGATCCCGATACTCATAGACTATAATTATATGCCTATTTGTTAAATAATAAACTTATTGCCTGCCTGAATAACTATGCTTGATAAACTAGATCTAGTCTCCGAGGAAATTGAAATCATCAAAAGAAACACCACGTTTTACAAAGGTAATCATTTCAAATGCTGCTAGACTTTTAAAGTTATCGTGAATAATTTTAACTCTCACCTATCTATTTCTTTAAACATTTTGTAAAGCTTTCATTTGTAAAATTTAATATTAGTTATGAATCAATTTGTAAAATTCTTACCTTTTTGTTAATTGTACCTTGTTCTCTCTCTGTATAACTTAGCTGTAATCTCTCCTACATTAAACCTCTCCTGAATAATTATTAGTTCTTAATTTCACGTCTATGTGGCAATACTTTATTTTCATTATTATATTTTATACTTTCATATACTAAATTATATGTCGATAATTTCCCCAGAATCGCAAATGCTTACGCTATCTCTTTTAATAAAAGAAAACCTTCCTTACCTTTCAGAGGGTAATTAATCTAGTATTTTTTAAAAAACAAATTTGTTATTCTTAGTATAGTGGGTGCCTGCCAGTCTGGGGAAATAAAATCAGAATTTGATAATTATTGTACAGTGTTATTTTCAAAAACTAAGTAAAAATCTATTTTCTTAGAAATGTGTTTTTTTGGTTAATTAAATAATAGCGCTAACTTCTAAAATCTGCAAATAGATTTATATGAATTAAATTAATATTACTTTCTTGAAATCAATAGCCACCACCGACTTTATATATATTTAATAATATGAAAAGTATTTATTTATTAAAGCATTCAAAACCAAAGATTTATATTATTTATACGTTGTGGAAAGTTTATGTGTAGTTTAAAGTAATACATAAAGGGGGGGGGGGATCCTTTAGTTCTATGAGCTATATTATATTAGCATTAAATGTAATTCTTCCATATCCACGTAGTAATCAAATCATACCGGTACGCTGGGTTTTTATTAATAAAGATAGGCGATAATTCTTTATTCCTTAGTTAAATATATATATTTATATTAATGCAAGCGTTACGTGTATACCGGCCTTTCGTTATATATATCTTTGTGCTTCGTTCATTTTTACTTCCAATACCAAGGACAAGGTTTGGCAAACCTCTTTGGATTTCTTCAGCGCGAGATATTATTGCATAGGGTTCGCTCTGGCAAAAGTCCAGCCTATGGCAATTCAATAAAGCGCATTCTTTGTTGTTTATGACCCGACCCTGCCAACGTTTGCAGAGAGTCGCCTTCTTTAACTGTGAATTGAAGCATCTTCTTGGATCTTAGAATAGATCTCTCCATTGCCATCATACACGTACCGCTCTCCCATATTTTGTTCTCGTTAAAAGCCTATTAATTCTCCTAAACCGTACTGTTATGATTATGCTAAATGGATTGCCATTTTTTTTTATATGTTTCATTCACACTTTCAGATACGATATTTCTGCCATTATTATTATTTCCCAAATTAGCTTCCCACACATGTTCTTATATAGCAAATGCAAATATTAATTAAATATAATTATCCTTATCATCCAACTCAATAAACTTAAGTATTGGTACGAGTGCTATTGTTTTATTAATGGTGGATTCAAAGAACTTTATGTAACTGTAGTCTAGCGCTATTATTAAAAATCTTATGTATCCCATTCAATCGATAAATTATTGACATATAAATAGCCGCATTAGAATAAAGCCATGAATTATTTGTTATTGATGATTAAATACGTTCATTTTATAGCATTGTAAGGGAGGTTAATGTCGTCCAAGGGAGATAAACACCCATTTTATTTACATTGTAACACCAATAACGTTTGCAATCATATATATTTCAAGTTGATTTAATAAATCTTATATCTTTCTAAATATCTAAGTCATTGTTTCATTTATTGAATAGAAATGGATTTGATGTTATATCAAAAAGGTTCCATTTACTAGATGATCGAAAATCGCTAATCATAATATCCTGTACATGAATAAAGTTCAAATAAGAGTCTTTTTGTGTCACGACTTTGTGATGCCGGCGGGGTAGAAATAAATTAGATCGGTATCATTGGAATTGTTGCTCATAAGTTGGTAGATCTGGAAAATAGGCAAATAGGGCAGAGTTCATGAATGTTCCTGACTTATGTATCTTGCGCATGACTGGACTCGAGGTACTTTTGCCTAGATGCTAGATCTTGTTATATGAACAGACGAAACCGACCGGTACAATATATATATATATATATATATATATATATATAAGTGTAAAAAGAGTTTAATTATATATATAGAAGTAAACAGAATATTGGGTGCAAGTTAATTTATGATAATAACAAGGAAAGTTATTCACAGGTTAAGGCACAAACAGGATTGTTAGCATTAAGGGAATATACACATAAATGGAGAAATGTGGGTGATTTAGTCTTCAAGCTATGTAAGAAGACATGGAAAATATTAGGCATCTGTTAATTGAATGTAAATACTTACAAGTAGAAAGAATACAAATAATGAAGTTGTGGGAGAATAAATATAAACAAAGTTATTATATGGAAAGTGGGTTCTTAGTTTTTATGCTGGGTTTGGAAAAGATAAGGGGGAGTTAGATTTAAAGGCCATAAAGTGGACAAAGATAATGTTGTCGAAATGGGAAGGAGCAGGATAGAGAGGAATATGAGAAAAATTTAAGTTGGAGAATAGAAAAAAAAAAGGTAAGGTGGCTAACAAGTTTCTCTGGGCATAGTGGCTGAGAGATTCCTGACTCTGAGAAAGGAGAAGCCATAGTGCATCACATTGGTTTGTATTCATTTACTATATTTGAATATATTTAGACTTTATGCATTCATTGATTTAGATATAAATATGTAATACAATAGTTTTTCAGACTTCTGCAAGATGTTAAACTAGACAGAAATCCATTGTGAAGGTGTTATAATGAAAATTTTATCAAGCTGTCAATATAGTTATGAATATTCAGGTGTTTAAAACTGCTATCTCACTTGATGAGTGAAGTTACTTGATTAAGCTAACCATCTAACTATGGTTAGTAAATGAGTATCCAGATTTTCTTAGGTAGAAAAACATAAAATAATTGACATTTCTAATTAGTGATGCCTTACTAACTGTAGAATAGTAATTTGTTTTTCAGTTGTTTTAAAGAAAGTTAATTAGTAAAATTAAATGAAAACATAAGAGGGAAAATCAATTTAGAATTAAATGTGCTTGGAGTGATTTTGATAGAGGCAATATAAATTGTAGTAATAAATACGGATTTAGTTGGTCCATAAATGAATTGTAGTCGACAAATAATAAAACCAATGAGCACTTAAAAGAAAATTTAAAAAAAGGCTAATTATCAGAAAGTAATTCATTATTATTTCATGCATAAAAATAAAATATCCTTGAGTATAGAATAAAGAATGATGATTAATTACTCTGGGTAGTTTAAAATGAAGATAGGACAATGGATTCTGAGCTCAAAGACCATGTATCACAAATGCATCTTGTCATATGACTACCACTACTACTACTACTACTACTACTACTACTACCACCACTACTACTACTACCACAACTACTACTACCATACTACTACTACTACCACCACCATCACTACTATTCCTTCTACTATCACCACCACTACTATTACAACTACTACCACTATTACTACTACTACCACCACCACTATCACAACCACTACCAGCATTATGACTACCACAACTTCTACTACTTCTACTACAACTACCACCACTACTACTATCACCACTACTACCACTACTACTTCCACTACTACTACTACCACTACTACTACCACCACCATCACTACCACTACTGCTATCACTACTACTACTATTACTATTACTACAACAACTACTACTACTACTATTGTTGGCATGTAACCATTTTCATTTATTATTGTTTTTTTTGTAAGAACTTTTGTAAATTTAGTTGCTATATGTTTTGCACATGTTTAATTAATTTTGGAATTTAAAAGCTACTACAAATAACTCCTTGTACAGCTCTATTCTCAAAACAGTAGCTATAGTGCCATCTAGAGTAATCTCTAATAATCATAAGGTTGTGCACTTCAATTCCTATCCACTACTTTCCCATCCAATATCCTTAGACTAGTTTCTAGCTTATGCTTTTCATCAGTATAATGGCATTGATAGGAATTGACGTCCACAATAGTTTTAAAGTCTATTGATTATTAAAGCTTACCCTATGTGGCCTAATTATGTGGGGAAAAAATTGTTACTGTTTTAACACCTTGTGTAACCATAAAGAAATGGTGGTCATGTGATATTTTAGTGATTTAACTCTTCTTGTTTGGAGTTATATTTTTTATATACTACATAGTTAATTAACTCCAACTGATGTAACAGGAACTTCAATTATATTTAAACAGTTGCAATGAATTAACTCAAAATATTACATAAAAACATTTTCTGTCCATTTAAGTATGAAGATTGGCTATCTTAATATATATCTGAGCACTTATAGCATATATGTGTGGAGATGATAATCTGGACCAACTGATGATTGCGGGTTTAGCATGAAATACGTATATTCGTGATTGCTTATCTTTTTGACGTGTGTTCTAGTGTATCAGTGTTATGAGATAGTGTGGAGAGAGGTAGGTCATGTGAAAGTCTGTGCTTATATACCCTATATATATATATATACACACAGGTATATAATAAGCCTGTGTTACAGTTATTACATAGTAGAGATGTCTGCCTATCCCTTGTATTAATGGATTATGTTCTATACATGAGGGGTCAGATTGACTTTAGGTCAACATGGGTGTGACAAGAATCTCGGCCTCAGGGTGGCCTTTGAGCATTCCATCATAAGATTTTCAATTGGATGGACGGTTGAAGAGTTGGAGTGTGGAGTAGATTGAAGCCTGTCCATTTAAGTATGAAGATTGGCTATCTTAATATATATCTGAGCACTTATAACATATATGTGTGGAGATGATAATCTGGACCAACTAATGATTGCGGGTTTAGCATGAAATACGTCTATTGGTGATTGCTTATCTTTTCGACATATGTGTGTCCTAGTGCATCAGTGTTGTGAGATAGTGTTGAGAGTGGTGGGTCATATGAAAGTCTGTGCTTATATACCCTATATATTACATATATATATACACAGGTATATAATAAGCCTGTGTTACAGTTATTAAAAATTATTATTGTCTTTTTATCCTTTTTTCTCTCAGAGGTGGAATGGTTCTATTATTTTCTGAATAATACAGCTGCCAATTCCATTACAAAAAACAATGAACAAGAAAATCATTTATACAAAGCGATGTAATTAAGTTTTTGCCCAAAGGTAAATTGGAACGACTAGACTGTAGGGTAGGTACTACGATCACGTGATACCACTTGATCATTATAAGTATGGTTTATTAGATAATTTATTCTAGCGTTTCAAATGTAGAGTTGGCTATAAATTAATGAAGTCACATTATTAATATGAGTAAAAATTACTTTTACTTGAATTTAAAACAAATGCTAAAAGTTTTAATTAAATTAAACGCTACAATTATGTTTTTTATTATCTAATCTCTTTACAAATTATTTCTTGGAACTCTTTGGTAACAATTAAGATTTGATTAATGTCACTAACTGATTTGTTTTGGAAATATAATAAATAATTTAAGGCATTTCATGTGATAATAAATTATACCCTTAAACATATATATATTAAAATATTTTGGGTTTTCTCAGTGCAACCCTCATATTCACTAATCGTAAACATCCACCCCCATAATTCAGACCGCCCACTTTCCCTACTTATGCATTTAATGAACAATCCTCATCTTCCAGGTGAACTAGGTTACCAAACACCTGAAACTTCATGACCATGTTAACAGTCGACATTTTTTTATATTTACCATTCTATTCAAAGGCAGGGAGTGGTTTCTATTCACTTTAAACGCGCGCACGCACACACATATCTATAAAATGGTTAATAAAAGCGTTATTTTACGTTTCAAAAAATATAAATAATTTTAATGCCTTTGTTCTTTGTATTTTACAGAAATATAATCCTCTTGAAAACTACTTTTCAGGGAAAAAACGTACATATTTTATGACAGAATATTTTAAAGAGGTTCAAAGGGCAATATATTGGGTCCGTAAGTAGGTGGTTTACAAAAGAAAAATAATAACAATATCGTCACAACAACTGATAATTGTAATCTGATTTAATAGAATTAGATACACAGATGGTATTTATATTTATGAACAATATATATATACATGTATATTTTAATAAAATTTTTTTACTAGGTCTAATAAAGGTTACATTTTGTATAAAGCAACATAATTAAAGGAACGAAAATGATTGAGACAATTATTAAACAATTGAAATTTGAAAGACTCAAGTTATATAATATTGTCCGATGTTGACAATTGATGTGATTATCCATGTATATTTGAGTGGTTGGGAAGTTTGTATAGCTTCCAAGTCTCTTCAAAAATAAATTTTGATGACAATAGTTGATCCCTATTTTGAATCTTTTCCATTGTTTTCGTAAAACAGGCATTTTGATTTGGCTGTGTGTATGTCATTTTACACATCACAAACCAGATTGAATATGTTATAAAAATTGATAATCTGATAATTGGGAATTGTTTAGTTTTAATGCTTTTTTGCAGTGAGATTATAGTGTAGTAGTCTGTCTTGATATTATTATATATTATTTGTCTCACTGTTCCCAGCACATTACATGTTATAATGATGTGGTTGTAGGACTCCTCTTCTCTATGGCATCTGGGGCACATTGGATTTACCTTTGTGATATGCCATCTATGATAAAGGAAGGATAGAGTTGGCACAGCTTCAAGATTTAATTTGATTACGAAATCAAGGTACTTGGGCTCCAGAGCCAGTATTTAAATAATGAGGTTATCCTATGGTTGGTTAAGCCCAGTTTTGGGTTTTGGATGCATGGCTCTGGGTTTATTAACTGATGTGCTTCCCAGATATTAATTTTTTTTAAGCCATTCTATTGTGATTTCAACATAGCGCTGTATATTATGAGCTTTTGTATACACATGTATAGGCTCATAAAAAGCTGTTTTTATCTATTTGTACGACCTATATGTTTATTATAATTATATAAATAGATTTATATATGTGTAATCTAATATATGTCTGTGTTGGCATTTTATATAAAGGTACGTATCATCACTGAGAGGGGTCTAAGAAAGAGTGACTCCATATCTCCAAAATGTTTTGTAGCAGTGTTGCAAAAAGTATTTTGTGGATTAAAATGAGAAGCTAAAGGAGTAAAAGTAAATAGAGATTATTTAAGTCATTTAGATTTTAGAGATGATGTAGTTGTTTTGCAAATAATGCTTAAGAGCTTCAGGGAATGTTGCAAGAGTTATCAGATGAAAGTAAAGATTAAAGTAATGTTCAATGGATTTTCTCAAAAGATGAAAATAAAGATTGATTATGATGAGTTAGAAGAAATTAACAACTATAAATACCTTAGTCAGATTATTATTATAGATGGAATCATAATGGATAAAATTAATCATAGAATTAAACTTGGTTGGAGTGCTTTTGGTAGAAATAACTTGATAATAAAAGGAAATATACTAAGGTTTTTAATAAATGTGTTTTACCAGTTCTTACTTATGGATCTGAGACTTGGACTCTTAATAGAAAAGCAACACAGTGACTTCAGATCACTTAAAGAAGTATAGAGGATATGCTGAGAGTAACAAGAAGAGATTGAAAACAATATATGGGTAAGAGAACAAACAAGTGTTATTGACTTCATTAAAAAAATTAAAAGACTGGAGTTGGGCTGGATATATTGCTAGAAGAGATGATAATAGATGGACAATTAAAATCTTAAACTGCATTCCAAGAGATTGTAAAAGACCCAGAAAGAGACCACATGTTAGATGGATGGATGAAATAAAAAAGTTTGCAGGAGTGATGTGGAAAAGAGAAGCTAAAGATCGGAGAAGATGGATTGAACTTGGAGAGACCTTCATCTTGCAGTGGATTGATAATGGTTGATGATGATAACCAAAAAGAACAGCTACATAATATTTTTCAGGAGCACTCTCTCTCTTTACACTACTTCAGTGCTGCCACCTATTGTAAGTCTGATTGCAATAGATGTTATTGCTCATTAAATCATTCTGGCAACAACAAAAGGGAACACTGAATAGAAACATAATAAGCATTATGATCTAGCAGAGATGAAGTAAAAACATTCATATTAGAGATATGCAGTTCTTGATCTTATTTTGTTCTCAAGAAATATATATATATATATTTTTTATGTATTTTAAAAATAATTTATATATAAAAGAAAAAATAATTTTTTTAATTAAAAAAAACTTTCAAATTCAATTTTACACAGAGCAACAATACTCGTGCAGTAGTGGCACTCAGTGTGAGCCAGAGTAATCAATGGATGTAGAAAGATTTGTGCATAAAATCCCTATTAATGTCTACTCATCCAAAATTCCCAGACTAGTTTCTAGCTTGTGGCTGTCATTAGTGAGGAGCTTTCAATCTGAAAGCAGTGCACCTAGATCTTCTGATCTAATGCACACAAGCTAGAAACTAGTCTGGGTGTGAGCAGGCATTAAATAGAGATTTTATAGACAAAAAGTACCTGCATCCATTAATTACCCTGGTTTGCACTAAGTGGTGCTAGTGTATGGAGAGTTTTGTCTGTGTAAACAGCTTGTGTAAGTATAAAAAATGGTGATCATGTGATTTTCAATGGTTTAAATTCGATTTTAATTCAACCAGTCTTCATCTCCATTGAAAATTATAAATTATGTATTATCTAATTTTTAAATTAACTGGCTTAAATACGAAATCTAGGCATTTTTTCTCCAAATAATAATGTTTTAAACAATCAATAGATTAATCTTTTAAGTGGTTTCTTCTTTTGGACACAATATGTTCTGACATCAGCTCATTTTGCGGTGGCGTTGGCTTTACTGTGTTCAATGCAGATTTTATATTTTCCAAATTGTTTGTCAATTTCCTGGTAGCTTCAAATAAATTCTTTTTCCAACGTTAAAAACTTTTCTAAATGGTTGAGGTTGTTTTTAACTTGCTTGTATCTACTCTTCTAATTGTTTGTGTATACTTATTGAAGTATTTGTAGGGCAGATTTCTGTCCCTATTTTTATTTCCGATTCACAGTCAAAATTGCTATATTCCATTTCAACTGGGTCATTATTTTGGAACAATCTCTACATATAATTTTTAGCTAGTTTAATAATATCAAATTTTGAGATAGATTTAAAAAATTTGTCGCCTCGTTTTCGTAAATGGTTTGGATTTTTAAAAAACTTTATTAATGAAACTATCACATTATTTCTCCTCTTTGATATTTGAATTTTAAGTCAAAAGCCCCCCCCCCCCCCTAAAATACTTCTAGCAATCGCTATAGTTTTTCTTGTTCATTTTGGAGTCTATATAAATATATTATTTTTTAAAATAAATTTAAATTTATGAATTCTATATAAAATTTACGTATCATACAAATAAACAACAACACCAAGGAAAAGTACGTAGTTGATTTACAAATTATTTTTTTGGTAATGCTGACTAAAACATCGAAAAACATAATAATACTTAAATTAATACACTGTACAGGCTTACACACACTTGCACGTATGTAATGTAATATATGGGATTCGGACTCCAGACTTTCACACGACCCTCAGCTCTTATTGCTAACCCACCTGATCATACACATGTTGAAAAGATAAATAATCGCCAGCATACGTATTTCATGCTAAAACAGCAATCATCAGTTGGTCCAGATTACTATCTCCACACATATATGCAATCAGCGCTCAGCTTTATATTAAGATAACCAACTCTCATATTTTAATGGATAAGCTTCAAATACTTCAAGTGAAAAAATAATATAATAAAGTTAATATAATTGTAGTAGAATTTTTTAAGAAATGTTTTGTAAAAATAACTTGGTTTACTGTTTTTATTTTTTTTCTTGAATGACATTAAATTCCCCGAGAATCGAGAAAAATTTAAATTCTCGAGAAACCGAGAAAAAGAATTCTCGAGAAGAAACTCTAATTCACATGTATATATGTACACACACACATATATATATATGAATTGCTCTATTCCATTGAAGATTGTCTATATAAGAATATTTGTTCATCCATTATGTATATGAGTCTGTTTTCTTAAATGTGCATTCATAAATATATATTAGGGTTCTTGACTATTAGTCCTGCAATATGCTATTTTACGTGATGTCCTTTTCACATTCGTATTAATCCGCTGATAAGTTTGTAAATCTAGTGATCTGACCAAAATAACGTGTACACGGATCTTGTACACAATATTTTTGGCCAGATTTTCTGTGGAAAAAGTAACTTGTACCTATATTAGTTTTTAAAACTCAACAAAACACGATCAAATCGTCTTTATTACCCTTGACCTTGTTTTCCATCAAATCACTGCAAAATGGCCTTTTGCAGTCTCAGACATGTATAGAGATAGCCATGTATAGAGGTAGCCACGTATACAGGGTAAATTCAATTGGATACTCTTCATTTATAATTGTTCATTTGTGTGGATTTTAAAATGAATAGAAATGGATTCTCTTGTGTGAATGTGATTCTAAAGTCATATAAAGAATGGGTGTGTTTACATTTGCCACATGGTCAATTTTATTATTGTCAGAAACACTTGCTAAATTGCCTACTTCTACCTGTTAGAGATAGGTTATTTTGCATTTTCTCGATGGTCTAGTAAGAACAAAGGTGATGAAAGTGGTTAATGACTTTTTATTGATTTGTCAAAACCAGAAGTTACATTTATAATATTGAAAAACACTATTTTTTATACTTGACTCATAATTGTCTACATAAATGGGTTTTAAAATAAATAGAAATGAACTCTTCCATGTGAGCATGCTTTTAAAACTGTATAAAAAGAGCCAGAGTTTACATCTAGTATGTAGTTGATTTCACACTTGTATATTTCATGAAATCAGCCACTTCCATACATATATAAATATATCTGAGTCTGAAAATATAAAATATTATTTTTGTAATACAAATATAATTTATATACTATTAAAACAGGCAAAAACTCTCCATACAGTAGTGCCACTCTGTGCAAGCCAGAGTAATCAATGGATGCCAGATGGCTTGTATATAAAATCTCTATAGAGTGCCTACTCATCCAATATCCTCAGACTAGTTTCTAGCTTGTGGTTATTGTCAGTGAGGAGATTTGAGAGCACTGGACGTAGATTTTAGAATCTAAGGCAACCCTCCTCATTGATGAAAACCACAAACTAGAAATTAGTCTGGGAATATTGTGTGAGTAGGCACTAGATAGGGATTTTATGCACTGACAGCCATTGATTATTCTGGCTCGCACTGAATGGCACTACTGAATGGAGAGTTTTGCCTGTTTTAATAACAGTTATAAGGAAGCATAAGAAATGGTGATCACATGATGCTTATTGACATGATTGTGATTGGCTGCCTGTACAGCTGTATACTATCAGGAATCAAAAGCAAATATCACCACAAAAATTGTCCAAACAAATATCTAGATAAGTATGCAAAAAGTAATCCGAATATAAATCCATCGTCTGGGAAAACATGAACAACAATTTGGTCATGTTTTCAATCCACAGAATGTTAATATTTTGTTTGCATGGAATGAAATGGCTGAAAATGTAAGTAAAGAAGATATGGTTTATTGCCAACCACAATCACGTCATTAATAAGAAAGAAAACAGTACTCCATTTTCAACCAAATGGAATATGTACCACAATTATTCCTCAATAAATAAAGCAACCCATCTAGCCAATCAGTGAGAGCTATGATTCAGGTGTACCACACTAAAAGTGCACTCAACTGTGTCAAAGAAAAAGAGATTAATTCATATGAAGGAAATAATAAAAACATTTCACAGTGAATTGTAAAAACATTTTTTTAAATTTACACAGAGGCAAAACTCTCCAAATAGTAGCACGACTCAGTCCAAGCCAGAGCAATCAATAGCTGCAAGAAGGTTTGTGCATTAAATCCCTATCAAGTGCCTACTCATCTGATATCCCCAGACTAGTTTCTAATTTGTG
>JAQFVV010000055.1:3672243-3712243 GCA_028023455.1 Epiperipatus broadwayi | reverse complement strand
CTTGTGATTGTGTTTGGTATAGAAATGATATAATAATTCCTAGCTTAATAAATGATAAGTATTAGTGATTAACACTTTTTTCTAAAATGGGTGACATTAAAGTTGTGAGTGCAAAAAATTTAACACCTATAAATCAAACTGTAATATATGTATTTTAGTTATCTTAGTTTTATGTTAGCTGTAGATCTTTGATCCATTAACATGAATGATATATATATACAAAATTATGTATCACATGACTTTCTTTATATAATTTTCACTTTCTGTATTAGAAGTAGTAATTTAGTAAATTTCTGGTAATTAATTTGGAAAAAAAACTAAAGTTGGTATATGGGTGTAAGATGCAAACCCAATGTCACTCACTGGGAAAGATAAAAGTCAAGTGCTATTTGGGTAATCAGATGTAGCATTACCATCAAATGTTTATTAGTTCCTCAAATTGATGCCAGATGACTCTGACATAGAGTGAATTATTCTTTTAGTTTGGAAAAATCACGTGTTGTTTTGGTAGTAAATATACTTATAGAGAAACATATTTATTATAAAATTTATTATGCCACTACTACTATTCCACTAAACCATATTGATCTTTTTTGATTAAGTGAAATCACATCTAATACCCTAGTCATAATATTTTTGTCTGACTTATAAACTAGCTATCTTAATGTAAGCTGAGCATTGATTGTATATATGTGTGGACCAACTGATTAGTACTGGTTTAGCATGAAATACATATATTGGTGATTATTTATCTTTTCAACATGTGAGTGATAAAGTGTGTCAGCAGTATGAGATAGCATGGATAGTTGAGGGTCATGTAAAAGTCTGACTTCAAACCCCCTATAATTGCCTATTTGAGTACAGGTATTAAAAATCATGTACTGTAGAAAAAAATTCATTTATTAAAACTAAGGTAAAGGAAATTCATAATTATCTTTCAATATTTACACATATCATGTGATCACCATTTTCTATTCTTGCACTGGGTGGCACTATTGTATGGAGAGTTTTGCCTCTTAATATTTACATGTACAAACATTCTATTGATGTTAATGAGTCTGAAAATAATTTTACAGTTTATCAAATATGTAACACTAAGAATATAAACCTATTCACAGAACAAACAAGTTTGAATACAATATTAAGATAATTCACAAGCTAGACTCTCAGAAAATCATTTAAATGAATTTGTAAATAATGCCTCCATTTTGTTATATCAGTGCCCATGTATTTTGTCAGATGTTTGAAGCTGTAAGTTGATTTGATTAATATAAAAACAAATATCACTACTAATAGAAAATGTCAGTATTTTTGAGTATCAGTGCTTAAATTATTACTATATAAAAAACAGAAGGTCAGCTAAAAATAAGCATAGATCTTTTATCTGACAAAATAGACTAGCATTGCTGTAACACAAAAGTGTCTATTAATTATAAGTTTATTAAAATGAATCTTTGGAAATCAAATTCTCTTAGTACTTGTATTTATATATTGGTCTATTTCCATCATCTAATATGAGTATTGAATGTCTTTAGAAAAATTTAAATTTATTTAAATATTCCAATTCAACTGTTAGTAATAGCACAAAACCTAAACTTGAAATGCTGAAAAGAAAACTGCATCTATGAAATACCATGTGAATGTGGAAGAACATATATTGGTGAGACCAGTCATCCCATTGAAAAGCACTTGCAAGAATCAAACTGATGATTAGAAGAGAGAAACATGTATCTAAGGTAGCAGACCATGTATATACCAATGAACATATGTTCTAATTGAAAAAATACCAAAATATTGGTTAAGGTAAAAAAAGGTACAAAGAAGAAAAGACAAACAATCCCATAAGTATATATAATGTATATAAACCACTAATTAACTTTGCTCTTAAGGAAAAAGTGGATAAATCAGGAGAAACCCTATAGATAAGTATAGAAAATTTCTACTAACTGTTGCCTTTGGCAGAATGGCTGTTGTTAAAATTCAATACTCAAGAATCTAAGGGTTGAGGTTCGATTCTCATACTAGTACTGTCGCTAGTCAGGCAAGCAACACCTAAGAAGAGAGAATAATAATACTTATTAAAACAGGCAAAATGCTTCAATTAGTGCAAGCCAGAGTAATCAATGGATGCCAAAAGGCTTGTGCATAAAATCCCTATCTAGTGCCTACTCATCCAATATCTCCAGACTAGTTTCTGGCTTGTGGACTTGGATCTGAGAGCACTGCACCTAGATCTTAGGATCTAATGCAACCCTCTAGCAGCCACCCTTTACCTCCACTTAACTACAAAACTATGAGAATAAAATTAAAATCACAATAATATTTTCAATCCAAGCTTATTAGCTTATATAGTCATATAGGTCTGAATCCATGTCAGTACCCATATATTTTACTCTGGCTTGCACCGAGTGGCACTACTGTATGGAGAGTTTTGCCTGTTTTAGTAACAGTTATGAGCAAGCATAAGAAATGGTGGTCAGGGCCGGCGCTGGGTACTAGGCACCCGCATGCAAATTTGATTTTGGTGCCCCTGTCAATATGTATGTTTACTAAGGTGACCCGACCGTGTCCCGTGGCATTTTAAAAAAGTCATGATTTTTAGAAAGAATGCACGATGTAATGCTATTTTTGATATCAAAAATAGCATAAAATTGATTGTTAAATTATATATCATTTCATACAAACGGTTTGTATGAAATAATATATAATTTAACACGGCAAATTTAGATGTTAGAAAAACTTGCAGAAATTCCAAAAACAATGTGTTTGTTAAAAACAGACAGAGTGACTCAAATATATATACATAATAAATTAAAAAAAAACAATGTTTGAGATCAAAATATTTAAATGTTTAAAATAATTTTCGAAAAACATTTACATACTTTAATCTCAAACATTCCCCTTTTAAAATTTCATACTTATCATTTGCGTCACCGTCCATTTTTAACAAACCCATCACCTTCAAAATTTCTGCCAATCCCTCTAACCTCTAAATTTATGCAAATATTAGCAAATTTAATAATAAATTTACAATTTATAAATGAAATAATTTTAAAAAAAGATAACATTACAAACATACATATTTAATTTATTATTATTAATGTACGCTATATCTATGTAAACGCAGCGTTTATATATGGAGCGTTTAAAACGCTCCATATAAACCAAATTTTTAATCAGCCCCCCCCCCCCGGTCAATGGTGTCCCGTTTTACCAATGTTAAAATCTGGTCACTTTAATGTATATTACCACCTACATGTTATAAATATTAGTGTACAAAATCTTTCTAAGGGAAACAAACAAGGCAATGTAAATAAATAATTTTTAATATTAAAAAAAAAGAAAATACAGTTAAAAAAAGTAAATGCATTACAAAACATGTTATAATTTTATACTCCTTGACTTCATATTAATAAACCTTGATATGATTGTATTTATTTCCAGTTCTGCACAAATATCATTTTCAATAGCAATTAATGCCAAATTAACAAGCCGTTTTTGTGACATAGTTGTTCTCAAGTAAGTTTTAATTAATTTTAACTTAGAAAAAGAGCGTTCACCGCTTGCAACACTAACAGGTAATGTTAATAATATTCTTAAAGCTATTGATAAGTTTGGCATAGATAAATTATTAGAAACTATAAAATTAAGTGTTTCGAAAGGGTTTTGAGAATTTAAAAAATCCTTTTGAAAAATATCTCGAAAAGCACATAATTCGTCGAATAAATCTGTAGCATTAATATCTTTACTGTTATCAAATTTCAAAATATTTTCTAAATCTTTGCATTTTGCTTGTAACTCGCTCTTAATAATTTCTGATATTTTATATAGAAAATTGAAATTATTATAACATGCTTCGAGGAGTTCAAAGCGTTCTGTTAAAGAATTAATTGCTACATCTAAAAGTGTAAAAAACATGTTTATTTTAAATTTTTCTTCAGGTATTTGAGGTGTTTCGTCCTGATGCTCGTAATCAAATTGACGAGTTTTTTCCCGTTGTCGAACTTCTTTGGCAGTTTTAAATTCTTTCTCTCCATCAACCTCTTCGCTAAGTTCATCTGCAATTTTGAGAATGTTTTTGAAATTTGAATCTGATCGATATTCTCGTAAAAATTTATTTAGATTTGCGATCGATTCTAAAGCAAGTGAAGCATTCATATTTACATTTTGGAGCATTTTACTGACAGGATTTATTCTATTTAATATATCATGTCAAATTATTAAAGAACAAATAAATTTGTAATCCTTAAGGTTAGTGCAGAGTGATTGAGCTTCATGTTGAATTTCTCTATTAAAAGATTCGTTGTTCATTATTTCATAGAGTGCATCATAAATTTCACCCAACTGATACCGTAGAGGCCGGATTGCATCAATTCTGCTTTCCCATCGTGTTTCTGATGGTTGTTTTAGAGTTAAAGTTTTAATAAATTTTAAAAGGATTGACCACCGTTTATAAGATGATGAAAAAAAAATTGTATATTTTTTGAACAATTGCAAAAAAACCAATTGTATCTACATTGACTTTGACGACATCGTTTATGATTAAGTTTAAAGAATGAGCAGCACATGGTACGTAAAATGCACGAGGGTTTTTGGTTAAAATCAAATTTTGAAGTCCAGCCTTTTTGCCTTTCATGTTGGCCCCATTATCATACCCTTGACCACGCATGTCTTCAATGGGAATCTTCCATTTTTCCAGTTGTTCAATTATTGTTGTACATAAACCTCGTCCAGTGGAATCTGTTATATCTATGAAACCTAAAAAGTTTTCTCTAATTTTAACCGTTCCATTATTACAAAAAACGAAGCGAATAATTATGGTCATTTGTTCAGTTTTACTTGCATCTGGTGTACAATCTAAAATAATAGAATAATATTTGGATTTCTTTGTCGATAATAAAATTGTTTCCCTAATTGCTGTACTTAAAATTTCCAATAATTCATTTTGGCTATCTTTGCTCAAATAATGTACTCTATTGTTTTGATCTAGGGCCCTCTCAACATGATTTTCCATAACGGGATCAAACTTCGCAAATAATTCAATTAATTTTAAAAAATTTCCGTTATTTTTTTCATATAATTTATCAGATGATCCGCGAAATGCTAAATTTTGACTACCAAGGAATTTGATAATTTCAATCAGCCGTTCCAAAACACTCCTCCAATGTTTCTTTTCCATTTCATATAAATTTTGAGATTGACAATCAATAGTAATTTTGTTTTTTAATCTTTTTTCAAGTTCATTCCAATTCAATAAACTTTTCATGTGAGCCATACTAGTTTCATGTCTGTGTAAAGTTGTACTTAAATTTCTCCAATTATTGTATCCTTCTATGAGGCTAGATTCAGTAGATCCAAAAACTTTGCAACAAAAGCAAAACACAGAGTTCAAAATTTCGGAATAAATAAGCCATTTTCGAAAAACTACTTCTCCGTTTTCCATTTTTCTATTATAATATACATCAGAAAATTTATGGCCATGTACATCGTTCGAATATATAATATCTTTCTTTTGAACAGGCCCCATTTCTACTAAAATAACACGTAGTTTGTCATCGATTTTATTCCATTCAGCTGGATCTTCTAAATTTGTACACACTTGATATGATATTGGCACAATGACTTTGTTGTCACTTAACTGTTTCTTACTAAAATCTTGTTCAATATTTTCAACAGTTCCCTGTGAACTAGATGATGTGCACGGTTCTGGTTCTTGTTGAGTATAAGCTATTTCAGAAGCAGTTGATATTTTAAGATATTTATTAAGTGATCCACTTTGTTTTTTAATGTTTGCTATTTTTTCAGCTTGGCGTTTACGATTTTGTGCACCGGATAGTTTTTTCTTAGTTTTTGATTCCATATTACTTTTACTCATGAACGCCACTTTAAAATAATTTTCAAATGTAATAAATAAATAAATAGGACTCTAATTTATATATTTACATCATGTATCTTAATACTTAAGATTATATATCGCTAATTTAGATGTCCAACACAAATTACTTCTTGCGCCAAAATACAAAACTCTATACGCGGAGGGGAAGAAGTTGTTTAACTTGTTTACCTAAAAAAGGCAGCTAATAAATTGGAAATATTCAGCCATTGACATTAAAAATGGTCAGGTTTTTAAATAACTCAAGTGTCCAGCTTTTTACGCTTGATTGAACATTTTAGTTTTACCACTGGCAAGATTTTCTTTTGTTATCATATATTTTTCTAATTAATACAGGTGGCCTGCCAGGTCTGATTTGCGATTTCAATAGAAAATTTCCTGGGATTATAATTATTGTTTACAAGTTCTTACTAAGATTTTAAAATTTGCGATAAACATCATAAGCAAACGTATGTAATTAATTTGCAAACCTAATTAGTATGCAGAAAAAATAGACTTTTGACAACGATTAAAATATATAAAATAAAAAGTAAACTGAAAATTATATTAAGTTTACTGGAATTATACCTATAATATATATTACATACACGTTCGAATATTTATATCAAATTATTATTTAAATAAAAAATTAGAAAATGTTTTATTTTGCAATATTATAATCGTTTCTTACAATTTCAAAATTATGTACATGATCTAATATATATATATATATATATATATACGCATATACATACATAAGTTCTAATTTATAATACTTTTAGTGTGTGTTTATTTATATATTTGCTAGCAGAAAGTTACTTATAGTTTACTATAAGCAGTACTATATATATATAAACATTACAATATGAAATTTGTAATATAATAAACTTTATGTTTAGTTTATTGTTCATGATAAATAATAGATTTGATTGTTTTATATTTTTAATATTAAGCAGAGCTTGTGTGCAGGCCTGCTTGTGTGTGTCATTTAATAAGATATAATATGACTTCATATGATTTTCAATAATCTACTCTCAATAATTTTTGTAAATAAACATTTGAGAATAATATTCTTCAAATGTGAGTATTTTTGTTAGTAGAGTTTTAATTTCTCAGGGATGGCGCCTTCTTTTTCAGATGCTAATCTCTCAGGATGGCGCCTCCTTCTGCCAGCGCCCGCATGCCTAGCATGCGTTGCATGCCCGCTTCCGCCGGCCCTGATGGTGGTCATGTAATGTTTAGTGGTTTAATAAGAGCAATACCTCTCAAAACATTGTGCATATATTAACCTATGGCTATTACTAATAGTTGAATGTATTTGGAATCTATAACGTTAAATTTTTCGAAAGTCATTCAATACTCATATTAGATGATGGAAATAGTCCAACATATAAATACAACTTGTTCTGTGAAAAGGTTTAAACACACCCATATATATTTCTGTTTAAAATGCAGCATAGACAATAGTAGAGCTTTAAAGTGCAAAATTTTTGTGTCTATTAAAAATTTATTTAATTCTTTTCTTCCTATGTATAAGCTTATGGTTAAGACCCGTAGAGGTCCCTACCTTCGCATTTTCAACCGCACATGCTTTAGGTTTGTGTCTATTAAAGAAATTTTTACTATTTCTCAATACTCTAGCTATACTTTTCTTGATGATTTTCTTTGTGTGCGCTTTATAAAAGTTGTTAGTATCGAAACTTACTCCTTCCAATTATAAGAATTCTCTCAAAGACCTTCGAAAGAAATATAATGCCAATTATTTCCATTGGAAAGATGTGGATATAGTATTGAAGTATTCGGGGGGAAAAAAGACTTTTGCTGAAGAAATTAAAAGACATCTTAAAATATCAAATAAAAAGAAAAATAGATGAGTGTGTTCTATATGTAAGTGTATTTGTAGTTCATATATTAATTTGTGTAATCATCCCAAAACCCATTTCTAAAGCAGTTCCCCCCCTCTCTCTCTCTTGGTTCTTGGAGTTAAAACTGGCAAGCGTTGGTGGCTGAGTGGTTAGCACAGCTGCCTTACAAGCAGTTGTCCCGGGTTCGCTTCCCGGCTGATGCTTTGACACATGAAAAAAAAAAAAAACTGGCCATACTTGTTTACGAGTGGCTAATATTGTTATATAATATTTGACATGAGAATTTGTGTTTATCAAATTGTATAAATTAAAATTAAATTTAAAAAAATAATCAGTAAGACATGGTATCATAAAACTACTAAAATTTCGTATTTATATCATTCTTCTTTGCAAATAATAAGTAGGTAAATAATAATGATGGACCATATGTTCTAATAACTGTCTGCAGTTGGTTTTTTTAATTTTATGTTCAAGTTATCCTAGCTATGGATTATATTTCTTTTTAGTTTTTTATTATGAAATCAAAATAAACTGCTACAAGCATTGTACGAAGTTTCCTTAGAGATGTTTATCTGTAGAAACACTTGGATTTGTTAGTATATAATTAAAAAAAAAAATTTAATGTAAAAAGCCTTTGGCTAACTTTAAAAAAGATTACAAATATTAAATAGTAATTATATGAGACTGCTAATTGGGGACAGTTCAATAATTTTATTAAAGGAAATTACGTGAATAAATCTGAGTACGAAAATATTTTATAGTTTATGTATACGTGCGAGTCGTATATATATATATCACTATCCTATATAATATTAATATCATTTGTTATTTATTGCTATACAATGCTTTTTACAGCCCACTATTGACGGTTTCGATTGCCCCAGCAATCTTTTTCAGAACTTCTACTTACATTTCAAATCTTAACTGCGTTATTTCAAACTTTAAGATTTGAAAATATCAGTAGTTCTGAAGAAGATTGCTGGGGCAATCGAAACCGTCAATAGTGGGTTATAAAAACATGGTAAAAAGTAATAAATAACATAAATGATATTAATATTATATGGATTTGGCAATGCAAAAAAAAAAGTTATATCACTATCCTCAACTTCAATTTTACATAACAGATTGATTACTGCGATAACTTTTTAATAATCAAAGATTCCTACTAAATTAACAAACTTAATATAGAATATTCTTTTAGGGAAAAAATATAACTTATAATCTATTATTTATATAGCACATATACGTATGTACTATTATTGATAAGGAGAAATTATTAGTAAGCTTAGGTTAATAAAAAATCATGACTAAAAATTTATCATCACCAAATTATACACTGTATCCTAATGAGATGATGACTGATTTTCTCTCCAAACTGCTAGCAGTACCATCACTGAATCAAACATAGATTGCATAGTGACAAAGTTTAGCAATTGACCACAAAATATTTAAGGTGCTAGCATGACCTAATTATGAGTTATGGCATGAGATGTGACAGTGTGGTTCCTATCTTTGCAATTATTTTCAATTCTCTTCCAATCATCACAAAATCTTACAAACCATTTGAAAACATTTGTGATTTGTGGCTTTACTGATAGTTTCAATTATTTTAAATGTTTCGGTAGTAGCCCCCTCCAATTTAAAACAAAATTTAATGTTAACATAATGTCCCACAATGGCTTAAGGTACAGAATACATTGCCACCTTTCATATCATAACTTGTAATCCAGACGTTTTTGTGGTGAATAGCCAAACTATGTTTCTATATAGACAAATAGATTGATTCGGAAATGGTATTTCAGGCATTTTAAAAAAAGAACCTATCATCAGTCACCTTTTCACTGGAGACACTGCATATAATCAGATGCGGGACAGTGCAAGAAGACAGTTCCTGGTTCCTCTCCCAAAATACTTTTTAACCTGTCCATGTAGCTTTCTGAATAAAAGTAAAAAGATATTCTGACATAATTTTTTACTATTACCATGTAAAAACTTTTAGAGAGTCCCATAAAATGTATGATGAAAGACAATGTTTAATTACCATTTTCAAATATTTTGTTGTATGTGAATAACATAATGTTAGCTTGCAAATCACCACATCACATTCAACCACTATCAATCCACTGCAGGATAAAGGTCTTTCCTAGTTTAATCCATCTTCTCCAAACTCTAGCCTTTCTTTTCTGCATCACCCCAGACCTCTTCTTTATTTCATCCAT
Source organism: Epiperipatus broadwayi (assembly GCA_028023455.1). NCBI lineage: Eukaryota > Metazoa > Onychophora > Udeonychophora > Euonychophora > Peripatidae > Epiperipatus > Epiperipatus broadwayi. Next base: position 3,702,287 of record JAQFVV010000055.1, on the reverse strand, counting down.
CCATCTCACATGTGGTCTCTTTTTAGGTCTTTTACAATCTTTTGGAATCTAGTTTAAGATTTCAACTGTCTATCTATTAACATCTCTTTTATTAATAGGTCCAGACCAACTTCACTTCTGTCTCTTAATTCTTTCACTGATGTCAATAACTCCTGTTTGTTCTCTCATCTTGGTATTTTGTTTTCAATCTCTTCTTGTTACTCCTAACATGCATCTTTCCATATTTTTTTCCATATGTCAAAGCATCAGCTGGGATGAACCTGCGACAACTTTCTGCAAGCAACCGCTTGCTTGCAAAGTGACCTTTTGGCTATCAATGCTTGACATCTCTCCATATTTTTTGAGTGTTCTGAAGACTCTGTATTGCTCTTCTGTTAAGTGTCTAAGCCTCAGACCCATAAATAAGTAAAACACATTTATTAAACATCTTCCTTTTCAAAGACATAAGTATATTTCATTTTAATATTAAGTTATTTCTACCAAAAGTACTCCAACAAAGTTAAATTCTAGGATTAATTTCTTCTATTATGTTTCTATCTGTATTAATAATGTGATCAAGGTATTTGTAAATTTCTAACTTCTTTTAACCCACCATTATCAATCTCCTTCTTTTCAGGAAATCCATTGAACTTTACTTTAGTCTTTTTAACATCTATCTTTAATTGTACTTTCTCACTTTCATCTGATAACTCTTGCAACATTTCCTGAAGCTCTGAAGCAGTATTTGCAAAAACAACTACATCACACTACTATGTTTTTCAGAAAGCAATCTACTTTAAATGACAAGTTTTTGATAGATACATAAAAGATCTTAAATCATTTCTATTATGCTAGAAATTATTAAATCTTTTTTTTAACATAAACATCACTAGATCCTAAGGTCTAGGTGCAATGCTCTCAGAACCAAGGCTTCTCACTGACAAAGGCCACAAGCCAGAAACTAGTCTGGGGATATTGGATGAGTAGGCACTAGATGGGGATTTTATGCACAAGCCGTCTGGCATCCATTGATTACTCTAGCTTGCTGTGTGTGGCAATACGTATAGTGAGTTTTGCCTGTTTTAATCTTCTTTAACATCAGATATAATCTTTAAACTCCATTAATGAAGAAATGTACCCATCAACTTTTTGTAAACATACATTGTGGTTATTGTAATTTTATCTGACCACATTATACACTATGCTCACAGTCTTATATTAGTATTACTGTATTTATTTCAAACAAGATTATAAATATAGTAAAAAAATATGTTTCTAAATATGCATTTCAGCTAGGATGGGTCTCATCAGGCCGACTTGATAACCCATTTTTATTTCAATAATTTTACACTGGGATATGTATTTATGGCATTTTTTAAAACTGAATTTACAAACACTATATTTTTTTAAAATAACTTTATTTCAAAAAACCATCTTGTGATAAACATTGTTTTAACACCTGATAAAGAATATTATAGACTATGAAAGATTAGACATAAATTATATAACCACAGTTAAATTAATAGAATGGCAACAGTTTGTTGCCAAGTCAATATTACAATTAGGCAGTAAGAGCAGGGTTGTCTTGGCAACATATTGCTGACATGTTGCTAAGGTGACATTACAATTAGGCAGTAATTGTTGTATTGCCTCGACAATAGATTACTCCTGTTCTATTGGTTTATTTAAGCATGAAGTTTGTGATGATGTAATTTATATGACACTTATAGATTAATATACATAGTAGAATATTTTTATGGACTTTATAGATAAAATATTGACAGCAGAATGAGAAAGAAATCAATCAATTAAAACTGTCAATTACAAATTAAAATAATAATATCTAGTAAAATGCTAATGGTAGATGATATGATTGCAAATTTTAATTGGTTATTTTCCTAATTACAGGTAATTAAGTACATGGAAATTTACATTATAATTTCAATATTACATATATACAGTGTGTCTCAATAAAAAGGTGACTGATGTCATGTAATGTGGTTTCTCCTTTTTGGAGTCAGCAATCTCTCAGCCACTATGCTCAGGAAATCCCGTTAGCTGCCTTTCCTTCCCTTTCCATTCCCTATCCTGTTTTTCCCATATTTGTCACTATCCTGCTTCATCTCATTTTCACAGCATTATCTTTGTCCACTCTATGGGCTTTATATCCAAATCTCCCTTATCTTTTCCCAAAGCCAGCATAAAAATCAAGAACCCACTTTCTGTATAATCACTTTGTGTATATTTATTCTCCCATAGCTTCATTATTTACATCTTTTCAGGCCTACTATTTTTTAAGCCTTCCTTACATAACTTGCAGACTAAATCATCCATATTTCTCCATTTATGTATATATCCCCTTGTTGCTAATGATCCTGTTCAAACTTTAAACACTAAACTACTTTCCTTGCTATTCATCATCATCATCATCAACCATTATCAATCCACTGCAGGATGAAGGTCTCTCCAAGTTCAATTCATCTTCTCTGATCTTTAGCTTTTCTTTTCCACATCACCCCTGCACACTTTCTTATTTCATCCATCCATCTCACATGCGATCTCGTTCTGGGTCTTATACAATCTCTTGGAATCCAGTTTAAAATTTCATAAAAATCTCTTGGAATCCAGTTTAAAATTTCAATTGTCCATCTATTATCATCTCTTCTAGCAATATATCCACCCCAACTACACTGCAGTCTTTTAATTTTTTCAATGAGGTCAGTAACACATGTTTGTTCTTTTACCCACATATTGCATTTTCAATCTCTTCTTGTTACTCACAGCATGCATCTCTCCATACTTCTTTGAGTGGTCTGAAGTCTCTGTATTGCTCTTCTATTAAGTGTCCAAGTCTCAGATCCATAAGTAAGAACTGGCAAAACACATTTATTAAAAACCTTCCTTTTCAAACACATAGGCATATTTCCTTTTAGTATCAAGTTATTTCTACCAAAAGCACTCCAACCAAGTTTAATTCTATGATTAATTTCATCCATTATGTTTCCATCTGTATTAATAATCTGACCAAGGTATTTGTAACTGTTAACTTCTTCTAACTCATCATAATCAATCTTTATTTTCATATTTTGAGAAAATCCATTAAACATAACTTTAGTCTTTTTAACCTTTATCTTTAGTCCTACTTTCATCTGATAACTCATGCAACATTTCCTGCAGCTCTAAAGCATTATTTGCAAAAACAACTACATCATCTGTAAAATCTAAGTGACTTAAATAATCTCCATTCCTTTAACTTCCCATTTTAATCCACAAAATACTTTTTGCAGCACTGCTGTAAAATGTTTTGGAGATATGGAGTCACCCTGTCTTACACTCTTTTCAATGTTGACTTTCCCAGTATCATTATGTAATCTAATTGTTGCAGTTGCATTTTTATAAATATTCTTTAAAATATGACAATATCCTGGGTCTATATTTTGATGATCCAATGCTTTAATCATGGAAGAAATGTTTATAGAATCAAATGCCTTTTCACAATCTACAAATCCAAAGCCTAATGGCAACTCATATTCATTTGTCCTTTCATAAATTTAACTCACACTCAATATTCTGTTTACTTCTACATATATTTCAACTCTTTTTACTTTCCACACTAGTTCTCCATCTTTCCAACTCCCTATTTTTTATTAATGCATCTATTGTTTTATCCCATTCCTTGCCACTATAACACTCAACAATTCTCCTGACACAATCATCCCACTTTTTGTATAAATGTACTGACATAAAGTCTTTATACAAATCTTTTTATACTGTACTGCCTTTCTCACCTATCTTGTTGCCTGTTCTTTAGTCATAACCCAATTAAATACTATTTTTGCTATTCAAGTTGCCTGTAGTGCCATCTTTGAATCAACATGTGCAACATAGTCACATTATTCACCATAAAAATTTTAAGATACTAGAATGCCTGAACCACCAGTTACAATATGAAATGTGACAGCATGTTTTGGAACTTAAATCTATTGTAAAACAAATTGCCACTATTAAAATATTTGAAATAATTCAAACTGTATGCAACAATGAAGCCATGCATCATAAGCCATTTTCAAGTGGACTGCTATATTTCTTGATTAGAGAGCGAGGATTGAAAATGATCTTGGAAGATACTAAGCACATAGCTGCCATAACATGTGATCCAGATATAGTAGCACTTTAATGTTCTTGTGGTATATAAAGTAACTATGTCAGTGTAACACATATGTTAATTTAGAGGTGACTATACAGTCATCTTGAAGAGAGAATCAATCACATTTTTACTGGGATCACTGTGTATATATTTTGTAATTACTTATGCAATTACATTTTCATGAAGTTGTATATATATATGAAAAACAAAAAAACAAGTTAAACTTGCTAACGCTTGTATTTATGATCAATAGATGGCGTCCCATATAGCTATCTGGCTTGCTATGCTGAGTTTGAAAACATTACGTGTCTAAAAGATTCACGCTTGCAAGCTGAATAGAAATTGTTTTATAAACGCTCGGAGTTAGTGTTTAGATCTAGTTTCTTATTCCTATCCTTCACTGATGATAGCAAATCAGCTTGAAATCATGATCTGAAGGTGGAACTAACGAAAGAGATAGTGAATGCTTACTCTGACGTTTATGTAAACAAACATACTTTGACGGTGTTTTTGGTAAAACGCCATCTATTGATCATATATATATATATTATATAATGAGCATGCTAATAGCTCTTAACAAGCTTTTCTGAAAATCGCTATCCCCAGACTGGTTTCTAGCTTATGGCTGTCATCAGTGAGGTGCTAGGCTATTCAGACAATAGATCTAAAAATACCAGTTCAAGCACAACATTTACCTAATAGTTAACTATTAAGTAGAAAATCTGAAATTTTCAGACATCTATATGTCTTCAAATCCAACTATCTAACTTAAATAGCCATATGGGACTGAACTAATTTCAGACACACCATATATTAATAGCTTTAACAATATAACATTGCCAAAGCCTCAAGAGAAAAATTATAATTGCAAGGAAATCAAGTTATAGATCATGTGATTTAATTTAATAAGCTTGTACTACAAATGTTATATAATAAGCATACTAATAGCTCTAAACAAGGTTTTCCGAATATCCCTATCCTCAGACCAGTTTCTAGCTGTCATCATTGAGACACTAGGATTTTCAGACATTAGATCTAAAAATACCAGCTCAAGCCCAACATTTATCTAATAGTTAACTATTAAGTAGAAAATCTGAAATCTAAAAACTGGTCTGGGGATAGGGATGTTCGGAAAAGATTGTTAAGAGCTATTTAGCACGCTCATTATATAACATTTGTAGTCTAAGCTTATTAAGTTAAGTCACGCGTGCATATATAAATTCTTATTAGTTTTACCGTTACAAAATGTTATATATATGTAATATTTTGTAACGGTAAAATTAATAAGATTATATATATACACATACACACTGAACATTTAACTTTAGTAGTAATCATTTAACAAATGCTGTTATTTCTAATTAACATCAAATGGATTTTTAGTGTGACCACTTGAAAAAAAAAAATAGTATTTTTGAAATATAAAAAGTTTTTAAAATTACATTAAATTTTATGTTCTTTGAAATTTGATTACAATTACCATATGTTTTTTATTTTTAGGTCAGTGAGATTGAATTTAAAAATGATGAACTGTTTAGAATGTAAATTAACGCGCACATACAGACATACAAAAAAAAACTTGTTATAAGTAAAGGAAGTAGGAGAAGAAAAGATTTTGATTGATGCTTAAATTAGAAAAATATGTAAAAAATTAAAACTTTGTAAAATAAGTGCGTTCGATGATTCTGAGAAGACAAGAGAACGAATTGCATTGGATAAAGCTTTCATACACCGCGTACTTTAATTAATGCAGTGCCAAAATAACGGCTGTGGAGCCTCAAAGTTTATGGATAACGGTCCATCCCTGTTACTTCCTAATGCTCGAACTTTTTACGAATTTCCTAGCAATAAATCATTTGATTATGTAAAGGCTTTACGAGAATATATATATATGGTTTGCCATGAAATAATTAAATGCAAGTTTTGTTAACAACAGTGGCATAACTAGAATTTTTGTGCCCCTACGCAAATTTTTTTTAAAAAAGTCCCTTTTAATATGCGTAACATATGCCTTAATATCTTTATTACCATCCTTTAATTTAATGATTGACAGTCAGAGGATTCCTAAGACTCATGGACCCGCACACAATACTTTGGATTGTTTCCGAGAACACGATTGTTTCATAATAAGATATATGTAAAAAAAAAGAAAAAAAAGAATACCTAGACGAAAAAAAAAAAGAAGAGAAATGATTAAAAGATTTTAAAATAAAAGTACATGTATATAAAAAAAGTAAAAAAGGTAAATTGTGAAAAAAAAACAAAAAACTCTATGTTTCAAAAAAAACAAAAAAACAAAAACGAGAAATGAGAAAAAACTTCTATTAAAAAAAAAAGAAAAAAGAAGAAGAAAAACTGGATTGGTGATAAAATTGTATTTAAAAAAGTTATAGCTTTTAATTATATATATACATAATAGTATACTAATTATATATCTGCGTGTAAATTATTAAAATTAAAATAAGATTTATTGGAAATACAAATAAAAGTATATAGTGGTTAATGTATCCAACTTTCTTCTATATGATCTTAGATTCGAACGCAGGAGAAATATTATTTTATTTTAAATATCTGAAAAAATGTAAGCAAGTCTACAACTTTTTTCAGAGACACTGTATATAACAACCAATTATTAATAGAATAGATATCTAACTCTGGTTGGATAAAAGGTAATTGTTAATATAAGTTAGATGAGTTTAAGCATTTTTTGAGTAGCAGAGGTCACAGCTAACAAATCACTCAGACAAGTCTTGATAGACTAAAAGAAAACTACATATTTAATAATTCAGTTAGATGAATCTCAATGTACTGACTCTTACAGAGCCCATAATTAAAATGAATTAGATTTGTTTTAATACTCTTAATACCAGAACCTGATCTTAACATAAATCAGTCAAAGAACTCTTAATGAACCGAATACTACAATACTATATACTCAATTTAAATATTATATATCATATATACAGTCATATAATTATTTTAATATGTTTTGTATTAATGTAACACTGATATCAATTGAATCATTACCTCTTTCTGTACAAACATATAACCTATCATGGTATTCATTTTTATTTTATTTTAACCAATAAAGTTAAAATTAAAAAAATTTACAAATACAATTTTTCTGTTGTATTCAAATTTAATAATAACATGGTCTGTCAAGACAAGAGTAATTTTCTACTTTAGCACCACCTAGTGTAAACTTGAATAAATAGTAATTACCTGAAGAACATAATTCCTATTTCTGTTATTATCCCTCTTCCATGTTTAGATTAGTTTCTGGTTTTTGCCTTTATCACTGAGGATTACTTGCTCAAGCGCACCCTAGATGACTCTAGAATAGATACCTGTTTTTGTCTTGCCATCATATTATTTAAACTGAAAATTTAATGATTTTTAAGCGTTAGTGCATAGAAAAGTTTGATTTAGAGAAAAAGTGATTTTAACTTTGATATTATATGAACAAAAAACATCAAGTTATCAATATTTTTTTCTTAGTGTTAATATTAATAATCATCTTTAACTCTTGGCAAGAATGTATATGTTTGGGAATTTGAATACAGTAGGGCCATCTAGTGTCAAAATACTGTGTAAGCTTATAATTGATGTCTTTACAGTCACATTCATTTTCAACAATTATTGATTCACTGCAGGATGAAATCTCCAAGTTTAATCCTGTTTTCCAATCCATAGCCTCTCTTTTTCACGTCATACTAGAAAATTTATGTATTTCATCTAGCCACTTCACCTGTGGTCTCTCTCCAGGTCTTTTACCCATTAAAACATTAACTCTCCTTCTATTATTATTTATTCTATCAGTATTTCCATCCCAGCTTTATTTCAGTTTTTTAATTTTTACAATAATGTCCATAGTATCTGTTTGTTCTTTCACTTCTATATTTTATTTCAATTTCTTCTTGTTACTTCTAACAGATCTCTCCATGCTTTGTTGAGTATGATTACTTTTAATACTAAGTTATTTCTACAAAAGGCACTCTATCCATGTTTAATTCTATGATGAATAATATCCATTACATTTACTTCTGTATTAATAATCTGATCATGGTATTTGTATTGTTAACTTATTCTAATTCATGATTATTAATATTTTCTAACTCAGAGAAAATTCATTGAACATTTCTTTAAAATTTTTAGTATCTATTTTCAATCCTACCTTTCTACTTTCATCTGATAACTCTCACAACATTTCATGAAGTTCTGAAGTATTATTTACAAACAAAAAAAAACCCACATCATCTGCAAAATCTAGATAACTTAAGAACATATCCATTTACTTTACATCCCTAACTTCGATTTTAATCCACAAAATACATCTTATAAAATTGCTGTATAAGTTTTGAAAATATGGAATCATCCTGTTGTATCCATTGATTACTCTGGCATCAATGAGAGGTGCACATGTATGGTGAGTTTAGTCTCTGTGTATTCTATCCTTACCAGTATTAATCTTCTTAGAATTACCATGTAGTCTAATCAATACTGCTGCATTTTGATAAATATTCTTCAGAGTATATCCATATCCCAAATCTATATTTTGATTATCCAAGCTTTAATCACAGTGGGAATACTTGTAGAATCAAATGCCTGTTCATAATCTGTAAATCCAAAGAATAATGACACTCACTTTCAGTGGTTATTTTTATAACTTTTTTCAATACTTGATCCACTATGTTAAAACCATTTTTAAATCCAGCTTGTTTTTTGGATAGTTAGAATTCAAAATTCAATGTAGACAAATTGTAATTATCATTGGTTAAGTTTCAGTACAGAACTGATAGCAAACTGATAAATCTGTAATTTCTAATATCACCTTTCCTAAATAATCATATTACTACCACATTCTTTCATTCATATATAAAGACATATTGGTGTCCAAAAATTTCAGATTGTCTACTTAAAAGTTAACTTTCAGATATGTGCTGGCTTTGAGTTTATATTTTGGATCTGGTGTCTGAAATATTGTAGTGCCTCACTGAGGAATGCCAAAGACATGAAACCGGTCTGAGGATAGGGATAATTTCTAGATGGAGATTTTTAAATGCTTTCTCTTGTGATGTTGTTGCATACTCTTTAGTTTTATAATTACTAGCTTATTAAATTAAGTCACATGATGTATGTCTTATTTTTATCAGCATTACATCTTTTAAGATTACAGTTCTGAAATACACGTTTTTATGTTAATCAACATATAATTAAATTTTGCTGTATCTTCATTTGCAAAATTTCATATTCATTTTTAGCATTTTTTTTCAAAGAAAGAATTCATAATGTACAGGAGTTTTTACCCCTGCAAATTTTATAACTCTATATCCTCTCTTGTTTTTGGTATTATCTTCAAATGTACTATATATCTATGTATTTAAGTGGATAAAGTCCTATACATGAGGGGTTAGAGTGACTTGGGGTCAACATGCACATGGCAGTAATATTGGCATCAGCATGGGATTTGGGTTTTCATCATCAGATTTTCAATGATATGGATGGCTGAAAAGTTGGAGGTTGGAGTAGATTGAAGCCTGTCCATTAAAGTATGAAGATTTGTTAACTTAATATAAACTGAGCACTGATTATATATATGTGTGGGATATGATAATCTGGATCAACTGATGAGTGCTGGTTTAGCATAAAATACATATATTGGTGATTATTTATCTTTTTTTACATGTGTGTGGTCATGTGTATTAATTTTATGAGATAGTGTGGATAGTTGAAGGGTGCTTGAAAATCTGAGTTCAAATCCCCTATACTTAATAACACTTTTATCTTTCATTCTTTTATCAATTATAGTATTAAGGTCTCTCATAACAATTTTTAAAAGGTTGTTTCATCTGGTCAAAAGCCTATTGCACATCCATATAAAAATCTTTAATTTTTAATCACAATGAGAACTTGTTGGGAATATATCTGAATTATCTGTATTTGGTATCTTCCATTAAGCTGAATAACTATTCTTTCCACTGTGTCTGATATACTATCAAACTCCACAATATTGTTCTGCTAATTTTGATTTATAATGAATCCCACCTGAATTGTGTTCCTAATATTTATGTATTTGTAGCAAAACTCATACTCATTTTTCAAATCAATTGCCTCTTCACCTTTTCTTCTAACTTCACAAAGTCCAATAATACCCCATTTAATATTAGATATTTCTTCTAATTTATGAAATTTTTCTTCACTTTAAAATAACCTGCAGTTGTAGGTACCTGAATGACTACCATCATTGAATTACAAACTGGATCCACAATACAGGGGATTATTAGAAACTTTCTACTCTCATTTGCCAATTAATGATTTGACTGGTGACAATACAAACTTCTGGGAATGAGGACCATAATTTAGTTTTAGTCTGCCATCATTTTGGGTGTTTTACAAATAAGACCACTCACACATATACATCCTGTCTTCAAGAGAACTCAATTGATGTTTTAATTAAGGACTATTAAACAACTGCAAAGAAAGATTATAGTATTTCCTTATTTTAACTTCAGAGGTAAGAAGCCAGTAACTTCATCATGCTGATTTAGACATATTGGTAAACATCCCACTTATATTCTTATATAGTATGTAAAATCACATAGTAATAACAGCTGTAAAGACAAGAAGATATGAAGTGGATATGGAGTGGATATAAAGAATTTGCCTTGCGTAATTTCTTTGAGGCTTGAAAGAGGAATCAAAGGATTTCTTCTTTTTAATCAGCAGTAAACTCCTTTCCGAAGCGATTTCTTAAGAAGACTAAATAAAATAAATTACTATTTTTATTGCATATTTGGCAAAAGGATACAAAAAGTCTGTAATTAGTGTGAAATGATTGATCAAAAATATAAAATTGCTGGTTTTGTGTCAGGTAGGTTCAAAGCTTTAAGATAATTTTGAATTATAGGTGAGTAGAAGAATTCTAGATGGTTGAAATTCCATTTTTTAATAGATAATAACTTTGCACAGTTTGGTGTAGTTCATACAGCAGCTGACTTGTGATTGGAAGGTCCAATAATCGATTCTGGCCTTCACAGGTCTGGTGCTCAAACTTCATATTAACTCCTTAGCAATAAAGCCATATGCTGTATTTTTAAATAGTTAATAGAAGCAGATGTTTTTTATATTATTAGATTTTTTAATAATCTCTTTTAACGTGATTACATTAAGAAAAATTTTCCAAATATTAAAAAAAATAAAACAGCAAATTATTTTCTTTCAGCTTACACAATATATCAGGCGTGGCCAAAATTTTAGATATTGGGGTGACTTTTGTGGTGAAAGTATACCTAAGGGTGATTATGTTTTTTTCAGGGCTTTGAACCGGAAACCAGAAAAAACGTTATTTTTGCCGGAACAAAAACCAGAAAGGAAAAATATGGACAAAAATAACAGTTCGAAGTCCAGGTTTTTTTTAGAATGTACTTACAAATTGGTTTTTTTTAAAATAAGGACTTTTTAGATACTCAGAAATATTGGTAACATTTTTAGAAGATACGAACTGATAAATTTTTTTTGCAATAAGATACGACATTCTATATGACTACTATTAAATTACCTCAGCTCCCTCTAGTATTAAAATTTGTTCATGTCGCTTTATAAAATATTTATTAAATTACTATATGAAGTGTTTAAAAAAGTTCACAAATTCTTTGTTTTAAAATCAGTTCATTAAAATCCTTGTTTCTCCAGGATAAGCTATTTTCATTCTCCTCGGGAAAATGACAATTAAATATTTCCACAAATTTTAGCTCTAGTGGCACACAAAAATAACTTTAATTCTTTCCTGTTTCTTCCAACCTGGGTTTATTTTTGAGATTGACAATAACAATAGGTGTTATTTTAAATTGAACTATTTTTAAATGAGAATAATTTTGAATTTTTATTTTTTTTTATTTTTTATATTCAAATCAACTCTGAATTTACCACTATAATTTGTCAATGTTTAGTCAGCTTTGCGGTCGACTTCCAGAGACCTTGCAATCAACTGATTGACCACAGTTGATATCTTGGCCATCCCTGCAATATGTGATAAAACAGAAGCAACTCTCCACTCTAGCATCATTTGTAGTAAGATACAGATAGATCACAATAATAAATCACTCAGTTCTTTACCTTACACAATCTATAATAAAAAAGAGCCATTCTCAACTCTAGTGCCATCTATAATAAGCTTGAGTAAACAGTTAATACCAGATGATAATGCACTTAATTCAACATCCCAGTTTTTTCTTTTGCCATAAATAATAAGGCTCAAGATTCAAAGTTGCAAGTAATACAAGTATGCATCTAATAATCAACTTTACCAACATTTTACTAAATGCACCATAAGCCAAAAATTGAAAACATGCTATGCATTTGAACTCAAGCCAATTTGTTTGGTGATTATGCAGATTTGATCTTATGGTGACTATAAATTTTAATAATTTCAGCTCTTTATTTTCTTGCCAAGAATATTAATAATAATGAATCAATTGTTTCTTTAGCTTAGACATTGAGATAAAAAAAGAGCAGTAGCGCCATCTATAGTAAGCCTGAGTAATCAATCATTACCAGATGGTACGAAATAAAATAATTATTAACTGCAGTATATATAATTGTTGTGCAAATAAGCATGGACCATGATAATTAAATTAAATTAATATGCTTTATTGAAGAAATAGTCTTATGATGCATTTAAAAATGTGGCTTATTTTTGGAAAAAAGGAAGTGTTTATTAAAAAGTAGGACTCCGAATTAGGATTCCGCAAAAGGAACATAAGTCTAAATGAATCTTAATGTAAAATATAGCATTTATCGCCTCATTAAAAATCGCTAGCCTACACAATTTTATTATAAATTCTAAGTATTATTAGAGAAGCGCTCGTACACACACACACACGTATATATATAACCTTACAATTATTTTTTATTATTATTGAATAAATTTAAAAGATAATAAAAATATAAATAATACATAAAACAATATAAAAACTAGCAGATATTATATATAAACACAGATAACAAGCATTTTACTGGAAATCATTAGGAGATAGAAACAAATAAAAGGAAAAATAGAAGATATTTATTTAGAAATTATTTAATTTTTGAAACGTGATATAAAAAATGCCCTTTTGATATCATTATTTGCTTTAAGAAGTTCAAATAGTTTTACTCTGATATATAAAATACTATTCAAAACCATTATCAACTTTGTTTTTACTTATATATATATTTAAATGTAGATAAAAATGTATTCGATTTGTTATAATTTAAATTATGAAGTTATTTTTCTGTTTTCATATATAAACTACTTTGTTTAGCATTCGAAAATGATATATATAATATCAGACATAATACTGTAAGCAGGCCGGTCATGTGTTCGAACCCTGCAACCCCAAAATAGTTTGCTCCGAAGCCAACGATTGTAAGAGAAAGATCAAGGAGACGTATTTTATTATCAACGATAACAACGCGATCAATAGACGCGACACGTGTTTTGCTATTTCAAGAAAATGGACAAATTAATTTGCATACGCATTTGCATACATTACTATTTAGTAATATTACAGCAATGGTTTATAACCTATTTTGGCCATGAATATGAGAGAAAACCTCGAAAGTACTAGGCCTAGATTAATTTAATTTAATTGTTTTTGTTATTACTCACAGCTTCTTCTTCAGCGTGTTAAAGCGCTTATATATACTAAAACAAAACATTGCAACTACAATTTTTATATATCAGATAAAAGTTGAATTAGAATAAAAAATAGTCATATATCACATGACCCCATTTCTTTTAAGCTTGTAAAATATAAACAAAGAGCTTTGCTAAGTACTCAACAAGCTTTGTGAATAATGCTTAGCCAGAGAAAGCATTTAAAATATCTCTGTCAGAAAACACTCCCAGACCCCCGGCCAATGATTTCATGCTTTTGCATTTCTCAGAGAGGCGGTAGATCTAGTGTCTGAAACTATCCTAGTGCCTCTCTGAGGAGTGCCAAAGCATGAAACCATTGGTCAGGGGTTTGGGGATGTTTTCTGACAAGAGATATTTTAAATGCTTTCCTGGCTAAGCATTTATTACAAAGCTTGTTGAGCAATTAGCAAAGCTCTTTTGTGAATTAGAATAATTTCATAATTAAGAGTAGAATAGTTTCATATGTATATGTTTAACAAAACGGGTTCTTTCTTCTGAGTGCATTTTTAGTGAAGCTGGCCCAGAGCTAGATCCCTATATTATCAAGTTGTGCTTTCAAAACCCTAGGATAGTTTCATATACATTTGCTTAATCAAGATGTTTCTTTATTCTTTACAACCCAAAGCTAAGTGCATTTTAGTGAAGCTGGCCCAGTTTTACATCGCTATATTATTAAGTTGACCTAAGTTCAAAACTGTAGAATAGTCTTTTAATTTTAGTGTTTCAGCTAGATAGAATAAAAGAATTGCAAAGATGGTTACTGGATATGCAGTAACAAAAGGACAAAGACCTTTTATTGACTAATATCAATTCCAGAATGTTTGAGATGTGTTTACAGCACTGTGATCTAGTGGCTATTAATTACTCAAGTTTACCTAGAGTTAAAAAATTGTATAGCTGCTCTTGAAAACTTATTCATAGGACAACTGGAAAGGTAATTAAGACAACCCTGTTTGTGGAGTATTCATTAATTGAAATGTATAATCATAAAGTATTCAAATATTACCTGAACGATTCAGATCTCCAGGTGAGGGAAAGCATGATGTTTGGGATTGGATACTTATCTATTCAGCTAAATTTTTATTAAATTTAATGTAATTCTGTTAATCTCAAATTTACTAATCAATACACACTAAAGTAAAATGTGTAAATAACTTCATATTTTTTAGTTGTAAAGCTGATATAAACTTAAATTTAAAATAGACTATTCAGAATTTTATGGTAGAAATGGAGCAGATTAAAAATAAAAACCTGGTGGATAGAATGTTTGTAAAATGAATTTAATCAGGTAAAATAGTTTAAACCATTAAAACATCATATGACCACCAAACAGTAGCAAAATTTCCCATACATTAGTGCCACCTAGTGCAAGCCATGATAATCAAGGGATGCTAGAAGATTTGTAAATGAAAATCTCCATCTAACCCCAAACTAGGTTCTAGCTTGTGATCTTCAGCAGTGAGGAGCATTGAATTTAAGAGCAATGCACCTAAATCTTTGGATCTAATGCTATCCTTCAGCAGCCATTTTTATCTTTTCATTTAACTATAAAGCTATGAGTACAAAATGAAAACAGAATAGTATTTTCAAGCCAAACTCATTCCCTGTGTAATCATACAGATCAAAACCTAGTTCAGTATTTACACATTTTGGTGTCTTTGGTTTTTTAATAATCATAGTCACCAATCATCCTTTGGCCAGGATTGGTGTTAAATCACTAAATTATCACATGGGCTGCTTACACAAACTGTAAAAGCAATAGGAAATCTCTCCAAACAGTAGTGTTACCCAGTGCAAACCATAGTAAACAAGAGATAAACAGGCAAAAACTCTCCATATAGTAGTACCACTTGTGTTAACCAGAGTAATCACTGGATGCCAGAAGGCTTGTGCATAAAATCCCTATCTAGTGCCTACTCATCCAATATCCCCAGACTAGTTTCTGGCTTGTGGCCTTCATCAGTGAGGAGTCTTGGATCTGAGAGCACTGCACCTAGATCTTAGGATCTAATGCAACCCTCCAGCATCCACCTTTTATGTCTACTTTACTACAAAACTATGAGAATGTTATTGAAAACACAATAATATTTTCAATCTAGGTTCAATTGATTACTCTGGTTAGCACAAGGTGGCACTACTATATGGAGAGTTTTTGCCTGTTTACTAACAGTTATGTGCTAGCATGAGATGGTGATCATGTGATGTTTAGTGGCTTAACACCAATCCTGCCTAATAGGATAATGGTGGCTATGGTTGTTAAAGAGCCAAATTCACCAAAATGTATGGGTGCTGAATTGAGTTCAGACCCACATGACTATGTAAGCTATTGAGCTTAGATTGAAAATATTATTGTGTTTTCAATTTCATTCTCATAGTTTTGTAGTAAAGTAGAGATAAAAGGTGGCTGCTGGAGGGTTGCATTAGATCCTAAGATCTAGATGCAGTGCTCTCAGATCCAAGGCTCCTCACTGATGAAGGCCACAAGCCAGAAACTAGTCTGGGGATATTGGATGAGTAGGCACTAAATAGGGGATTTTATGCAGAAGTCTTCTGGCATCCATTGATTACTCTGGTTAGCACAAGGTGGCACTACTATATGGAGAGTTTTTGCCTGTTTACTAAAAGTTATGTGCTAGCATGAGATGGTGATCATGTGATGTTTAGTGGTTTAAGCAAGAGATGCTAGAAAGTTTGTGTATCAAAATTTCTATTTAGTACACACATATCCAATATCACCAGACCATTTTGTAGCTCATGGCCTTATTTATCAGTGAGGATCATTGGATCTGACAGCAGTGCACCTAAACTTTAGATCTAATGCACTCCTTCAGAAACCACCTTTTATCTTTTTAGTTAATTGTGAAGCTATGAAGCCCAAGCTGAAAGGATAATAATGTCTTTAATTCAATCTAGATTTCGATCCACAAACTTTTTAACATCTATTTCTTATTACAATTTGCACTAGGTGGCATTAATGTAAGGAGAAAGTTGCTGCAGTTTAACAGATTGTGTAAGCATATGATATAGTCATCAAGTGATCATTTAATTATTTCATACCAATCCTAGTCAAAGAATGTTGGTGATTGTGGTTAAAAAATTAAAGACCCCAAAATTTATAGATACTGAACTAAATTCAGATCTACATGACTATATAAGCAAATTGGCTTAAATTAAAAACTATTATTATATTTTCTATTTGAGCTTATATAGTTAAATAAAAAGGTAAAAGGTGGCTACTGGAGGGGTGCATTAGATCAAAGGTCTGTCTGCACTGCTTTCAAATCCCTGATGAAAGCCATAAGTTAGAAATGGGTCTGGGGATATTGGATGAGTAGCCACTATATATGGATTTTGATGCACAAACCTTTTACCATCCTTTGGTTTCTATGTTTTGCACTACATGGCACTGATATATGAAAAAGTTGCTACTGTAAAATATTTCACTTCGTATTTCATTGACTGAAACATGAAATGAGAAAATTTTACTGAAATTATTAGTAGATGTTATTGTGCTAAGATAAGATCAATAACCAACTAATAAGAGTAATTAATTGATTTGTTGTTCACAGTTCGTAAGAAGTTCTAGCACTGGAAAAGGCACACTTGGACTGTAATCCATGGTTCTTGAGTTCCAGAGTCAGCCATTACACCGAACTACACAGGATGTTAATTGATAAGTCTAAAAGTTGGTATATGCAAGAAGAGGTAGAGATTTTAGATGCGTTATTTAGCAGCAAAACATTCTTTTACTTTAATATAAAAAACAATATGCTTTGGCTCATATTATATCTAGTACCTCAGAGCAAATTATAAGACAAAAAAATATTTAAGGATAAAAGACGTGAAGAGAGGCCCCATAAATAACATTTGTTATACATGTACTAAATAACCTCCACACCATGACACACTCATTTGAAAACACATGAATAAAAACACCATGAAAGCCAAATGAATGGGTGGTGGTGTAAAGTCTACGTGGTGCATCTATAAAAGATAGTTTACATGTGAAAAGTGAAATGAAGTTGAATGACCTCATGTGTGCATGTGTGTGCTTAGTTAAAAATCAGCTATATTAAACTTTAACTAAAGCTTAATGTTTATATCTGGGATGGAGATAATCTCTAGTTTAATGAATGATTAGTGATGATTATTATTCAATTTATCTAAAGTGGATTGTGCTAAAGTTGTGGATAGAGTAAGTTTGACACTTGTAATTATTTTAGTCATTGTACAGTTAAATGCACATTACTAGGAATTGTAGAAAGATAATGGCCCTCTTAGATAGAAGTCTTAGAGGTGAAAATGATAAAAAATCTTTTTTTCTGGATTTCTCTGAAGATGGCAGCAAGATTTGACAGTAGTTTATAAATGAAAGATATGAACACCGTAAATACCTGATATTAGATCATTATATGCAATATAAAATGTCCACTGTAAAAAGTAGAGGGGGCAATGTTAAGCTATAAAAGACAATAGACAAATAAGTAGATGAATAAATAACAAATGGCTTTGTTGTTTTGGAGTTGTAAGAAGTTATTTTGTTTTTAGACACTTTATTTTCTCCTGTTTCTTATCCCCAGAAGTTGATCATAGAAATAGTTGTTAAAAAATGTCATTGGTACAGTTTCTATTGTTTTTTGTGTCATGTAAGGTCTGAGTCATCCTACTCTTATTTGAAAAACCCTAATGACAATTTCGGTCTTATTTGCTCTTTTTGTATTAAATCATAATTCTCTCTATTCATAAAAGTTATTGAATGAAATATTTCTTATTGGAATTTCGTTTTTAAAATAGAAAACTAATTTTAATTGAGACATCATAAAAAGAATGAAAATGTGTCTTAAATTTCCAAATTAAATTTACAAGTATTAAAATTTTTTCAAAAAATGTCTATCGGCATTTATGAAAGCAATTCTTATTAGCCAATAAAGACAGGCTTCTGCTTTATCATCATTATATTTCTACAACTTGTTTTTTTAAAAACAAATATTTTCAAATAAAAAGAAATTGTAATCATATAGTTTTTTGGTTTAAATAAATATTTTACAAATATGTAGCGTCAATAAGTTTAAATATGTAAATAAATTACTGAAAATTATAATTTTTTTTTTTTAAATAACTGAAATAACTCACATTTGAGAAATATCTGGCTCTAAATAATCTACCAATCATGATGCTGTCAGTTTTTTTTATATTATGAAACAACCAATCAGGGCATTGTCAGCTTGCTTTCATATTTAAATTTTGTACAAGACAAAACACTACTGACATCTTCAGACTTGTTATAACTAATAGTTTTAGTAAAAAACTCCAAGTCATATATCACATGACTCAATTTGTAAGCTTGTAAATAAAAAATAAAAAGCTCTTCTCATTTGCTTTAACAAACTTTATTGATAAATGCCAACTAAACAAAGCATTTAAAAATCTCTATCTTGAAAACCACTCCTTAGCCTCAAACCAATGGTTTCATGCTTTGGCAGTCCTCAGTGAGGCACTGAGATAGTTTAAGACACTAGATCTAAGAATACCAAGCCAAAGCCAGCATTTATCTAAAAGTTAAGTATTAAGTAGAAAATCTGAAAATTTTAAGACAACTAATGTCTTCAAACCCAGCTATCTAACTTAAATAGCTATATGGGGCTGAGAGATCTTCAGCCAAACCATATACTAATAGCCTGAGCAATATAACATTGCTTAAGACTTTAAAGCAAAGACTACAAATAGTCAACAAAAAAATCAAAGTCATATATCACATGACTCAATTTTTAAGCTTGTAAATAAAAAGCAAAGAGGTCTGCTAATTTGCTCTAACAGGTTTTATTCCTAAATGACAGATAAACAAAGCATTTAAAAATCTCTATCTTGAAAACCACTCCTTAGCCTCAGACCAATGGTTTCATACTTTGGCACTCCTCAGTGAGGCACTAGGGTAATTTCAGATACTACATCTAAAAATACCAAGCCAAAGTCAGAATTTATTTAAAAGCTAACTATTAAGTCGAAAATCTGAAATTTTTAGACACCTAAATGTCTTCAAACCCAGCTATCTAACTTAAATAGCTATATGGGGATGGGAGATCTTTAGCCAAACCATATATTAATAGCTTTAGCAATATAAATATAACATTGCTTAAGACTTTACACCAAAGACTAAAAATAGCCATCAAAAAATCAGTCATATATCACGTGACTCAATTTTTAAGCTTGTAAATAAAAAATATAAAAAAGCTTGTTATAGCAAATTAGTAGAACTCTTTATTTTTTATTTACAAGCTTAAAAATTGAGTCATGTGATATATGACTTTGATTTTTTTGTTGAGTATTTTTAGTCTTTGCTTTAAAGTCTTAATAATATTTACTAAGGCAATAAACCTCAAGAGTGTGTGCTTGAAAATGTGAAGGTAGGGAACTCTACAGGTTTTATTGCTAAGGCTACTAATATGTGGTTTGGCTGAAGATCTCTCACCCCCATATAGCTATTCAAGTTAGATATCTGGGTTTGAAGACATTTAGGTGTCTAAAAATTTCAGATTTTCTACTTAATAGTTAACTTTTAGATAAATGCTGGTTTTGGCTTGGTATTTTTAGATCTAGGGTCTAAAACTATCCTACTGCCTCACCGAGAAGTGCCAAAGCATGAAACCATTGGTCTGAGGTTTAGGAGTGGTTTTCAAGATAGAGATTTTTAAATGCTTTGTTTACCTGTCGCTTACCAATAAAGGTTGCTAGAGAAAATTAGCAGAGCTCTTTATTTTTTATTTACAAGCTTAAAAATTGAGTCATGTGATATATGACTTTGATTTTTTGTTGACTATTTATAGTCTTTGCTAAAGTCTTAAGCAATGTTATATTGCTAAGGCTATTAATATATGGTTTGGCTGAAGATCTCTCAGCCCCATATAGCTACTTAAGTGTGATAGCTGAGTTTGAAGACATTTAGGTGTTTAAAAATTTCAGATTTTCTATTTAATAGTTAACTTTTAGATAAATGCTGGCGTTGGCTTGGTATTTTTAGATCTAGTGTCTGAAACTACTGTAGTGCCTCACTGAGGAGTGCCAAAGCATGAAACCATTGGTCTGAGACCAAAGAGTGGTTTTCAAGATAGAGATTTTTAAATACTTTGTTTAGCTGGCATTTATAAATAAAGCTTGCTAGAGAAAATTAGCAGACCTCTTTATATTTTTTAATAGTTTTAGTAATTTATACACAAGAAAAAATGCATATGATTAACTAATGTTACAGATAATCAGAAAAGAATAATAAAAGTGATAGCAACATCATTGTAACACCCCAAATTCCACAAAATTTATGAGAAAGTCACTGACATTACTCAAACATATTAAAGTTCTTAAATGTAGATTAGTTTACTAAAGTTTTCCTTTTATTATTTTCATTATCAAAAAAGTCATTCTGTGCAAAAACTGGCTCATATCACTATCTTTTTAAACTTTGCATTTGAAAAACATTTTGGTACTGCTATAGTACATGATCTATCTTAAGTTTCCCAATCTATACTCTACATGGTATTTTAGAAAAATTAAGGAATATAAAACATATGAGATTTGTAAAATTATTTGGAAAGGTGTGAAGATGATTGATTTAAATATAGAAAGATGTGTTTGGTATTTCTCATGGAAGTCAGAAATTTTAGATAGGATATGCATTTGGAAATAAATTTTGGATAATAAAATCAGTCTATTCAAGATAAAATGGGGTGAACTATTTTTTAATGAGGGAAATCAAATGTAAATTAAAAATATTGGAAGGCTTCAATATATGAATTAAAATAGATTAATAAAAAAAAATTATATTGGATTATCGTGAAAATAACGAATACATTGTGGGAGAAAGGTTTTATAAAATGCAGAGTTAATAGATAGTTATTATGTAAGAAGTAGAATAAATGTGTAGAGAATGCATTACTGGTATATAATTATAAAAGACAAAGAAAGAAAATAGATAACTTGATTACAGAAATGCAATACGATTTAATGAGAATAATATGAACAGAAGAATATTTTAGAGTTATATATGAATAAAAATTATTTCAAATATGAAAGGATATATGATATTACTAATGGAAGCTTTTTATTATTTGGTAAAAAGATGAAAGCTTTAGGTAAAGATGGTAAAAATGGAATAAAATTTGGACATTATAAATGTAATTTATAAGTAGTAAAACTCTCCATACAGCAGTGCCACCCAGTGAAAGCCTTAGTAATCAATAGATAGTACAAGGTTTGTGTACAAAATCACCACTCAATACCTACTCATCCAATATCACCAGACTAGTTTCTAACTTATGACTTTCATCAGCAAGGAGACTTAGATCTGAGAACATTGCACCTAGATCATAGGATCCAATGCATGTCTCCAGCAGCCATCTTTTCCCTATTTAGTTAACTACAAAGCTATGATTTATATGAAGATAAGCAAAAAAGGTACTAAAAATTTATATTTGGAATAAGGAATGTTGAAAAGAAATCAAGATAAATATATGGTAGGAAAATTCAATTTTAAGATAAACGGAATAAAAGGCATAGATATTTTTTTACATTTTTATTTAAATCCTTATAATGAAATTGGGAAATATGTGGACAAGATAAATAACTATTAAAGTAGCTTTGTTAAAATGGCATCGAAGTGAAAGAATGGAGTTAGAAAAATAATTACATAATAAGTAGTAAAAAATAAATGAGGTTATAGCAATATGCAAGGAGTTGGTAGGTCATGAATATTTAAATGGACTAATAACGTTTTTGGGTGTATAACATATGCCTAGAAACTTCTAACTTCATTTAAGCGGAAGCCATTTTATATGAGAACATGCCACAAAAAAGATAATATATAAAAAGTAAAATGCACATTATTTACTTATAACTTAAAATTGGCAAAATAATAAAAAATGATTTATACTGACTTATGATATTAAAAACTTTGCATATATTAATTTATTTGACCAAAACTATAAAATTAACAAATAATTTCTCATTAGTAATTTCATTATAAAAGAACTAACACTTTTTTTAAAACCATCAAACATCACATGATCACCATTCTTTATGCTTACACAAGCAGTTTTTCATAGAGAGAAAGCTTTCCATTCAGTAGTGCTACTCAGTGCAAGCCAGAGTAATCAGTGAATGCAGGGTTTGCACATAAAATCCTTATCTAGAGCCTATTCATACAATATCCCCAGACTGGCTTGTGGATTTCATCACTGAGGAGCCTTAGATCTGAGAGCCCTGCACCTAGATCTTAGGATCTAATGCAACCCTCCAGCCACCACCGTTTATTCTTTTTTAGCTAACTATAAAGCTAGTGTATGGAGAATTTTGCCTGTGTTTTTTTTAAAGCGTGATGTATTTTTTACTACAGAAATTAATCAATGAATTTATTTTCCAGTGTTCATAGGAACCAGAAGTAACCAATTTGGAGTCACAATCCATGGACTCTGAGCACCAGAATTCATTGCCCTATCATTGCTTTAACTCTTGGAGGACAATTGTTTCAATATATTATTGGAATAATGACTTTAAAATGACCATAAAAGATCTAGATCCTTATTAAAGATATTTGGGGGGGGGGGGGGAAGGAAGCTAAATTAATAAAGCAAAACCTATATTAAAAAAAATTGTGATCTTTGAAATTACAATTCGAATACTTATTACTTTCAACTTGCTATAGAATAGTGTTTTCCCTTTTTTTTTGATAAATACATACAGGTCTTCAAGCCACCTGAAGTCCCCTCTCTGAATCAATGCATTATTACATAGTCACATGATTTAGCTATTCACCAAAATGTTTAAATCTGCTAGCATGTCTGGATTTTGAGTAATGGAGTGAAATGTGTGTTTTATAACTTAAGCCATAATGGAACAAAACACTAATGAAATTTTTTATTTTAAATTAGGCAAAACTGCTACCGAAACATATAAAATGATACAAACTATGTATGGTGGTGAAGCCATGAATCACAAGAATGTTTTCAAGTAGTTTGTAAGATTGCATGATAGCAGGAAGAGCATTAACAATGAACGACTAATGTGTGAAGTATGCTATCATATTTTATGCTATGGTTTATAATACAGATATTCTAACACTTAAAAAGTTTTACAATGAATAGGTAAATAAATTATTTTGTAACACATTGATTAATAGGTGGCGCTGCAACCAGCTTGGAGAGATAACCAATAACTTACTTACTGGGATATCATGCTGTATATGTGCATTAAATTTATTATGATTTATTTTTTATTGTCCTTATTTAACACACTTATTGCTATGATGTTTTTGACTTGAGACGGACAGCAAAATTTTAAACAAAAGGAAAGGTATATGCCAAAAAAAATATGAATCAACATACTCAACATATATTAGAAATTTTTCTGCACATGAAGTCATTATCAATTTAAAATTACTTTTAAAACATTTTATTTTCATCATTTAAATTGTTAAAAATTGATTTTTTGTTTTATGTTTTATTTTGTGTTTATATTTGGATAAATATATATAAATACATTTATTTTCTTATGTATCATTTTTTATTGTATTTATTTAAAATACTTACGGATTACTTTTTGTATTGCTTTAATTAATAAAAAGTCACTTAGTAAATTCAATAATAAATATGTTCACTTAATTTCATATGCATTATTTTTTTTCATTGCTTTTTTGCTAAAACGCCATCTAGAGGGTAGACCTTGAAACTTAAGGCAGATCACATACTATAACAGAACCAATATTTTTTAATGACATTAATATTTGAGGTCTATGTATCATATAAGACTCAGTTATTAATAAGAATGAAAATATAATATTAGTAAAATTTCATGTCACTGTGATAGTCAGAAAATTGAGAATGTTGATTGACACTATAATGGATTATCATGGCATTTATAACTCAGAATAAACAGTCTTGTGCAGTAAGAAAGGCATATGGTTTCATAAAAAGTTCTAGTGCTAGATCTGCAATTGCCAAAATCGATTCTGGATCCTCCAGATCCCAAGTTGGATGCCCATCCAATTGTGTCTCACTGTTCAGGGTAGACTTGCACAAATATGGTCAACTATTTATTCAACTTATATACAAATGTATTTATATATAATTAGACTTACAACTGATATATTATTCATCACACAATGTTGGCTAGGGATCCATTTAATTGTCATGCAAGTATTGAAGTAAGGAACTTCAGGTACTTTTGTAGGAGTGCCTAACAGTTTCAGTTTTACCACGGCAGCTTGCCTACGTTAGATTTACATTCCAGAAGCTTCCATTTCAATGTGATGTTACCTCACTGCTTTAACAATACTGAGAACAACATTAAGACCGGACAGTTTTTTGTTGTTGTCTCTTTGATCTCCAAAAGATTGCTATTTTGTAATTAGGTTCCTTTCCTTAATGGGAGCAGATAGATATACCGAATACCTTCACCTATTGACCTGCTTCTTTCATTGATTAATTTATATGAGAGCTGGTGACCTGGGCCAACTGAAGTGTGCTGGTTCAGCATGAAATGCATCTCGGGGGGTCATTTGTCTTTTATTGTATCTTTATTTATATGAAGAATAAAGAAGAAAGAGGAAGTACGGAGATTATTAAAATAATCGATAATACGCATACGAGAAGGAAGGTAAAAAGCCATGTATGTGTGTGTAAAAAAATCAATATAATAATCTTTAACTTGGATTAGAGTTTATATCTGTGCTAGAGAAAAACTCTAGTTTAATAAATAATTAATAATAAAGTAGTTAGATTTATCAAAAATATACGGAGTCGAGGTTGTGATTGGAGCAAGTTTGGTGGTTGTAAATAAAGATGTGACAATTCGCCATAGATAAATACTCTTCGTGTAATAAAGATATATATATTGAGAGTTGGTGACCTGGGTCAACTAATGAGTGCTAGTTCAGCATGAAATGCATATTGGGGATCATTTGTCTTTTATTGTATCTTTATTAATATGAAGAATAAAAAAGAAAGAGGAAGTATGAAGATTATTAAAAAAAACTATTCATTTATTAGTTAATTGCAGTGAATGCTGAATCTGGGTGAGTCAAATATTTGAAGATAAATTGGACTATAACACTATTATAGGGCTTTTGTTGCAAATAGTCACTTCTTAACATAGATGCTATAATGATTTCTTATGAGAATTATGTTGTGCATATATATTTTGCTGCCAGAAAATAATGCTTTCTGGTTAATATGTAAATGAGAACCAATGAAAACAACATCAATACCTTTAAAATTTAAATCTTTTTTTATAATATACAACAGTTATTAGGAATTAACTTCCAATATACTTTAGTGGAATTACAAACATATTATTATTGATTATAACAATTAGCAGTTGGAAGAACGATGTGATTCGTTCCAATA
Source organism: Epiperipatus broadwayi (assembly GCA_028023455.1). Lineage (NCBI taxonomy): Eukaryota > Metazoa > Onychophora > Udeonychophora > Euonychophora > Peripatidae > Epiperipatus > Epiperipatus broadwayi. The sequence goes on along the minus strand of JAQFVV010000055.1, from coordinate 3,676,093 downwards.
AATTAACATTTCCAACCCATATTAGGGATGCCTTGTGACAGTTCCCATACTATTTGCTACCAGCAGCTTCCTGCTCTGATAATAAGTGTGCCTAATTGTTTTATGTAAAAAGTGGCAACATGTGTTTTCATGAGACTAATTCTAGATAGTGAATTTCCTTTCTAAATGTGACACATTAACACCAGTGCTTGCACAAACCGCTCTCAAAGGGATCTGTTTTATAGGTAGTATTCCTTGTTTACTATAAACAATATGATTTATTGATCTAGTTCTACAATTGGCATGTTTGTGCCAATAGCTATTTGTTTACAGTATTGTTGTTTGATTGGTCAACTTGTTTTATTCTGAATTTGATCCAGAGACCGCTATAATTTGAGCAAGTCCTTTATCTATAGCACAGGTGTGGACATTTTTTTTTGCTAAAGGTCATTTGGATATTTATAAAATCATATATGGCTATACAAAATATCATCTTAAAAAGTAGCTTGCTATTTTTGATCAAAAATTTAATTAATTTAATTCTTATCATTAAAGGTGGACAATCTTTTGAACTGGCAGGCCAATTTCAACTATCCTTTTTAAATGAGAACAATATTTTTTTTAAAAATTAAAAATAAAATGACATCATTATTATTAATAAGTGTTCCACATTAAATAACAATTTCTCTAATTTATCTTGTATTTATTTTTATAATATTTATATTTTCAAATTTCTTAAGTTCTGGATCTACAGCAAGTGGGGTATAAGCTTTTATAAACTGCCTTTCAGAAAATGGTTTCAATTCTTTGTACTTTTTATAAACACGTCAGTCATTTGACAAAGGTGCTTTTCAAGATTTCCATTTAAATATTTCTCCCCCCCCCCCGAACAATTTTGTTGTAGTCAGAATGTTTTGAATAAATACAACCTCTTAATGTTTTGAACTTTATTAACTGAAGTACTTTTAGACATATCAGATACATCCATTTACTATTTCTTTAAAAAAAGTGTCTGTCCATTTCTTTTGAAATGGACAATTTTCTTTGTCAATGTAAAAAATAAATGGAAAATAAAATAAAATTCGAGTTTTATTTTTGCTTAATATATCTTTGTCTGCAAAATACACTATAAAAACAAACAAAATGCTCTCAACATCATTGAATAAATCTGTAGTCAGATAGATCATCATTATTATCAACCATTATCAATCCACTGCAGAATGAAGGTCTCTCCAAGTTCACTCTATTTTCTCTGATCTTTAGCTTCTCTTCTCCACATCGCCCCCATACACACTTTCTTATTTCATCCATCCATCTCACATATGGTCTCTTTCTGGGTCTTTTACAATATCTTGGAATCCAGTTTAAGATTTCAATTGTCCATCTATTATCATCTCTTCTAGCAATATGTCCAGCCCAACTCCAGTCTTTAAATTTTTTCAATGGGGTCAGTCATATCTGTTTGTTCTCTTACTCATATATTGCATTTTGATCTCTTCTTGTTACTCCTAACATGCATCTCTCCATATTTCTTTGAGTGGTCTGAAGTCTCTGCATTGCTCTTCTATTAAGTGTCCAAGTCTCAGATCCATAAGTAAGAACTGGCAAAACACATTTATTAAAAACCTTCCTTTTCAAACACATAGGCATATTTACTTTTAGTATCAAGTTATTTTTACCAAAAGCATTCCAATTAAGTTTAATTCTATGATTAATTTCATCTGCTATGTTTACATCTGTATTAATAATTTGACCAAGGTATTTATAGCTGTTAACTTCTTCTAACTCATCATAATCAATCTTTATTTTCATATTTTGAGAAAATCCATTGAACATTACTTTAGTCTTTTTAACATTTATCTTTAGTCCTACTTTCCTGCTTTCATATGATAACTCCTTCAACATTTCCTGCAGCTCTAAAGTATTATTTTCAAAAGGCAAGGGCATCATCTGCAAAATCTAAATGACTAAAATAATCTCCATTTACTTTCACTCTTTTAGCTTCCCATTTTAACCCACAAAATACCTCTTGCAGCACTACTGTAAAAAGTTTTGGAGATATGAAGTCACCCTGTTTTACACCCTTCTCAATGTTGACTTTCCTAGTATCATTATGTAATCTAATTATTGCTGTTGCATTTTTTTATAAATATTTGTTAAAATATGACAATATCCTGGATCTATACCTTGATGATCCAATACTTTAATCACTGAAGAAATGTTTATAGAATCAAATGCCTTTTCATAATCTACAAATCCAAAGCATAATGGCAACTCATATTCATTTGTCCTTTTTATAACTTCTCTCAACACCTGGATATGATCCAATGTTCTCTGTAGTTGAGTTGTAATTATCTTGGTAAAAATTTTGTATAAAACTGATAACCCCATACAATATAAATAATTTATTAGAATGTTGAACTTCTATTAGGATGAACTAGAACTATTATAAATGTTAGAGAGAGAGAGAGAGAGAGAAAAAAAACATGTAGTTGAGAAAAAAAATATTTTACTTAGTTCTTAATACAATATTTGTACTAGGCACGCGTTTAAATACAAGTGTTATACAGGATCCTTTTATATATATTTCTGAAACTGCCCAAGAACCAGACCGAGAGCTTTCAAGGACCAGAGTTGGCACTTGCGCCTGATATTCCCCACCTCTGATTTATAGTGCGTCCACAACGAATTAAAAAAACAAAAACTAATTTGAACTATTTTTGCCAAAATGTTTTTAAAAATCAGATCTATTTTTTAGCTGCGCATTTACTTAAGGTCATACAAATATACACGCACTATCTGTTCCACGCACACACAACATATGTACGTACCGGTAAAAATTATTGGGGGAAAAAGGATTAACTTTTTAAATTTTAAATGTTTCTTTGACTCAGATTAACGGACAAATGGTATATACTTACTTTAAATAAAGCCATTTCAAATGTTTGAATGAATTTATACAGCAATTAAATCTTAATGACTGTATTTTTTTTTATTTAAAGGTAATTCAACTGTTGTCTATTATTCGCTCTATAATTCCAATAATGAATAGTTTATTTTCGGATTGGAGGATACAAAAATCAGTACTAAACAAATGATTAGAAAAATGATATCAATAAAAAAATTGAATAAAATGTAGTTTTGAACAAATGATTCTAATTAGCTTTATTTATAACAGTCAAATAAACAATTTTATCAGTTTATAAATTTTACAAACCTATGAAATATTTATTTTATATCGAGCGAAAGAATTCTCTATTGTATTTGACTAGTAAGTTTTAAAAACGAAGAACTCGAGGTTTCAGCGATTAGCAAAAAATATCGATTAGTTTTTAACAAAAATAAGTTCAAAAAGAAATTTAATAATAGAAATAAAAACGATTCTTGATGGATATATCTTTTTTTTTTTGTACAGCCTTTTTTTTTTTTAATTTTAAAATTATCATTTTGAATATAATTAACAACCGATACAAAAATAATAGAATAATAGGATAAGGTTTAAAAAAACAAAATACATCTTTGAAAAAAAAAATGTCAGCGAAAGAGGATAATTTTTAGACAAATATAGTTTGCCAAAGCTCTGGTTATGTATTCAGATAGATGTATCGAAATACTTAAATGTTCGTATGTATCTTTTTTTTAAACCTTGTTATAATGTTATGTTGGAAATAAAATAAATAAATATAATATTTACGATTATACCCCTCTACAATATGTTAAAAGCGGATAAAAACCAGTCCTTAGAGAACAATTACACTATAGAAATATAATACACTTTTATCAAGTGGTTTGGGTCAAAGTTGTGAGGGCACTAAGTTTGACGCTTAACAATTAAACAATAGTAATTGGCTATCTATCTATCTATCTATCT